>KE525251.1:202714-282696 GCA_000441895.2 Anopheles sinensis | reverse complement strand
TATCTTTTAATTAGCACTGAAGCCGTCAGCATTGTTCCACGTGGGTCCACTGAAGGAGAATTGTATTTCAAAGCAGCGTATCTAGCGGTCGGAGTCACACTGAGCGAATGGCCTTTGAACAATGCGCAGACTAGCCGATCTTTCCGTACGATGCAATGGATCGGTTGCAGTTTTACCTACCGAGTGCAACAACCTCTCCTCGACCGGTCCCTCTCCCAGACTTAATGAAGGTCTTTACCGTCCGCATCGTGAACAGGGCTCTTTTGGCTAGTGCGGGTGGTTCTCGCGGGCGTCGCCAACAAATGATGACAAAAACAAGTACATCATACGCGCGCGGGAGAAACTCACGGATCACAAAATTTGCACAAAGTTTAAGGTCTTCCGTGAGAGCAACAAGCACCACCATCTCGCCCCGCGCATTGGATCCGGTGGAAGCTTTCAAGAAGAATTTTCGAGTCACGCCATGCCTTTGAATTCCTCCCAAAGAACGTTGAACTTTCAGTGCACTCGTCAAATTCTGCCACCCTGAAGGGTGCAAGCGTAGGAAGTGCGACTGCAAGTGCAACGATGCCGCGATGTAGGTACATTGTTTTGCTGAGGTTCGTGGTGTGTTTAATGATAAATGATTTATTCACTTGTTTTTATGAGTGGAAAATCTTATGCACTGACCGCAACGGCCCGTGCGACGGTCTCAGCTACTTCGAACTGTTCCGCATTAGACTTGCATGAAAGATTATATGACTCTTTGTCCGAATGCTTCGGTGTCCATCGGCGGTTGAGTGTGATTTAGCTTAATAAAATAATTGCCCTCGATAAAGAACCTATTCCAAAGGGCGAACAAAGAGCAAGTCATGATGTATAGATATAGGAACTATACTGCAGTGCACCAATAATTTGTTGGTTTTTCAACATATTCATGATGCTAAATCCAACTTTAATGTAAAAACAACAAAATACAGATTAGATTTATTTTTATTCACCTACCTGACAAGTTTAAGTTTTTCATTGCTTTTTATGCAATAATTTAAAGAAAAGTCCAACATGTTATCGTTGAAGATGCTATGAGTCTGGTTTATGTTTACTTTCAAATGTTGTTTCTACAAACTATCTACAAAGTATTATTTTATTTTATTTTCTTATGAAAATGTACATGAGTAAAATTTATGGTTCACTATTTCAATTAACGGCAGACCTAGTGAATTTAAATTTGTGTTTTTGTGTTGAGTTCATGAATTCTTCTTTTGCATAAAAATATCAAATTGTTCATAACAAGAAAGTTGTGAAAATTAAGCAGCTGGATGCAGGATGGACACTTTTCAACACTGCAGAGGACTACACTAAACAATAGTAAAATAAGAGTTCAAAAGTTAATATAACATCAGCTAGGCAATCGGTGCAGTTCCAGCATTTTATAACTCTACGATGTTTAATTATTTTCATAGATTCAATGGTTTTTGGTCCTTCAAGACTTTTAGCGCCAGCACATTTTCTCCCACCTTTCGACGCAGTCGTCTTGTCTTGTTTGTTCAATGATGACATATTCTAAGTTCAATGTCGAATAGGCTTGAGACAAACTCCATTGTTTGTTTTGATAAATGTTCCCCATTTTCCGAACATCGTGCACTCACACAGCCAGTGCTAGCAATCCTTCGCTGACGGCCAATTCGTGCTAAGTGGTGAAGAGCGAGAAAAAAAAGCGCAGTGTCGAATGAAAATCATAACGAATCAATAAACGTCCGAATTGTGCCATACATAACCGACCAGCATCCGCGGGTTGTCCGGGCCAATGAGCATGTGATCGAGCGGGCCAACCAGCTCATCTCTCGTCTGGCCGTGCGGGCTTTTCGCACCAATCCGGAGGCCATTTCGGTAGATCCGGATTGATTGATGGCAGCGTTTTGTATCATTTGTCACCCATCCTGCTATCAGCTCGATTCACTCGACCGTTCGTCGCCGCGTCAACCAGTCGCGTTTGAATCGGTGGCCTTTGGCGCTGGGATCCGCGGCGGCGGGCAAGGTGTGAACCAAAAATAACAACATTCAGCAAGCAAACAGGCATGAGGAACATTTCAGCCAAATAAAAAAAAACCCTACCTTGAAAAGAAAACACCATCACCATCTGACACTACCGCACATTATGGCTGCGCCAGCCAGCGTCGTGAATGTTGGTCCGTTTGTTTTATTTCGTTATTTTAAAATATCGGACTTCGCCCATCCTGCGCGTGTCGCCTCACCCAGGACAGCCCGCAATGCGCTCCTTTTGCGCTCGCACGGTATCGTTTTTCTTTTATCACTTTTATTTATTTACCCCGCGGTTTCACGTTCTCGCTCCTGTGGCCGAAATCGAGAGGCTCTGAGCTGGTGAACTGTGGAAAAAATGGCGATCTCGAAGATGATAAATTTGGCTGAGATTTCGCTCCCTCTTCCATCCGTTCGTTTGCTATGGATTTGAATTTCAAATCAAACCTAATTTGTCTTGCATTTAGCATGTCGAGTGAATTGATGTTAACCGATTTTCGCTGTTTATTCCGTCTCGATGTCACATCAATGCCGGGTTGGGCGTCCGAAGTTTATCAGCACGCACTTGATATTACTGCGTCGAGCGATCGTTTATTTCGGTTTTTGTCTTTTTTCATTTTTTTATTTGCTGTTGATTCTCGTTGGTTTGGGTGGGCTCAAGCCATTTAGGGGGAGGACCTTGTTTCACCACATACTTCTATCGTTTCAAAAGTAGAGTTACACAAGCGTTTGGCTGTATGTTTGTGTGTTCGTGCGCGTTTTTTTGTTTGTTTCCTTCTTCAATCCGCAGCCCAATCTTCCACGCCAAATCTTCGGCGCTGGCCAGTCGGAGAAGCTGTGGCGTTAATTTTATTATCATGCGTCATTGCTGCCAGCTCACCGTCCGTCTACATTTTGACCAACCCGAAAGCCCAACTGCAAGACGTTGTGGAGGAGAAATCGGAGGAGCAGAGCTGGTCCTGTCAAAGGGTGCCCTGTCCGGCTAGCATACGAATGGTAATGATGTGGAGATCTCGTGGCGGACCCGGCCAGGGTTAAAGGGTAATTACTGATTGACGAAAGACATAAAAATGTCCAGCCACCGCTATCGGTTTTCGTTGGAAGTGGATTAAAGCGTAGGGTAGCGTCGATTCTAGGAAGCTCACCATAAACGACGAGACTTTCTCTCAGCGTGCCGTACCTTTCCAAGACGATTGGGCTTCGTTTGGCCCACCATGCCAATGAAATGCGATATTAGTTCGATTGCCGAGTTTGATCGGAGGGAAAAAGGCTGATGTGTCCCTAATGGCACGAAATGCGCCCGGTTCAGAGTAGTCCATCACGTCGCACATTGTAGCAAATTAGCAGCAGGCAAAATGGTTTACCGGTAGATCGGTCCAATCTCTTAATTGAGATATGTGATAATTTATGAAGGCGATGCGAGGGTTTCCTAATTTGTGTACTTATTTGGTTTCATTCAAAACTCTTTCTTTAGATTGTAAATCAGTGTTTCATAGTTGATTCAGTTTTTGTACAATTTTTAAGCTAAAAAAAATTTAAAGCCAATTATATTTCGGTGGAGTATGTATATATAACAAAGGAATGATCAAAAGCTTGACAGCAACTTAAAAGTAGCAGGGTTGAATAAAACGATCACAGATACCAACATACGATACAAAAGTTAAAAGGAACATATGTAAAAATACGCACCCGCTTTGAAACAGGCCGCACACTGACCGATTGGAATTGTTTAATGACCTCAAATAGCGAGAGCTGTTTTCCCTCCCGCCGATCACGGTGACAGATTAGGAGGGAAATACGCATCCCCGGTGGACCCATTCGAACAGTGGAATTTTATGACAAATATTCATCTTCCTTAACGACACCCGCGGCTGCTACCGAAGTAAGGCAACGCGCGAGTATCGGAATGGAAGTGGAAGTGTTTTACGACCTCTATTAAAAATCGATTGATAATAGTGAAATAAAATCTGGAATGCGGGAACACTTTTCCGAGGAACCCGGCCGACCTCTCATCGGTTTTGGGCAGCTTATTGAAATTCATCGTTCAAGCACCTCCCATTGTGGGAGGCTTATGCCGAGAGTCCAAAGCATGTATTCCTTTAATGGTCTCGATGAAAACGGACCCCAAAAGACTACGGGGTGTAAAGTTTTGTTGGGAGTAATTTTCATTTTTTTTCCGTGCAATTTAGAATCAACCGCGTCGAGTGGATAGCATTGATCTCTGAAGGTGATCTTCAGAAAGGTTCATCAATCCTGCATCTGTCTGCACGTCTGTACGCGTTGTTCTAGTTCACTTAGATATTGTTCGCGCAAGGAGACCATACTGCTCTGCCCGGATGCCTGCTGTGCTCGTTCCGGAAATCTTGACCAAAACTCTTGAACACTCGTGCTCAGACAATATGGTACTTAACTTTACTCAAAGCTGCTGGATGCCGCACATTCTTTCCCGGGAGGTGTTCAGTGTTTAAACGCATGAAGTGCTCGTGAGTTGTTTCAACGGTCTTTCTACTATTAACGGTCGATTACTATTATTTGAACGTATAAATTTGTAATCTAAGAACTTTAATAAGATAACATTACAAATAAAAACAGATATTTTCGAAGGGAAAAAGATAAATGAATATATTTTATATCCTCCAACTCCTCAAAACGATTGTAACCAAAATTATTGCTCAGCATTTTGTACTCAACAGTTTGCAAAAAATGTTTACAGCTGATTTCACTTACCAGAATAAATATTAGTGAGCTCGGTAATATTTTCTTACATGTTTAATGTAATGTGTAAAGGTAATGCAGCCCCGCAAAATGTCGAACCATAACAAACGCTCTGCAGGGCCTTGATTCGTTTGCATGTTTGTGACAGCTAGCTATCGCAGCAGTAATTATCAACTCACTGAGTGCGGAGCTTTATCGAGATCCAATTAAGGCGAATCTTTACTAGAATGGATATCACTCGTTCGTACCACAGCCAAGACTTTCCGCAGTGACAAGTACTTTGCATGCGCATTACCGTTGAGTGCACGTACACACACCGTTCGCCGAAGCTCATCAACCGATCGTCTACGATCCGAACCGGGTGAACTTGTTTTGATTCCCAAGGATTACCACTGCTTGCAGGCGTTTCAGGCAATCTCAGCCGCCTGCACTGCCAACCAGGGGTCGATTGCACCGGACACACGCTGCAGGGCTTCGCGAATACTCGCAGGCACTGCGATGCCTATCTGATAACGCGGAAAACATCTGAATTAATCCTCAATTTATCTCTGCATGATACTATCTGTGATATATGCGCTCCGGCTTCATGATCCACCGCAAGCTAACCTGCTTCCCTGCACCGATGCCCGGCTGCGATGTGAGGCGAGGACTTCGAGCGGGTCATCTCTTCATTTATAGGTCTTGTTCGTGTACTTCTGGTGCAAGTTCAAGTTTTACCTTCTACAGGTAAAGGCCGAAGGTGTGGAGTAAGGGGGTTCGGCGATGGGTTTTCACCCCCACTGCCTCCGTGATCGGTGACAGTTAGCTGTCTCATCGGCGAATATCAAGTTTTAATCATTTTTCACTAGAAAACGGTACTTATGTATAACTGGTTCGTCGATTTACATCGGTTTTATAATCCCTCATAGTGGAAACGGTGACTTCTGTCTCTTACTCGCTGTTCCTTGCTCCAGCACAGCTTGTGCATGCAATCAATTAATCCTCTTTTTAATATTCTATCATCAATGAATGTGACCCGAACTGCAGTTGGTTACCGTGATATTTTATAGTGGTATAAAGCGCGCCATATTAATCATGACGAGAGTTGGGATCGTCTTACTTGAACTTCCACGAAACATGTGAGCTATCACAATAATGACAACATTTCAGACAGCTTATGAATGAATACTCTATGGTCCGATGCAGAGCCGAAAGCAGAATGGTAAACAATTTATTCAATTCGTGATGTACCGGGCTCTCGTGACCTCCGCTATCCTTGAAAACTATAATAGTGATGTACGTATGACGCAACTCAGAACAGAGTAACTATCATAACCTTAAAATGGCCAGTCAGTGGTGTACGCGGAACATAAACTGTGAAGTGTATGTAGGACACCTCTCCTTATTATTGAAAGATTGAGCGTTTTGACATTGCCGTTTTAAGGACTGTCTGCTTCAATCAGAATCATGGTTGCTAGAACATGAGTAAGACAAAAATAAACTTACTTGAAAAACTGAATTGAATAGAAACTGATAGTCTCAGACTCCATACAAAAATACGCTTCGTTACGTAACGAATCATCCGAGTAAGTTTTATTGAAAAACCTAAATTTTTCAAGATCCTTTTTTTCGTGTAACATGGCATTTCTGACCAGTTCCTAGGTGATGTCATCGTTGAAAAAGTGTAGCTTAAAAGTCCACATAATATGATTTATTATGCTTGTAGGAAGTAAAAAACGGCTCACGTGTATGTTCGTGGTTAAAAAATAACCTATGTTTGGATTATGGAAATTGGCATCTCTGGAAGCATACTTTGTCAACCGAGTTCCAGTCGATGGCTTTCGTTTGATGACCCACAATTAATAACGTTTCCCTTCGTCGAACTGGCTCGTTTGGGGTGTTTTGTAGTGCTTTCTGGGCGCACTACACAGGTATGCCAGGCAGGTTGCTGACGATCAAATAAATTGTTTCGCCATGTCCTCGTGCTTCTTCGAACCTCGAAAGTGGGGGACGATAGCGTCTGATAGCCGCGTGGTTGAGAAAATGTGAGCAAACCTCACGACCAACTTTGCCAGCCGAGTCAACCTCTTACAAAAACAATGAAAAATGAGAGAATGGGAACGTTTTTATTTTTGTTTTTCTTAATAAATCACGATGTCCCGACCCGGAGGCCAAAGCCGGGGTTCGATGCCGCAGGACCAAGTACTTCCCGGAGCAAATCCGTCTGCAAATTGTCAGCCAGCGGCTATCCGGTGTTGCGCTGCAGTCATTGCAATGCAGAAAAATCCCCTAATCTAGCCACGATTTTTGCCCTCCATGATGTGGCTGGTGGGTCGCCGCCGGAACGAAACCGTTAAAAAATCGGGAGTTTTGTGAAATTGCAGAATTTGCAACCGACTTCTGGGCATCCGCCTCACGATTTGTAGGCTGGCGGCTCAATAGTCAGCCTGCGAGACTGCGAGATACACTAAACGGATAAGACCGAGATTTCGGTCAATCTTTTGCTACCGCTAGCACTCTCATATGCCTTCCAGCGCAATGATAATCTTATCTAGAAACATTAAAAAAATAAACAAGTCCTTTGCTACTCCACGCGCAACCGATCGTGTTCATCGTGCTACAATTTGTGTTTTATAAGCATATAGTATCGGCATGAATCACGGTAGGAAAATCGTGGACAACTACTGTGCAAGAAATATCTATTAGTGCTGCTCCTAATGATCACGATTAACGTCATATGTTTTGACCTCAAGGTTAGCAGCATTCGGTGCATCAAACAAAGCGCAGAAATTGCTCATCTTATCCAGCTTTACGGTGGAATACTCGCCCAACGGTTTGATCTTATTATTAAAAAGTTTTTATTAATCGTGTTGTTATCATTCTGGAATGTTTCACATTTTAATGAATACTTTCACTTTTTCCTCCTTTCACAAATAAGTTAGATTTATATTATGTCAGTACATCATTTCGTGAAAGTGTCACAATCAATAGTTATAAACAACGGCACAACAACAACACACATAATAAAATATTTCAAATTGTGTTGACGCCAAAAACTGGAAAAGATCTTTTTTCCGAGACATTTGCATTATTTTTATTTGATTTCTCAAGCAAGGAAATTAATCTGCATGATTTATTTTGTTAAGCGATTCTTTTCCATTTGTCCTTCAATTTTCATCATAAAAAATTGAGTACACTAAGCACAGTCAAAGATTTAATGTCTTGGTAAATCTTTTTATGCTGCAGCTTAATTCAAATTTGCAGTGTTGTTTATTATGTCTTGAAATTCCTTTTTTTCTTGCGTAATTAAAATAATGCAATGAAACATGCATTTGAACGATAGTAACAAGCCTAAGCTCGAGGCCCTACTTTAGCTGCTTTGTTTGTGTTGCGCTTAATCTTCCTGAAAATACAAACACTTTGTACAGACAAAACCTAAAATAAGTAGAGGTAAACGGGAGGAAAAATTCAAATTTGTCTATAACATTATTAGGTCAAATTTGATGTCTAATAGAGGCGTTTTTAACCGCAAAGTACTTCCACCGCGTGTTGCTGAAATCATCACTTCCACTAGAATTGAAAACAGCGCAATAGACGATTCTGGCAAGTGGAGTGTGAGTATCTCACAACAATGAGTAGCATCATCTGGAAACCCCCTTTCCAACATTCTTCACAATGGCAAAAACGGTTCCGATTCGTTTGCCGCGCCGTTGCCAACGACATTGCGAAACGCTGGATTGTGCTGCCGCGCTGACATTCAACGGAACCGATTACTCCCATTACATCGGATGCAACGCCAGTTCCTCTCGCCGTGGCGTGGTTTACTTGCTGCACTTCCACCAGAGTTGCGACACCTTCCCGCTTCTGTACCAGTCGGTTGCATCCGTCCAGAGGAACTAGCTAGTCTCGCAAGCACATCTTGCATCCATTCCATCCAATCGACGCCCCAATGCGCGAGATATCAAATCTCGAGCCTTCAAAGCAACAACAGAACGCGGCCGATCGATGCACCGAGAATCGCTCGCCCGTGGGTTGCGGTACGATTCGAAGAATGAACACTTGCTGCATTCTCCCTCGGCAGCGACCACCACCATGGCAAATTACGACATTTACTCCGAATGTAACTCACGTGGATGTACGGTGATTTCAGTTCCATTCATCCTCGATCGTTGCGTACCTGACCTTCACGAGCCGTAGCATATGTAAAAGAAGTTCAACAGACAAAGGAGTGAAGAAAATTAGTTTTAGGAAATATCATTACGACGGATTGTTCTAAGAGAGTAATTAATTGAATTAGGACATACGAAAGAAAAATGCAAGCATCCCCAAATAATGCTGACATACATTGAAACGAGACTTCTATAAACGATTTCCTACATTTTTCTGCACATATAAATTGTCCCACAGAAAGCCAAGGGATCGGCGTGTAGATAATCAATCATCAGATCGAGTTGAGAAACTCGGTGAGTTGATAAATCCCGCCGCTTGCATGTTTGTAACAAAAAAAAAAACCAAACGAATTCCAGCAATTCCACACTCCCTTTACGTGTTAATTAAATTTATCTAAATCAAAAACCAATGTTTCCTGTCTTGTCGCCCTACACTTCCTTGAGCACGGGAGACAAAGAGAAAACCCAACAACATCTAACATGAGCGCACATAAACTTCATGTCGTCCTGCCTGCTAGTGATGTGATCAACGCCGGGATGTGGAACCGTACTGGGTCATTGGATATGTAGCGTTTCAGCCTCGAGTTTTCCACCCGCGGGCCTCGGCCGAGGAAGATGTATCGATAGATCTCATTCCAATCCCCGAATCCCCCCCGGTATGGACCCTACGGTCTGGCATGCGCATGCTCTCTGTAGCTCGCCCACGACACAGTGTCGCTTAATTATGTGCCAACCTAGTCCTGAGTGGGTTAAGCTAGCGACCGTGGAAGGCGACCTGGCGATGGTAAAATGTAGCCATTTTCCCGCACCGGAGCATCTTCCGTGCCCGGGTCCAGGGCGGCCGTTACATGAATTGCCCAGCCCGGGATGGTGGGAAGCTGCGGTACAAAAGTACGGTAAAGAGGCAAACAACTCTCACCGATCGGACCATACCGTGTGCTCTATTGGATTGCAATCGCGCAGAGTGTCCGCGTGCTTGCGGGCCCGACATCCTCCCGAAGGCTCCGAGGATCCGCAGAGGCGAGCGTAGATCTCATTAACAATTATTTTGATTTATCATGTGACGATTTTTCTTCTCTCCCTCGCGCGGCCTTTCCAATAACGCTTATCGGCAACGCCGTTGACATCGTCGCCTCGCATTCGAACATGGGGTGAAGGTGGAAAACCGTGATCGAGGTGGCCATTGCACGACTCCCGGCACGACAACACACGCGCCTCCGAGCCTGTTCGCCATCGGAACTCCCCGGACCAGAACCAGAAATTATACATCATCGCATCGGGATACAGATTTAGCGCTCGGATGCAATTTGGCTTTCCAATGCGGCTGCTGTTGCGACTGACATCCAATCAAGATGCGCAGGTGGAGGTGCAACTATCGGAGTACACCCGTCCGACCGTGCACCCCCGATGACCTTCCCCAAAACGTCTACCTTGGCTGGTACGTGGCACCTGAGTGGTGTTTAGTAAAGCGGCCCCATTAGTAAATCGTCAACACTGGCAGAAGATGAACGCTGTCATTAGACCACCCTATCTGGGAGCACTTTTTTAGCACTTTCCACGCAACCGTGCCAGCCTCCAAAGCTAACGGCGAAGCCGCCATTTGCTGTCAAACCACTTTGCACACCGATGTGGTGTTGTTGTCATGCTGTTTTGATATCGTCTTCCTTTTCGTCTTCTTTCCCTCCTTTGGATACCGTCTAACACTCAATCTATCTCCTTTCAAGTGCTGTTTCCCCTGTCTCTTTCTCGTTCTCTCGCGTTTGAGGCTCGATAACAGTGGGCCGCAAATCTAGCATGATCTGTACGGTGAAGTATACACATGAGCGGCTGTACGTGTCGCTAGCGGAGTCATACCCACCTCAACCGCCACTCGCTCACCGTGAACGATTATTTATTTTGAAATTAGATAGTTTCGCTATAATTAAGTGTTTTTGCTTCAATAAATGGCCGTGCTGGGCCAGAGCTTTTGCCGGTCAGGACCGCACAGCTCGCCCGGGTGCACCCGGGTGGGACATCTCCGGCACCGACACCGTACGGACGGATCGAACTTCAGCGAAGGAGTGAAGATCATTTTTCGAAAACGCAAATTAGCACTCTGCTCCGTGGCTGGCGATTGGTTTCGTGGCGGGCGAAACAGTTTCACAAATGGCAAATGGTGTGCGCCGGGCGGAAGCTAGCGAGGAGCGTCGCCGGAGCGAACCGATTGGTTGACCGGTTTGCGTTACACCGGGGTGAAGCGCGTGTGTGTATATAAATAATGTCATCACCCGGGCGCATCGCTTCGAGGCCTAAGGGACAGTTTTACAGCGGCGCGTAATGAGTAGCTCCAGTCGGTCGTTGCTTCGCCATCCTTGAAGAATGTTGTGATCTTAATGAGTTTTACAAGCACGGTTTGTCTCGAAAAGAAGTCAAGTGTCACCAAAAACCTGTTAGAAGCGACCGTGTTTGCGAGCTGTGCAGACATTTCGAGAAATGAAAAGCACACGAGGAGGGCCGAGAATTATGCGGTGTTTATTCGAACCGGAAGCAACTTTGTATATCTATTGTGATAATATGTTTCCCTTCTAATGCCTTAGATTTAGTCACCTCAACTAAAAAAGATGTTTTTGGATTTCCGAATGCACAATGTCCATCCGAAAAAATATTTACTTACCCAAATACATTTTTCATTTTCATGTGTGTAATGTCACTTTTCAATGATCTCACGAACAATCATCCAATCACTTTTCAATGATTTCTCAATTTAACTCTAGAACAACCGTACCAGTAATTTTGACTCGTCACATACCTTCCATTTTAAATATATTTAAACGGTGTTTGTTTTCTACTTTATTAAACTCAAATATGAATCTAATGAAACATCCAATCATGACTAACGACTTTTCATTTTTATTTTTGAGTATAGTGCACTGTATCAAAACTATAAACCAATTGTTATAAAATTCCTGTAGTAACAACGTTTATAAAATGAAAATGATCTTGCAATACACGACAATGATGTGAAAATATCACCAAAGGATTTAAAACTATACAAGGTTAAGATCTTGTCAAATGTAAGACTTTCGATGCAGAAATGTAGAAGGCTTTCGATGATAAAAGTTTTCTTACAACCACCAAGAATATCCCCTTGCGATCGCCTTTTTTAATCCTGTTTAAATTGATGAGATCATATCTGATTTCAATTCTCGCCGTCAAGACAACCGGTACGATATTGGCGGCTCAACAAGCAGAACGATATTCGCGGCTCTACGGCTCGTCACGAGATATCTGATGTAGTGCTCGGTGTAAAGCAAGATCCAGCGCAATCACTTTTCGCGATCGTGAGCACATGGTCCGGGCAATCAACGCGCCAGGCACAACAATGCACCACTACGCTCGGCATTGTGTCGTGCACGATAAGATCTCGGTGCACGTGCTCGTCAAGCTGGGTTTCGCCACGACGGAAACACGACGGAACAAGTGCATCATGCAGCGCAGTGCGCACCCACACTAACCACGTTCTTCATCACCACTACACCTAGAAAACGGCTTAGGTGGTAGTTGTGTGCACGCCATCGCCAACACACACTTTTACGTTCATCGATCCTCCTACTAAATGACGAGCGACGCCGCTGATTGGTTTAATTCGTTTATCGCACACACGCTTACACCTTGCGCGTTTATTTTTCTTTTTCGTGGTGAATTTCACCCGTCGGTGGTGAATAAAAGCGTCGGCTGCTGTGAGGCGCGCAGCTGATCGCGATCGGGTTGAGGGATCGCCGTGATTTACTCTTTTCTTGCGTCGCATTCGTGCATGATGTATGAATGTTGACGCGCGTTGATGTCGTTTTGTTTCACGCTTCATTTGTTATTTTTTCGTTTCCCAGAGTCTGCTTCGCGCGTCTTCCACGGCTTCAAGGACCAGCTCGACTCTGGAAAGCTTCGATTGTTGTTTTTACCGGTTGTTCAAAAATAAACAGCTGACGTCACGAAACCTGTTTTCCACCGACAACGGTTTGATGCAGAATGTTTTATATCCAGTAGTTTCCATGTTCATCTGGTACCAAACAGCTGTTCGGCATGTTTGCTACGCTTTAAGTTGATCCCACTTTTTTCTGAATCAGATAGCATAATATTTGAACTCGATTATAGAAAAAAAAAATACGCGAAAAAGAAACTATTGAATACAACCTACCATCTGCGGTATAATTTATCAAAAGAAAACGGATACAATGTGACTGTTGATTTTTTTTTCGTAGAACATTTGAAACGTCATAACACCTAGTACCCTGCTTTTCTGAACCCAAATGTTTGTCCACTCCAACTTTACTCCAACTAAAAAGATACCTTCTATTTGATATTGTATTCAAAGAACGAACGTTCATCTATAGATACACTACACCACAAAAATCAGAACACTGCAAGTGTAAACAAAAGCAAATGCTGTTTGCTTTGAAAGGTTTAGCGATAGAAAAACGAGAGCCGTGTTGAAAATTTACCAAGAACCGGTTGTGCTACCGTCATATTTTATTTACCTTCGAAACATGTTAAAAATTGTTCGCTCATCTCAAAGACTGTTTTGAATACGGAAGGTCATGCAAATTAAAAATTTTCAGTTAATTTATGCTTCGTTTCGCAAAAATGTCATAACAGCGAGATTAAAGTAAAAAATAGTGAAACTCCCAACGGAATACAAACTAATTACACAACAGTATCAATTGAATTTACATGCAATACAGGCGTGCACATGCAATAAGAATTGAAGACTGAATTCAAAACAATATATAATATTATGTTTTCTACTTGTCGTTGGTAGAATACAAACCACTTATCTCCTATATGATATCTTCCGCTCCTACCTGTGGGAATTCTTCTTATGGGAAAATATTGATAACAAAAAAACTGACATGCTCGGTCAATAATTAGGTGCGCAATTTTTCTTTAATTCAACGGTAAGTTTAATTGTTTACCATGCACCAATTGCTTGTTAACAAAAGCAGTACTTGCCAAGATCGCTTACTGCCTCAGCCACCCGCAAATCACCTAAATCCAGCAGAAGAGGCAGAACGGCAGCAGTGCGAAATCGAATTTTGCTAACAAATTCCATCCAATAAAATCCCGCGCACATACTGCAGCACCCCTACCGTGCGAGGTAGGTTCCATTTCGGCCGATCGGCGGCATGTAACGAGCTTCTCCGCCTTCGCCCTACACTCCACCCCTTGCCACCCTCTCTCACAAACCAGCAGCAGCCGCATTTCCACCTGTGGCGAAAGCCGCCACAAATGAGCACCGTTCGTCTAACGAACCGTGAGAAATAAAGCTATTTGACGCCTTCGTATTTCATGTTTTATTATTACTTTGTCTTTGAATCTCTTGTTGCGTCCCGCCACGCTAGCCGCATCACTCAACATGCCCCTTCTCTACCGTACCACGATACCGAGCCGGATCGGCTCACGCCCGATCGGATCGCGGAATCGGCCCTTCAACGAAGGTGGCTGTCTTCAGCGCGAGCTCGGTTAAGCGAGCAACCCATTTGCACCCCGCTATCAGCATCGGCGGCGGTACCGCACCGAGCCGCGCGAGAGTATAACCTCAACGAGAGCATCCGGGCCGGAAAGTAAATAAACCAAACAGGCAGAGCCTAAACTACAAGCTCGGGCCCGATCGTAGACCGGCTTCGAGGCGCTGGGAATTGGTGGTAATTTTTCTTGCCACTCACCGCCATCAACAACAACGTCAGCAAACCGCAGCAGCAGCATCGGCAGCACCCTTTGCACTATAAAAATTTCTGTTTCCCATATCGACACATTATCTCACCTTCGTCCTCGTTCACCTCCGGTCCTCGGAGCGTTCAAAGCGCTCGGAGGAATGCTTTCACTATCGATGGCAGTCGGATCGTTCGCGTTTACCGGTGCGGTTCCATGCCCAGACCCCTTGCTAATGCTTGTTCGACGAAATGATGTTGCTCCTACAATGCACTTGCGCAGATTTTGCTTCCCCCTTAGCTTTCGTCCCGCACAGTCTCAACGAGTCCGGTTCCGTCTCAACTCTTCTAATACTGCTCTCCTTTAGCTTGCAGATTGGATCACCAGCCTCGATGCGACCAGTTTACGTGGGGGAGCTTAATTTAATTTAGTTGGATGTTGTTCCGATTAGTGAACATTGTAGTGCAATTACGGTGCTTGTACGCTACATATCTTGTTTCGGAGCGCTCCGGAATCGCTGTAGGTCCAGGGTGAAAGATTAAGAAATTTTGTCTGCTAATTTTCCTCTCGACCGACGCCATCGTTCTCCTTTTATTTCTTATCGCTCGTCAGGTGAATGGTTTTCGCTTCAGTGTACAGCGCATTGCATACACTGCAGGCGTTTCTGGAAGTTCTCTTTTTCTGAAGTTCATCTTTCCGAAGATCATGCAAGCAACCGCGAAAGAAGGATGCAATCGAATCGTTCAAATGATCTGGAATGTTTTTGAGTCATTTCTTTGAGAATCCTTTTTTGGACCACAATGAAGTCATCAACTGACAGTCGAGGTCAGTCAAATGATATGCATTACTTATTTCGCGCTGCACAAACCCGATCAACTGGTGAGGCGCTGATTTTCAGAGCCATTTCTAGGCGATCAAGTTTCATAAAATCTGCATTCCGTTCGCTTTGGTAAAAAAGTTTACGAGCCTTCACAAGCGAACATTACTTTCACTGTGATATACATTCCGTCTCACCCGCTTCAGAGCCAATCAATGAATCACCCATCTCCCTCTCCACCCAGCTCACACCTACACATTCCCGAGCGGGCGAATGTCGAGATCGACGAGGCAAGCTCCGGGGCCGACTCGCTTGATGGGGTTTAAATTGAAATTAAAGATCAAAATTATGACCGTTAAACCATAAAACGTTGAACTCGAAGCGGAATTTTATGCGTTCTTTTCCAGCTCGCACAAATTGGACGTCTCCACAGGAAGCGATGGATCGAAAATCGCGCTCGTAGCCAGTCGTAGCAGGTTACAAAGCCGATTACAGCAGTGTGCGAACGCACGGGTGAGGGTGTTTTCAAGTTTTCTCGATATTCCACTTCAAACGGTGCCAAAGCACGAATCGTAAGAATCTACAAACGCAAGCTTTTCTCGTCAGGCAGACAAGATTCATAGTTTGATCTTTGATTTTTCCTATTTTATGCTAACCTAAAACTAACTCCAACTATACTGACTCTCGTGGTAAACACGTTGGAGGTATAAATGCTTGTCATCGAGGCGGGATCGGCACTAAATCGATCCCGTTTGATCGCGCACAGCTGGTAGCAACTAGCCGCGACTGTTGTGATGAGCTTTGTTTCACGATATTTATGGAATGGGTGCGGTATGCTAAATTTATAATCTGGGTGAGCAACAGGTTGCAAAGCACAACGAGCGAAAGACGGAGATGCTCAAATGCGTCCGACGAGCTAGAGCACTATTGAAAACATAAACACACAGACACAACGCGGTAAAGGATGTCGCGATGGGGCGGTACAGCTAATGGGTCGCACAAGCGGGTGGCAGATTAAAACATGTCGTAAATTTTACCATTTTATTCCGGCGGTCAAGACTTTTAGACAATGTCAGCAGGTCAAAAGCGGGAAATAAAGCGTTACTCTTCGCGACGCCTTTTCTGCCCGGGGCGTTGTGCTGAATTTAGCTTCCAGGCGAGTAACGGAATGTTTCTGCAAGCAGTAACAAATGCAATGCAAGGGTCTTCTGAGTTTACTTTTTGTTGTGCATTTTATATTTTCCATGGACCTATCAGTTAGGTGAAAAAAATGTTTTGTTTTTCAGTTACATTTTTCTTACGTGGATGTTTCAATCATTTTTAAATTGTATTCGAAACTTGTACCTAACTAGGAAAGAAAATATACACTTCGGTTCATTGACCAATGCAGTGTTTTAGTAATGTAGTCGTTCTTCACATACTTTTTGTGCACTCTATGCATGCTCGACAAAGATTATCTTGATTGAAGATATTTGCATAGAGGATTTTAATTCTTATATATTTATACAATTCCATTAAACGCTATTTCGCTGGTTCCGTCATCTTGCTAAATTCCTCTTCTTCATTTGATAATTGAACAAATGTTCACACCATCGCCACCTGTTTGTATGTTAAATTCCATAATATTTTGCACCACTATAGGACATGCAGCTCCCGGCTCGACGGACGACAAATCGAATCTATTTATCGAGTTCGGATGACCCTTTGACCGTACGCTGTGTCGGCAAGGTAGCTCGGTTTGTGACACTGGGGACAGGCAAACCTTTTAGCCTATTCGTGCACGGTCATTTGCCCTGCTGAACGATGCATTTTATCGTCTATTTTGATTTTATTTTTCACTCATAATTATGCATTAACGACATGGTACCATTCCGTGCAGGGTTTGTATTGGCGGGTGCGCAGCGCAGTATCTTTGAAGTTCCACCAGCTCCGGGAACCCACGGTGCGAACAACTTTAGAGCAGCTTGCTGATAATCGATTGGAAAACCATTTCCACCGCCAATCTGAAACGGACGGCTTTCAGCCATCGCTCTTGCCGCACAATTTACTACGGTAAACTAATTTTATTGCACGCCCAAGACGCTGTCGTTAGGCTATTGGTAGCGATAATTAGAGATGCTTTTGCAATTATCTTGCCGCTAAGGTTGCACAAAGTGGCCCGAACTGACCACTAAGTGGGTTTTATTACCACTTTCTTCAAGTCCTTTTAATCAGCACGGTTCGGAGGAACATCAAGCGAAACCATCCCCAAAGATGTACGTTCCATGTGATGCACGAATTGTTCAAGGCGTTCTAAATACCTGTTGCATAAAGTGTATTTTACAGTTTCGCTATCGGTGTGAGAAATCGCTGCAGAGCAGTCTTTTGAACCTGTGTCTTATTTTTTCCATTCACCGGCTGCCCCGGAGCCAACGCGATTCGCTTAATTAAAACATATTTTCTCATAAACAGACACCTATTTTGGAGCTGCAGAAAGAGTCATAAAATAAACTTTCTCCCCTGGGCTCGAGGGGCCATCTCCGGATCACGGCGTACAGAGGGAAGAAATGTTTTTCGCCGGACGAACGCACTGGCTACAAACAAGCAGGTCGACCTCAGCGTGGAAAATTATACCTTTATCATGTCACACTGTTGAATTATTGGCCGGTACCTCGGGTCGATTTGGAGCGAAATTTATCGGACCTTCGGTGCCCGATTTTGGCCTCGCCCTATCAGCCGCATCCGATCGGGCCACAAGGGTTCGCGATGCGATCGTTTACGCAGTTTAAAGTGTTAATTCGGCCAGTGGCCGGTGAACTCGTGCAACCCTCAAATGAAGATTAAAATAAGCAAACCTACCTTGTGGTCCATGCGATTACCTGTAGGGCAACAAAGGTTGCACCCGTCTTGGAAAAGTTGAAATTATCATCATCAAAATGATTCGCCAAATCGTAAATTTAATTGCTTTGTCGCTCGGTGGAAAACGGTTCACGAAACCCCCGATTCATTCATGCTTCGTTCACGCGATGATATGTCGCCGCATAGAGCAACGAACAGAGCGGGAGGTTGCATAAAAACCAAACCCCGCAGGACAATTGCCACGGTTGGAGCGTAAGGGATGCGAATAAGAAAAGGTAAAGTAGTACTGGGGGGTAAAAAGAGAACTCCAAATTCGGTCACCTTCAACGGTGCAGATGAGCCCGATGCATCAGTGGTACATAAATTTTTATGATTTATGTAATTTAATTTGCGAATGAAGCGCTTCCCTTTTATCGTACAGTAGAAATCAACGATAAATATCATGATTGCTCTACCCCCGCGAGCCTCAACCCCCTGGTGGGGAAATTTTGCCGAAAACGAGATCGCACCATGGGACATGGGTAAGTTCTGCACAACCGGGACGGACCGTAGTTTTTTTTGCCTTTATCATTCCTGCGTGACTGTAGGGATATCAAAAAGTGCTCCTTAAGGATTCACATGCACACAAGGGCAGGGAAGGCGCGTTTACTCTCGCCCTTAATGTCGTGATGCGGCATTGCGAATCAATGAACCGATGATATATTGCTAGCCTGAAACGTTAAATACTTTCGGGAATGGTATTCTGATTGCTCTGACGCCGATTATGAGATCAGGCGGCATAAAGGTCAGTTGATTGAACGATCTTATGTTGATAAATATAGTAATCTTTGCATGTTTTGGACGCTGATAAGGACCAATATGGTCTATTCTGTTTTGGGAGCATTACAACTCATATTTTGTTTTAATTCTTCTTTGTACGGTCAGTGATGCAACGTTTGATTTTGGGTCCGAACTTAATTTTACAGGCTCTAGCCAAAACAAAGCACATAAGGCTGTAAATATATTGTAAGTTAGTAATATAAAATTGAAAATTCAAGTTTTGAATTGTAAAAGTTATTTTATCCACCTTGAAACTCTCATTTGCACGATTTTATACGCAAAATTTGCTTAATATACATTTATTTGCTATAAACAAATGATGTAGGTGGAACAAGTGTTTAAATCACAATCGCTGTTTACAATGAGGTTAGTAAAGAAATATTCCGTGTATGAAACGGAATTAAAGAATATAAGAAACTTTGGCAATTACATCGTCCGATGAGCTCAACACAGCGCAAAGATCACTCTTTCCCGACTCTTGCATTTGTTTGTTTTCGACAATGAATTAAAAATAACACCTTTTCAGATAATCCTATGATCTTCTTCTAATTGAAAGCAAGGATGACGGGAAAAAGTAAAGAGGACCGCCGAAAACGAGGAACGTACGAAAATGGAAGAACGTAGCTTCATGCGCACGAGTATCAATCCAGTCGAGGTCGTTGGCATGCAAATAACTCACCCAAGCTTCCTCCAAAAGGACACTTCCAGTTCGCTTCGATCGCCATTCGCTTTCATCGGCGCCGTTCCGTCGGATCGCGACGAACGTCACGGTCCGGTGTATCTTATCAATAAACATTTCAATAAACAGTAATGTACCACGAAAATCAAAATTTGTAACGCACCGAATAAAAAGCATGCGCACGCGCGGCTCTCCTCCCAGTCGGTCTCATCTTTTCCTTCTTTTTGGCACTCGCTGCTTAACTGCTTTTTCTTTCGTTCCAAAGAAGCGACGAAAATCGAAACGAAACAAATAAAGAACACGAACTGCACGGCGGTAAGCGACGAACCCCAGCTTGGATCCGAAGATGATCCTGGACGAATGAGCATTTTGTAAACCGCAGTACCGCTCATAAGAGAACAACAACTCAAATGACAGAAAACGCATGACGCTGGGTGTGTTTGGGTGGCGAAGGTGGATAAAGTGATCTGCAGATTGTAGCAATGCGCGAAAAAGCAAGTATAAATTACTTAAATCCTGACCTCTGGCGTGGCACTACTATATATTGTTCGGTTTTATACTTTTTGGCGAAAATTGGAAATTTATGCTGACCAGCGCGACTCTGGGCCGTGCTGCGGTGCAGTCTTATTTTATCTAGAGTTCCCCGCACTGCTGCCTTTGTATCCCCCGTGCCGTTTTGTTCGTTCGTTTACATTTTTATCCATCTCTTATTGCTTTCCAATCGAGCGCATCTTCAAATCCGGGGGATAGCCACGTAAACCGGGGTGCATTCGATACAGACAACCTTGGGTACTGTTTCAGGTGAGTGCTGCAACGGTGAACGGATTGAGCGACGAACCCCGTCCTCCGGCCTTCGATCCCTTGGCGGCTTTGGGTCGCGTGGTGCCGAGATGAGAGCAACGGGAACGCAATCACACACGACCAAGATGGTCCGATCTGATGAGCGCCGTTTGCAAAACATTCCAAATTTGTACACCTCGTACGAGGATGCGAGCGATCACGTGAAAGGGAGTCGATAAAGGTTGATTTCACTTCACACCTTGCGATTTGTATAACGCGGACGAGAGGCAGGGCAACGAGCGGGGCAGACGTAAGTGACGGTCCATCGTACCTGCCTCGCTGGCTGCCTCCGTCCCGTTGGCTACTGCTAATTGAAATTGACGTGAAAAATGTTCACCCGGTGGCGTACTGGATGCCGACGCAACGCACAATCGTACGGGGAAGCACTCGGACGCGTCCGTAGTTAATTGATTTTTAATCTCGCGCATAAATCAAGGAAGTTGAGTGTGCAAAATATGAAAAAGTTGATATGGATGCGCTACCGCCTCAGCGGCTGCTGGCTGGTATTATTACTAATAAAGGGGATCGTGATCAGCAAATACTTTCGCCAACATATCGCATCGGAATCGCCTGCCATCGCTGCTCAGCTTATCTGAACCGGATTAAAGTCGGTATCCTTAAATCTGCGATAAGAGGAGTTTCATTTAGCTCGTGAATCGTATAAGAAAATATATTTTAACAGTTGGAAAAGTAACTTTTACCCATATCAGAAATCATCACTATTGCTTATCACAAAGTCAGATATTGTTTTTGTTTACTTTAAGCCATCTCCTACTGTTCCTTTGGAAAAAAAATGCTTTTTTCGCGAAGTAATCGGAATCTTCAAACCGATATGAAGTTAACCCATTTAACCCATGTGGTAAAATTAATTAACAGATATTTTGAAGCGTTTTCTTTTGCATTAACGAAATAAAACAAATATTTAAGGAGTGTTGTTCGGAATGAAACAAATGCAGATTCGTAATCAAAAATATTTCCATACCATTATCTATCAATCATTTTAAAAAAAATTTCCACAAATAAAACCAAAATTCTTGATGTAAAAACTGTAGGAGGAAATCATGTTGCAGAAAGGAATCTGGTTTTTCCTAATCTAATTAAATCAATTTGACATCTTCGGGTCATGTTCATCCCCTACGACGCGAAAGGAACCGTCAACATGCCGGATAAGGCCATCCGGCAATATAAATCCATCTCTTGACTTGCAAAGCTTGGGTGTATGTGTGTATGTGTGAGAATTTCCGAATCGGTACCACGGTGCTTTACTAGCTCTTCTACATGGATCGCGCATCTACCGCCCCGAGGCAGAAGAATTGGGTTGCATCATTATGGGACTGACCCCAGCTCGGTTCCGCACAAAGTATGGTGGCCACGAGGCAAGAATGAGATAATTGATTTTCCCTCACGATACGAGCCCGCTCCCGACCGCCCAGGTGAAATGAAGCCTTTATCCCTTAGAATGCAGTGGAGCAAATGCGCGAGCGCGTGGGCCGTGGGTTCACCTTCTTGCGAACCGGGGGTTTATTTAGTCCGTGGAAGAGCGAAAATGAACGTAACCTCATCATTGGCGGCCGAAGACACACGCTCCGGTGTGCCGTATGGATCATGCATGTGCCCTACACTACCTGTTGCTCCACAGCAAATGATGTTTATCCCTCGGATGATCTGCACCGTGCACGGGATGCATCGATGAGTGCATCTTCCCTTTGGCCTTCGCCAACAGAACGCGCCCGCTCCGGGATGACGGCTTTTGGGATTCGCTTCGGGCGATCTGGTGAAGAGAACGTCTCCGTGTGCTGATAAAATCACCCACTTTACGAGGTAAGCGATGATCTTTTGAACCAGACTCGATGCGCGATCGGCAGTGCAAACTCGTCTAAGCTTCCCAGCCTCGCCGAGAGGGTTGGCCTGAGGTTTGCTTTTTCGTCGAGGGCGGTCGTATCAAGTGCTGATCGAATGTAATGCAACATGTGGGTCCCCGTGTGCTTTGAGGTGACCCTTATAAATTAACCTTCGATGTTAGATATTACATTAACTTTAAGAAAACCCTTTCTATCTAACCGCACACTAGCCAATCATTGTATACTACGAAACAATCATGACAGTATATTTTCGCACTAGCTTAAAGATTTTTTTAAAATTTTTCTACACTGTTTATTTGTATGGATTATTCATACTCATCAACTTCAAAAATACTTTCCCAACGTCAGTTACCAAAAAAATGTAGGAGTTTTCCCCACTTCGACCAGTATTTAATATAAAATTATAAGACTATTTTATGTTTGTTGCATGTGTATTAAAGCTGATCATTATAACTATCAAACATACGACAGCAATTACAATTAGTATTCTTCTTATAAATAGATTATTCAATATTTTGAGTTTTAACTAGCGTTTAAAAACAGTTTTCGGAGCTTATATAGCTTATTTAAACCTTCAGCTACCAAATTTGTGAACATAAATACTCATTAGGGGGGTCTAATCAGAAGATTACTGACAGATATAGCCCAAGGCTTTAAAATTCTAGGCAGAAAAACAGCATAAATAGCAAAGGTAATTTGTTGAACACACATATCCATAGAACAAATAACAACAAAATATTTTGTTAGGCCTCCTAGGTCCCAACATAAAAAACAAAATAAAACTTACGATCAAATGCTTTTCTTAGATTATCAAGAATCATTTGGAATATACCAAGATCATTCAATACAGGTCGGTGCAAAGCTTTTTCTGCTCCGCCATTGCCTTGTTGATTTGAAAAGTGTTTACAATCTACTTAACGAAATAAGTAATCGGAAATTTTGGATCACAGTGACCCACTAGAAGTGGAAAGTGCTTTTAGATGTAAATTCATGAAATTGTGATCCTGTTGGTCGCCATGATATAGCCGAAATCAAGATATCGAACGCCTCAACTTCTCATTTGATGAAACATACTAAATTTGCAGTTTTACTCCAGTTTTCTAGTTGCTCGTAAGACGTAAACAAAATTCAAACCAACTGCCAAAAAAAATTCTCACTGATTTTGGCTCTTTGTATGGTATGATTCAACCTCGTTTATTGAATGATCTTGGAATATACTATTTACTAAAGGCCCCAGAGGGGATGCCATATGCCAAGAGACAAACATAATTCATATCTATCTTTTACATTACCAGAGAGTTTCCTTTTGTTTGATAACCATTACCTTTGGATCACTAAAGGTCTATACAGTAGAATAAGATGATTCGATCATTTGCACAACATTGTCATCCTGTACCAACACTATATTTTTATTGGCTTTTTATCTCGGGTGTTCCGGCCTTACGGGGAAAGCATGGCAATTTGCTACCACGCTGAGACACAAGCTTATGTCTTCTATACCAATGTTTAATGTCCATCCGTCAGGATCTGTCGCAACCCTGGAGTAAAGGTCTGTGGCGAGGTAAGGGCTTGACGAGAGTAGAAATATGTGGAATAGTTGCGAAAAAGTGGATTGAGATGAACGAACTGCACTGTGAAACGGTCGGCAAATGTGCAACGACCAAAGGAAGCTCTAAGCTGAACTTGCGGGAAGCTACCGTGGCGGACTCGATAGCGATCGGTGAAGTAAAAGAAGTCGTCTCTTCAGCTTCAGCTGTGAATAGTGCCTGTGTGCGATACACATTTGCAAAATACGGAGAATTGTTCGTCGTGCTTAGTCTGATGCGGATTCCGGATTCTTCGTAAGCTGATCATTCCAAAGAATGGGCTAAACACCGGTATCATCTTTAATCTTGATGTTAATTGGTACTGTAAATAATTTTCTCAAACATTAATGGATATTTGCAATAAAATCAAAGCTATTTAAAAGATCGTGCCGCTGCTGGCCGTTTACTGCAGAGTTTCGCACAGGGCGCGGCCATTCGGACGAAAGGGCGGAAACGGGCCTGGATACTGGAACACGGAACTGTACCGAAGCTGTGTCATGTCCGCCGAAGTACGCGTCGGCGAAGGCTGACTGAAGGCTTGTTGCTGGTTCTGCTGGCTACGAGAAATGTTAGCGGCCGCCGTCGCTGTTGTCGCGATGCCACCGTTTTTGCGATGCTTTTTGCGTCGGCCATATAGAACAATCGTCAACGCTGTTCTCGTTTCCGCTGCGACAGTTACGAGCACGGGGTGGCCGGAATGGGGAATTCTCTTCTTTGTAGTTGTGGTCGATGCCGACGGGATGCTTTTAACTCATCGCTGTAATCCGCGACGTTCCATTTGACGAGGGTAGATCATCTGGGAAAGGGGGAAGGAAAGGTTTGCGAAAAGGTAGCACTAGACTATTTCACGTATCTCTTATTTAGGGACGCTCTTGCTAAGGACGTGAAGCCACGTTATTTTACCCACATGGCTAATAAAATGACACTCAAGAATTTATCATCCGCCACAAGAATTTATCATCCGCATAATATTCTTTAATAATTGGTGGAAAATGCATTACACTATATCAACCATAAAAATGTCCAATAAAAATTTGCAAAGTAAAATGACCTCAACTTATTCTGCTCGTATCTATCATGATTTTTTAAATGCAATCGACAATTTTAATAGGTTGCTTAAAAGAATAAGTAATACATATATGTAATATAACATGAGCAAATGTGTTCAAACACCGACGTAGAAGTACACAAATGACGTCAATGATTCGGTTTTCAATAATTCGAAGACAAAATAATCTCTTTCAAATGAAAAAACTCGAGTGAAATATTTTATAAGATACAGAGAAAGGGAAGCAGTTCTCACTAGCGCGTTTGCTTAATCGCATTCGAAACAACCAAAAGGGCAGTTCTATGAAAGTAGACCCATGGGAATTTGTTCGCCTACCCATTTAAAGAGCCGCACACGTTCGTAACAGTTGACGCTGTGCACGAAGCCCGGCATTATGCTTTTGCAGTGTCCAGCAAACGTTAAGCATCGAGCATTAATGGAATGATCTTAGTTTTTCTCTGGCTTCTACAAGCGTTTGGTTTTTTTCGCAGTCCCGAAGTTGGTGCTTTCTTTCGAACATTATACGTTTGAGTTTTATTTAAAATAATAACGTCACGAAGCGTTTGTCAGATGTCGTCTCCTTGACCATCAGGTTTGATCGTGCCCTGCCATCTGATAGTCGGGTATACATACGGAGAGCTATCGGAATGATTCAACACGACCACCAACACGCATCTATGCATTGCCGCTTTGATCGTACTAGCGGCGTGTTACATTTTAATTATACAATCTCTTAAGAGAACATCGTCTTCATCTGTCGACCGCAGCGACTGAAAATGGAATTACGATCGTGCCTCAATTTGCCATTGGCTTTATTTTCTCCTGCGGGTCTACCTCATCGTCTGCTAGTCGAGCTTGTTTATCAATCTACCATTAGTCATGTAAATCGTATAATTAATTCATCAGCCATCTTTACTCGGACTACTGCTCGGCAGCCATTGCGGTACCCATATAAGGAAGTGACAGAAACATAATTGTCACCATTAGGCCCTGCACAAACTGGTCATCAAAAGAAGTCTGCGCGTCACTACAGGTGCTACAATTAGTCACTACAACACGAACCGCTTCAAATCCGCTTGAGGAAACCATGGGCGGGCGTTAACGTTGGACTAAATACATTTCCTAGACTAACATGAAAAAATCTGGTATAAGTTTCGACCACCTAGGTCGAGGCCACACAGAAGTTTAATTCCACCCGACGAAACTATAGTCAAGAGAATAGCAAAATAGAAGGAGAAACATTTTACGATAATTTGTTCCTTGCTCTAATTCAATTCCAGAGCCCAGACCATCGTGTCTTTGGTCTGCAAGAAACTTAGGAGTAAAACAAGCGACCTACCAACAAGCCAAAGCCAAATCTAATAACATTGAAAGTAATCAAAACTTTAATTGTAATGAAGTTTGTTATGAGGTTTCTGCATTAGCCTCTTCCTATAAGGCTTCTGTCGTCCATTTACGATCCATAGAACGTACGGATGCATGGTGGAAGATTACATTTTGCGTACAATCGTTTTGCAATCACGAATCGGAATGCAAATTCGCTGCAATATTTTAAGAGAGATACAACATTGTAAGATGAAAAATTCAAAATGTATGCATTGACCGAGACGTCGATGAGACGAATAAAGGCTTGAGATCAGTAACCCGTTCTTTTTATGATTCCTATCGCCTTGTTGAAGAAAATAAGTGGAAGCAATGTAGCAGATATCGTAATGTGTTGGGGGAAGGTTAATATTAATACTTGCTATGCTTTAACTTCATGCATATTAATTTATGAAAAGCTCTCAACTTTCCCCTAAGCCAGATGAAAAGAGGAGTTAAGTTTCGAAATATCTGTGACATTTTGCACCACCATTATTATTTCATGAATGTTTTTATCATCGCGTGTTGTGCATTTTCCAAGGAATAATACACAAGTTCTAATCGTTTGCAAACCTTTTACACTTGAGTTCGTCAGCTATAATCATGCAACATTTCACGATACAGTTATCGACGTTATTTATTTTGCTGTCACGAACTCGAATTGTTTTCCCTCGTAATCAATCAATCTTTGCTCGCGTTAGGCCCCAGCAAGATGACTGCTTGTTACCTATGAAAGCAATTCGAGTTAGCTACTGATCTTTGATCCGGTTTTCGACAGCCGATATGGCACAGTGTGATGTCGAAGATCGTCTATCGTGGCATAGACAGGGTTATTAAACGCGAGCGGGCACCTTGGCGTCTGGAAAATGGGAACAACAAACAAGTGCTCTCGTCCGTCCATCCGTTCGTACGTTCGTCCGTAATGTGGTTGAAGTGAAAACAAACATTGTAGCACATTCGAATAGAGGCATGATAAACACAGCGCCCGGGCTATGGATGCTGGGATTATGTCTTGATTTAAGCAAATTATTTTTCCCAGCGTGAAAACCCGATTGCACGACCGCCAAACGAAGCACGGCTCCGCTATTCTGAGGCGTGATTAATGCGTGAACCATCGCATATCCAGCTGAGAAAATGTGAGCAGCGCTCTCGCTTAATTATGGAGCGCAGTTGAAATGTCGTGTGTCTTGAGGAGGATGTGTTTTCATTTCATTATTATTTTCTTCTTCCCACCTAAGGCACGTGCTAACGCCGACGTGCTCCACGGGGAACGACCTATTAGCAGAAGATTGCTTTGGGCCGACTACGTGATCGGACATTGGCGAGCGAATTTTCCAACCGCAGTTCCTCGCGAGGGCAAAATGTCTCAAGTACTGTTGGGACCTTCGGTAAATAGTCATGTCCAACTTACTGTCCTTGCACGAATGGCAATGCATGTCAGTTGTTTGCCGTTTGCAATGCGCTGGGTGCATCCTTCACAGATGTGCTCGATAACCACGGTTAATCGGCATTAATTGAAGCAATAATGGAACGATTATAAAGACCATAATTAGATTAAGCAACATTATTTCATTTAGCAGGAATGTTACACTTCCTTTTGAGCCACGTTTTCCTTTGTCGGACCGCCGAGTTGGAAGCCAATCGGAATGCCTCTTTCAACACTTCTTGAACCAACTACACCGGCCACGACGCCGCCAATCAGTATAAATTGTATTCCGAGCAGAGCAGTTCCTATGATGGTCTCTCTTACCGGTGGCTTCTCCTATAGTGCACTAGTTTAATTAGGGCAACTACAGTTGGAGATGGTTTGTAATAAATTAAGTAATGAATGAGTAATGATAGTTAACACCTCGGCCTTTGAAGACATTGGTATATCGAATGATCATAGGAAAGGAACGAAATAATATTATAAGTCCTTTAAACAAATAGCAGGGGGTCCACGACAGCCGAGCGGTAGCGCCGGTTAGAAACTTGGCCCATGACCTCGACGGCGTGGGTTAGAATCCCAACCGACACCGGCCAATAAATTAATTCCATTAAACAACATCTTGATAGGAGATAATTACATGTGGCCCAGCGTACTTCCGATTATTCATAGGCAGATCGTGTTTTGACTGCCCTGAATATCCTTTTACGATTCAAAGACCAATATATAACCCGCATTAGATGTTTATGAAAAACCCCAGTCGCCAGCGCGGTATCGTCGGCATTACAGTAGCCCTTAGATAAGCTATGATCAAGTCCAAGTACGGAGTCGAATCGAATCGAAATGCTACAAGTTTGTCGTCCGTTTTGCTACGAAGAAGCACGACAGTTATGGGAAAAGTATTTCCCCTTTCCCTGCCCGCTAGAGCTTGGGGATTACCAAGGAGAAAATGGTATAAACACGAGCAGAATAAGCCGGTTGAAATTATAATCTATTCATATCTCAAATTAGACCCCACTTTTATCCCATAAATTTCCTCATATCAACAATGTTAATGCTGAAACATATTGTCAGTTGAATGGACAAAAAATAAATTAATAGTCCAGAATTGGTTCTCCTGCCGGCCCGGATGGCGCTCCTCTATCGACAGAGGGAGCTTTCCGGGGGGATCTGCAGGTCATAGCACAATCAGTCTACGATTCTGCAACCGAATGCGACGAGCTGATACGCGCACCGGGAATGATTGGGCGGATGATGCTCTTGAAGTCAATACGACCCCCGGTGGCAGATTGTCGGCCAGCCAAAGCACAGTCATGGCTCATCTGCCTGAGCCAAGCGATGGCGGTAGCCGCCAGAATACCGGTTTGGATCAGTATGCCTCAGAAATGCACATATTTTGCCCCGTTCGCAATGGGAACCCGGGCGGATCGCAACCAAATGGATACGGCTGCCAGGGCTGCATAGAAGAAAACGCAAAATACAGTGGCGAATAGCAGCAGGAATTGATATTTATAGTCGCATTACATGAATTATAGACATTTGAATTGAAATTAAATAAATCTGATAACAAGGTGATTCCATTCAGCAGGTATGAATTGATACATGCCCTCGCCAGGCAGCGCTAGCTTCAATGGACAGTCTCGTCGGCGGCTTAGGAATTCTAAAGATTTCTCAAGTTTGACTCTGGTCACTGGTGACGCTCCGGCTAGGCCGTGAGAAAGAAAGAGGTTAAGGCAACGCTGCCACAATCAGGTGAACCCGCGCGCAAAGTACATTCGAAATCGCATGCCAGGGTGGCTATGTTTAATGTAAATTAAATTTGTTTATTCGAATTCATCCCTACATCGCAACCGTATGCTAATCGCCGGCGTAACATTTACCACAGAGATGTACCATTCACGCAATGCATGGAGAGAGATTTCGTCGACTGGCTAATATTATGATATCTTGGCCCTCAAAACATCTCTGTTTACCTAGAGTTAGCTAGCAAATTGAAGAAAACCCTGAAAATCGACGTGAGGTAGATGGAGGGCGCTCGGCCAAATGATTGGTCATGTTCGGAAGCGCACATTTGTGTCGCGTAATTTATGCACAATTTTCCACTCGCGCCGCGGTATCCAGACAGTGATATTATTTGTACATCTTGTCTTCCGCACCTTTTGGCTACGGTTGGTTATGATAGGCCGGAGGAAAGCAAGTCGTTGAACAGGTTATTTAAAGATGACCACTGTGTGTAGGTTGGAGAAATACGACTCAAAGACAATCACGGGAAAGGGATTATTAGTTTCATTGAGAAGCATCTGCTGCATTAAGAGCATCAGTTCTATGCTGAGTGTGCCTAGGGCGTGCTTAAAAACATCTCTTCTTGTGAAATTTCCTCCAATAATTGATATGTTTACCTAATTCGTATTATGTTGCACATGTTATTTACAATTGGTTCAAAAACCAGCTTCGTTATATGTTTTAAGAAGGCACAAACAAACCTTTACTACCTCAGCAACTCCCAATGGACTTATTTCGAAACGAAGTTAAGTCGAAATAATGAGAGAACAAATTACTGTTGTTAAATACCAAGTAAGAAAGGCGCGAAGAGTTTTTCAATCAATGGACTCATGCATAAACAATTATTTATACCGCCCAGACAAACTTAACGAACGAAACGGTGATCCAAAAATTGATTTTAAATTCGATGAACATGTTTTGAGGTAGGTTTTCGTGGGGTCTTCAGCAAAACCCTCAAATTATAGCGTCACGGCAAGCACGAGTAAAGATCAATTATGCTCAAAAGTATCAAGTGCTATGAACGCATCCTGATTTGCGTGTCCGTAGCGTCCCAGTTCACTCGGCTCTTGAGGCTCATCGATCAATACGATGACTACGATGCAGCGTAGAGAGAACCGCTGTAAGCTTCAGCAGCTTGCAAGCAAGATAACTTGCACATCAATATGCGTAAGCAAAAGCGACACCATCAAATTAAAAGACGAGTTTTCACTTCGTACAAGAGAGTTTTATTGCGCAAGGATAGCCCTCTTGCAAAGCCGTACCCTTCCCGCCCAGTAGACAACAGATGCGGCCTTGGGAGGTTTTGCCCGATTTGGCACCAGGCCTGATCTGGTTTACCATGTTGACCCCATCGCTGAACGGTTCGCAAATACGTGTCTGCGTCGGTAGTGCTGATGATGCTGCTGATGATGATAAAATGCCCTATGCGCTTCAGGTTCATTTCCAGTTGCTCGACCGTGTTCATCGCAACGTATAATTTTCTTAAACGAAACTTTTGATCGACTTTTCCCACCGACGTTCTACGTGCGTTCGTCTAGTGCTGGGGGAAAGTGGATGTCACGAAAACCGAATGCCTCCTGCAGTGAAGTGATATAGTTTCCTGTTTTTATTCGCGTTTATTGCGGTTGAAATTAAACAGATGTCCGCCTGGCAAGCTTCCGACTCGCGTCCAGTGCGGGATGGAGTAGCTGGGGGTAATTTTTGTCGAATTTAAATATTATATTTAACATTTTATTGCATGAGACCACCAGGGACGTGACGAAACGCTAGTAAAACGGTCAGTAAACGTCGATTAAAGTTGAAACAGGGCTCGAAGGTATGAAAAGTCCTTCCCGATGGACGGTAAAAAGCTTACATCGTTCGAATTATAGACGTGAGTTCATGATAAAGAAAACGAAAACTACACCTAGTTCGTAAATTTATCTTGTATCAATTTAAAACACAAAGCACATTGAATATTTTACTTTCATTGCTTGATACTTGCTTTAAACACGAAATAATTGATTAGTGAATTCTTTGATATGTTGCCTTTAAGATAGATATCCCTGTGGCGTTGAAGATGCAGGAATTCAATATTTTGATGGAATTTCAGTCACATTCTCTTGTATAGTAACTCATCAAAAGACCAACATTTTTCACGCTTTCACATTTTCTGTTCTTTACCTACCCATTTGTCCTTCATTCGAGGTCAATAAGATGGCGGCTAATCTTTTAATTTTAAATTCTCTGAAGAACTACATTTATTGGGGCAGTATTGACTTATTTGGCGGACATGTAAAGCGTATGCAAGAAATGCTTAATGACGGCAATGGATGAAGCACTGGTCGCAATAGTGCTCCCCGCGGGCAAAGTATTACACTTTACAACGAGTGGAATCCTTTCCGAAGCCAATGCGGGCTGAACCCAAGTTTATGAAAGCGCATCATGCGCGAACGCGAATATAAATTGTTCGAAATAAATTTCGACAGCGACCGTTCGGGACAATAAAATGCGCGAGCCACGGTGAATGCACTGTGGAGATGCACCGGCAATTCGAAGCAAGCGAAGAAATCCAAAACCAAATTTATCCAAATTAATGACTTCAATCTAAAATTTCATTTATTATCCACCATGTTTCAAAACGCACCAGCGCGGTCAGTCCGTAGGACAAACATGAAGGAAAGAAGTGTGTGTTTATATCACCAAGCCCTAAAGCTGGAAAGTTTGTGAATGGCCCAAACATTCTCGCTGACTGAAGATGTCATCAGTCTTGATGTTTTTTATTTCTTATACCTACCAATAAAAGACACTCCCCAAGTCCCAATCGAGCAGGGAGCAAACGACCCCGCTGAAATACATTTGAGCGGGTTCACCTGATCATTTTTTTATCCGAGATGGTGTGCAAATGCTAAACTTTCAATCTCTCCAAGATGATTGAGGGAAAATTAAGTGTTTGAAGACGATTTAATGATTTCCTTACACATACAAAACTTTTGACATTTAGTGAAACAAATCTATTTCTGTTTAATTTTATCTGGCAATAAAGACATTATTTGATTAAATGCTGTTATTATTTTCAGTTACAACTTTATGGTTTTTATAGCTATTATTGCTCTAAAAACGATTGTTTGTTTAAAAAGTGAAATACCTAATTAAGTTAAATAGCTAGAACAAGAATTTTAAACCAAACGATTCAATTGGAAAATTCATTAACAGGGTATTATATTTATCTATGAAGTCGTTATTAGATCAAGAACTCGGTACATTTTACAAAGCTCTCATGGTCATACATCTTCCTCTTCCTCCAGCTCTTTAGAGCTGTCGAAAGATTGAAGCGGTCGATCTTGATGCGCAAGCCACAAGGGGTGAAACACTGGCAAACGATTCGTTCGACAATTATTGCTGATGTGTGTCTAATTTCAAAGCCATTAAACGCAGGAAGCTCACTTTAACGCCTCACGAGTCCTCCTGCAATACCCCCGTAGGGGGCTGATCTTTGATCGGCTCGTCGATATTTGCTGCAGTTGTTCTAATTCCACTCCGTACCAGGACATCTCGGCTGCTGCTCTTTCGAATGAAGACAAACCGCCACGTTCGTAGCGCTGGTAGCGCGTGGCGGGTGGACGTATAATTCCCATAGGATGATCTTTGCGGCGAAAGCGCTTTTGTCGATCTATTTAAGGAAAAGGCAACAAATTGCTTCAGACGTCGGGAGGAACGGTTGCCGTCGGCGATAGAGACAGCGATGCCAGTGGTGCAGCTTTTCAACTTGTGCCGCTACCGACTTCCGAGACTGTGCGTTTGGCAAATGGTTTATTGCCCGCTGAGGCTGGCGGCGTTCGCACTACCGCTTTTTATCGATATAGAAAATCGCACTGCCTTCGCTGCTGTCGCGTTGAATGCTCCTACGAGCAAAACAAGGCTCTTCATCGTGAAACGAGATGTTTGTTTAGGGAGTGCACTATCGGGAATGTTGTGAAGTTATGCTACATTTATTTTAGTTCAGAAATGGTGCATCACATAGAATATATACCTAAGTTTCTCCAAATATGATTCAAACTTGTTAGAATAAAATCTAGCAAAGCACAAAAAGGAATACAAACTTTCTTCAAATTGTCGATGGCATTGTTTCGCTCCAATCATGAACTAATTTATATGAGACCATTGTTATCGGCGGCAGATTGTAGGTACTTCGATTACATGCGAAACAAAGTCGGACTATCGTGAAACCGCATCGCACCTATTTCAATGGGCCTGCTATCCTGTACCGAAACGATCGATTCACTGTTTACGTGCAGCAACGAACTAAGCGGAACGTTCGTTAAGTGCAGCTATCGGTACGTGGTAGCAAAGACAGCTGGCAGGAGGAATGACCGTCGCAGTCAATACCACATTTGAAATTTAGATTGCTGCTCGTCGTATCTGGAATGATTTTCACACTCACGACGTCCGGGAAGGGTGTCGTTTCGATGCGTAAGATCGCCTCAGATCCAGTGAAGCCCATCGTGGATAAAGCTTCCGGAGCAAAATACCTTGCGTGCTATTTGCCCCACCGTAAGAACGCATGTGTGTCGGTGGTCGGCACCACGCAACAGCAGAAGCTGCAGTTGAACAGCGGGAATTCTTTGCTGCCGGGCGGTGTTGCTGAGACTGATTTATTCACTTGCTTCGTGCAATGCGACCAAAAGGGCATATCCTAGGAGGAGCGCTCCCGTTGGTTGACTTTTGTGCCGGGATGAGCCTTAGATTGAATTATGGGCGACACCCAGGTTGTTGCTCGTGCCGAGCAACCTTTTGTAGTACGCCGAAAGTCGAGGGATGACTTCGGGAGTTAGCCCAAAGCCCATCTTATGCAGGGTGGTGCATGCGTCATTAGCATTCTGGGCGACACGCACGATTAAGGCAGCTTACTAACCTGCCGTGCACAAATGATAACATGTAATCTCACTGGTTTCGCGCATGACCGCCAACCATCGACGGTCAACCGCCTCCTTCGGGAAATCTGAAGAGTGTTTGCAATTCTTTAGGTCACGCGTGCACATTCCATCTTGTTTCGCCTGCGCCGAGGAATGCTCAGGATTTGTTAAACAAATCCCAATGAAATTAGTTTTTTCTTGATATTTTCCCTATGTTTCTGTAAAGTTTATCATACCTTTGAAAGAAACGGGTGTATTTGGACGCATCTTTTACGTCGTTGGCTAAAATTTCTTCAAATTGGTACACATTTGGATACGGTATGTTGGTACAGCTTTTGGTTACATCATGTTTTCTATTGTATGTTGCTTTTGCTTGGTTTTTTGGTGCTTATTTAGGGTTTTTTAACATCAATTGTGTTTTTTTTTATTCAGTTCAACTGTGTTGATAATAAACTTACTTCCATTTTTTACCAAAATGGTCAAAACAGGACCTTCTTTTAAGAAGAGACCGATTATCACACGATTGTAATAGGGAAAGCTATAGTAAAGATGCTATTTTCTTGAAAATGCACCATAAAACAGTAGCTAGAGTGGTTTGACGATAAAAAAAGGTTAGCCGTATTGAAACTTTATCACGAAACGGTCGTTTTACCATCATATCGAACCAGATGAGGCACATGATTAGCACGATTGTGGGAGCTGTACTGGGTGTACTTTATGGGTACAGTGTAAGTGGACAGTTTAATTCACTTGCTAGAGCTTGACGGCAATATATTTTTAAATATGAAGCACACCCACTAATGATTGCTTGTACCAGAATGTTGCTATTTATATGGGTTTATGGGAAACTAGAGTCATAAAGCTCCTCATATCTTACCATGTAGATATATGTATCACCGTGACGTCACTAACCAAAATAGTTCTTCGAGTGCGTCATGCAATAGTACACGATTAAAGTTAAACAGTGTCCTTAGACTTCTTATCTCACAGACTGTTTTCATGAATGCATTATTTTGGATGGAGAAAAAATCATACTTTTAATGGTCATGAATTAATATCCGAACTTTCCAAAGAGCAGTTAAGTTGACGTTAATATGAAAAACGTTATTCCCGTTGCAAAATGAAAGCGCTCTTGATTAAACTCATAAATGTTCCATCCGTCCACACGCTCATTGCGCATCCTTTCCACCGCCACACACAGTTGGGGCCTCCGGAAGGTGTGGTTTCCTTAAATTGGGTAATAAATTTGATAAATTTATCCCACCTTGCAGGGAGTGTGTTACTTGCGGCCTTAAAGTGTCCTGGCTAATGAAACGAATGGCTTTGATTGAGGAGGAATTTCGGGCATCGAAATGCTCTTCCGTTGTGCACAGCAAAAGGGAACAGAAGCCGTAAAAGCGAGTATCGAAACGAAGCACGGCCCGTTTGCCCATTGGATCGATGGTTTTAACGACTGGAGAAAACTGTAGCAAATCGATTAAACTGTATGTATATTTTTTCCGGAATGCATTCAATTAAGAAGCTCATTGCAGTTTTATTACTGTATGCTGAAATTAAACGCATTGAACAGCCATCGTAAAAGCCGATTATGTAAATATATTTTGAAATTCTTCTTTTTCCCGAGATTTCTCTGGCCAGGCATTCCTACCCAATGCCCTGCATTGTACTTCTGTCGGCCAAGGCAGATTTGCGAACGAGGACATGAGCTTCAGAATGCAATAAAAACAGACGCAAAGTGTGCTCAGTTCCGACGGTTAGTGCGAGAGAGACTTGTAGCAGCAAATAACGTTGTCATTTTACGTAAAATAATTTAAACTTCAAATTTCTCCTCACTGGCATCATCTGCTTTTGGGATATGCTTGGCGAAAATAGAGCCCCAGTAAGGTAAAAAAGCCATACGACCCCTTCATTATCATTATCGCTGCCTGTATCTGCTCATCGCATGATCGGCTGGTAACGTGAGCAGGAGGAGAAATTAATTATACGTGAAATAATATCCCCCGTCCTGTGCGTGTGTTATTTTGTTAACTTAAAGCTGTAACTCCGTATCCCGAGCCCATAGCCCGTGGCACTGTGTCAGGAAATGATCGCATAGCTTGTAATCAGGGTTCGGTCGCGAGGCGGCGTCCGTAGCCGATGCACGCAAACCAGCAGTGTACCAGTTTTTATTTGCATAAAAAATCAATTTGTATGTTTACTGTGTAAACAATGGTGGCGGCACTTATCGATACTTCAACAGATCGGCGAAGAAAAGCAGTGCGCGTCTGCGTGTAACTGCTTTTTATCTGGTGCCTTTGCTTCTCCTAAATTTTTGAAGATTATGTCACATTGCTAAAAGTTATTCAGAAATAGGTCCTTCCTTTTTCATTCATATTTTCATGTAATATTTCAATCTAATATTTGATCTTTCATGATTCGATCGTCTTCAAAAATCTTCTACAACCTAACAAAATCAGTTGAATGCACAAATGTAACTAAATATAGCACCTTATCTATGAAAAAATGAATGATGTTTCATTCTTAAATGTTTTACAAGTTTCATAGGATTTTAAAACAAATTTTGTTCTTTTTATTCGGTTTAAACTGCTTACCAATCAATATGAATGTGTTAATTCTCGTCACCTACTTATTTTTAATAAGTCAGCAAAACCTGTTTGCGAATCAAAGACGCTCAAGGGTTGGCACTGATACGATATGGTAGTAAGCGAAAGAAGAGCCGACGCAAAACACGTAGCACCCAAGGTATAATTAATTTTCATCCACGGAACGATTCTTTGGTCGCAAAACTGGACAGAACTAAATTATTTCAGGTTGTTGATCATTTATTTGATCAAACAACAAGGTACATGGCTTTTGGGATTTTAGGAAACACGAGCAGGCTGCGGGACGGTTTCCGATCTGAGCGAAAAAGGTAGCCATGTCAAAAACCTGTATCAAGCCGTTTTCTGTACTCAGCGCTTCAACAGTTTCGACACGGTTTCGGAATGCAGTCCGACGAGTGCATCAATTTATCATCATCTTCAGGGTGCGCAGAAGCGATTTCGACCATATCAATATGCGATCTGCAATGGGATCACGCAAAAAGTTCCGTAGGAGCTGGTTTTCTGGAACATCTTCGAAAAGCACTCGGTAGTCTGCAAACAAATGGCACGAAAACAGAGAGAAGATCTCACTGTGACCCAACTATTCTTCTTGTAAAGTCACCTCGAGGCTTACCAACGGCTAGAGAAACAAACGCATCGAACCTCATCAAGATGATTTCAATTACGTGATTAAATTGATAAAAAATGATTTTCCACTTATGCTACTGGCACCTTCGTTGGCATCATGTTGATTGGTCCCGTTTCAACGTAGCCCGCGCCGCGGCAATTTCGTAATGTGTGTCTCCATGTACTGAAGCTCGGTGGAGAAACCTGACGATTGATTGGTTCGGTGGAAGATCGATTCGATCGATCGATCGCTCGACCGATCGCGGATCATTGCTCGATTTTCTTTCTTGCCGTAAAAAGAACAACCAGTGCCCGCCAGCCCACTCCTCGCAGGAGTCCGCGAAGACTCAGACAGGAGACAAAAGTAAAAAAATAAAACCCACCCGCCACGAAAGGAAAGCCGATCAATTGCGATGACGAAGTGCGGCTCGCAACGTAGCGTCGGAAACGAATCAGTCCAGGATAGCAAATGGTCAGAAAACTACTCGGCACGGTGCACACTTTCGATTGATGGAGACAAATTGCTCCAAATTAATAACCACCTTATTATGCGGCAAAATCGACATGTCAGTCCTTGCGGGGCCACCGAGGGGAAAGCGCAAGTTCGAGGGAAACACTGGTTGCATCGGCTCGGCTGCAACGAAACTGCACGAAGAAAAAAGGTTCGAAGCAACATGGAACCGAAAACAGCAGCACCGCTTATTTACACCCAAAGGTGGCAGTTTGGGCACTTCGTTTTCTCCACAATGAAACGGCTTGTTTTTTCACTATGAATACCAACAATACTGTAACAGTTTCCCAGAAAGGTAGAATCATAACCTATCTCTTCATGTTTTCACATTAATCCATAATGTTCGATCTAAAATCATCATAACATTATGTTTGTAGTCTACCATGTTTTTATCTACAATTTTTTTATTAAATAATTAGCAGGAGTCATAATTAACCCCTTCACAGTCTCAGTGTTTTTTTTTGTTTGATGTTTTGTGTTTTAGGTCGAAACAGTTTTAAATTTAGTTCAATTGCATCGATTAGTATCACTAACAGGAATAAAAATAAACAAACATGTAATAAAGTGGATTTGAAGCAAGTGCACTTTTAATAAATGCTGCACAACGAAAAAAGAAACAAACCGCGAGATAAATACTGTCCTTAGCTTCTACAAACAAGGCGTTTTCGCATTTGTTCGGTTCAACTAAAACGATATGTTTTAATAAGAATTTCGGGGTACGTTGTTTCGCGATACAATATTACACCTTCTTTTCTCGGATTGAAGTTTACAATGCTTTTACTGAATTCTTTTAACTAATTACTGCGATATTCCAGCGCAATGTTCAGAACTGATGTGATATACGCGAGTTATCTGTTCTACTTCTTTGTGGTAACAACATCCTTTGGCCATGCCTGCTCATAACAGGCTTAGTAGAATTTTTTATTTGTGTTGGTTTACCGTAAGTACAGAGGGCTGATTCGAACCCACGCCGCTATAAAGGTCCCGTTTGTAAGTGATGCATTAGGTTTTTTTTATCTTTGGAATTGGTGCTTCATTAAAGAAAAAAAGCATATTTATTTACAACAATAAGAAATAATACACATTTGTCGTTTTTCACTGTGCTGTAAAAAATATGTTTTTACTATTTATTGGTACCATTATTTTCAATGAAACATCCATGTAAGTATCAAATTTGATCTTTTTAATATATTCAAACTAACAGAATGTTGACAATGATGCGTGCTGCTACCGACACCAACAAAATTAGCCCTGACCGGATGGTTGTCCCGAATGAGCGGTGATAGCAATGCAGAAAAATTTATGATTATTTTATTCCAACTCATGTGATCACGTAGTATAAATGTTGATAAATATTGAAACAAGTTTCAAGCGCGGCTGGTTACCTTCTTCCAGGCCCAGGCGGTTTGGTGAATTTGCTCCACTTTAAACAAATTGACTTAAGTATCGATTTGATTAGATCTGACCACAACCAGGAAAACCGGGCCTTTGGCGGTCAAAATTCGATCACCATCGATAGCGATAGGAGAGTCTATCACGGGGGGCCAAAAGCGCGCAGTCGGTTAAGAGCATTTCGAAATTAGTATTCATGACACCAGAAACGAACACCGGCAAACTAAACAGCTCAAGTTGAGCGGAGCCCACCAAAGCCGCTGTCCATCGGTGAAGAGTCTTTTTTTCTACCCAGAAAGCCACGCTTTGCCCCTTTTCCGAGGGCACGACCAGGATTTCCTTGCACTTGCGCATTTTATGAATTCTTCTTCGACTCGCGCGCTCCGATTGGGGAAAGGTAATGTTCCATTTCTTATGGCGGCCGCTCATTAATTATTCATCGGAATCTCCAGAACCACCGTCTCCTAAGATACATTTTTCATGCTTTTCTTTTCTCGCCGCCCTTGACACTGTCTTGTCAGTGTCATAGAGGAGAGCAAAATTCCTACTCGCTAAAGGACGAACGAACTCAGTCCAACTTCGCGCGGATGGGCATTCTTGGCACCAAGAGCGCTCGATCTGGGCCCGGTTCGACACCTTCATACAACGTGCATTCTTGCCCGCCGAGCAGTGTTTGAAATATGAACCACAAATGTCTCATAAATTAAAATACTTTGCGCCCATTTTGAAGTAAAACGAATCAGGCCGAGTTTGTGGTGCTACGAAGGGAATGTACGAGCTTGAGCGCTGTCACAGTCGCATTCGTGCTCCGCGAAAATAGCGGTAAAATAAACAAAATAATTGTTTCAAACATTCCTCGGCAGACGTTTAACTGCTTCATATTCGACACCCGAACGTCTGCGACGCTCGAGATTCGATTGTCAAAAATCTTGTTCCTTTCCACGGTGACCTGACGGCAATAGAAACGAACAATATCATCTAACGATCGCACCTTGAGGAATTGTTGCGTCCCAACGACACTTTGCGCATACTGATGTCTTGTTCTATTTCATTGTGTCAACTTGAAGGTTGTGGTTTTTTTGCTCTTTTTCGAGTGAGATATTTTTACCATGCCATTGTGTTTTGTTTTTTGGCTTACATAGTTTGTTGCTTTTCCCAAGTTTTTACTTTTGTTGTTTTTCCCAAATATCATTTTGGCATCAGTATTTTGTTTACAAAAATTCTGAAAAACGAACGAAGAAATGTTAAACGAATTTACATTCTCCTTGTTCTTTTTACATTTATTCCGACTGTTTTCTGAAACCGGGCGATGTAAGTATTAATGAAAAGTGAGTGTTTCAAAACTTGGTCCACTGCTAAAACTTCGTTTGATTCTTAAAGTTTTAATTTTTTATTAGTTTTGTTTATTTTGTTTGCATTGTGATTGCTCTCTCAAAAGAAATGATTTTCCTTTATTGTTATTGCCCGCTATTAGTTCCTATCCCAAAGGCAACATTATAGATATAAAATTAAACTCACTTACAGAGTTGCTGGGCAAGGTACATCAGCAAAAACGAAGTACATTTAATACGAAATGAAATTAAATCAGCGAACGAGTGCTAGTGCCGTACTCATTAATTGCAGTTGTTTGTACTATACCGACTCCGATGAGAAGTTACCGTGCCACAAACATGGGCAGGGAGTCATTATACTGACAATCTGCAGTTCCGTTTTTCGTACGGCAAACCACTGCCGGAAGGCACGATCGTTCACCGAGCTATACGTGGGTACGAACGCCCTACGACAGTTCTGAAGTTTACTCTTTGCAATATTTCTACACCGTGGCGTGTCAATCGGGTAGCTAGCAAAATACTTTACTGGCATATTGTACTTTTCGTTCCCGTTAAGTCCAAGATGAACTGACAAATCCCCATCGCAATGTGAATGACAAAAAAAAGTTAGCTCTCAATGAAATAAATCTTTGGTGAACGGTTTTTTTATTGTCTCGGTTGCGAACTGTAACCATTGAATGCTATATGATGCAGCCATACTAGTAATGCATGAAACTTTTTTTTTAATTGAACAATCAGACCGGTGTTTCATCATGAGTTTGTTGCAATTCAATAAGGTTGGTTATTAAACAAAACATTGCTACGTTGTAACATCTGAACAGATATAGTAAGATTTGAACAAATAATTCTTCTTCTGCTTCTTAAATGGCAATAAGTACACAGCGGCACAGCTCCGAGTCAAGTTAATGTGACCTAATGATGGACTCATCTTATTTGAACTATTGCTATCGTGTCAAAACAACATACACAAATAAATCCCGTGTTAAACTGGGAATGCAAAAGCTACTAGAAAACAGAATTGTGCAAGGACAACACTTTTACAGAGAAAAAAAGGAGAGATTTCATTGGGAGTATTGAACATCTTTGCATAATCCTATGGAATCGGAGGTTAAAAGCCATAGATAAATAGAATGATGATGTATCATACAGCCAAAATAAAATTGCTATATCTTAAAAATAAAGTATTAATGAAAATTGTCAAAAATATTGATGCGATAATGCCAAGCTGTTTGATCAATGTAGAATAAATAGGTTGATCATAACAAAAACAATAGTGCAAAAACGGTCACCGCAACTTGATATAAACGGATGTTGTGTGAGTATGTGCTACCCTAAAGTATTCCGATACATATGGCAAGAAACTGTGGCATTAGCTACGAAAGAATGCGTATGTTTTACATATTGACCAAAAAGTATCTGTTGGTCCGGGTGCAAAACGATTGTCAATCAGACGACACTAGCCAAACAGTGTTACGAAGGCTACCATCATTTCATGTGAGTCAATGGCTAGTATGGTACACATAAGTGGAGGGTTTACCTTCCTGTGACGCATATTTTGCCCTGGAGGGATTCGGACAACGGTGTACCAGTGATATTTATCGCTGTTTTGCACGCCCTGCTCCAGGAATGTAGGCATCGTCCTATCTTCAGCAGGTGATAAATCAGATAAATTCCATTCCGATGGCGGGCATTCAAATGACCATCACCAAGGTGTCACGGCAGACAGAATGGGATATTGAGTGTGGGTCGCATGCTGCATTTGGACAGACTTTTCTACCAGGGGCATCAAAAACCATGCTGGCGTTGATAGACACATAGATCAATGAAAATTTATGCAAACCTAAACAATGAAGTCAGCAGTAAAACTGCCTTCCATATACAATTTGGCTTTGTTCCAACACGTGAATGCAGGATTCATCGATGGTTTACTCGGCAAAACATGTGCATCAACGAGTGAATAACATTGCGACTATTTTTCGCAACAAAAACCTTAAAATGTTTCGTATTTTACAACGATTTTATTTTCATTTTAGTTATAATTTTAACAAGATCCCAGTCTAGAATAATTGTACAACTTTCTTGGCTCATTTTGAATTAAACTGAGTAAAAACATGCCATTTAGATTTATTGTACTTTTTGATGTTGTGTGAGTATGTGCAAAAAAAATTTGCATTCCATGCTGTATCTGTGAATTATGCCACCGGTGGCGAAGACTCTGCGCAACTTTCAACACGTATGTACTGGTTTCAGAATTTGCACGATCCTTCGACTTGCTGTTGTCTTTACGACTCAGCCAGCCATCAATCGGACGTATCGGAAAATGGATCTATAAAGGCCGCACAAGAGATAAATCTGCAGCGCAAGAATTTGCATTCAGATGTACTCTATTTTAATGTTAAATGGGAAATGGTCACCTCCCGATTAATGACCCTCCAGCGGGATATTCCGTATGCGTACGGCCACACGGTGCGATGACAGTAACTTCCAACCGAGTCAGATCACCGGTAAGATGCAGATCTTCGATCGGTTCCGTGAAGACGGATATTCAATCCCCAAACGCATTCAAATCGATCATCGCTTCGCTTCCCAACCCGGCTCTTCCGCTTAAGGGGTGGCTATCTTGTTGCTTCAATCTTTTGATTACCTCACTGTCTTTTTTTCCCTTTCTTCTCTTCCCTTTACTGTCCCTCAGCATGGTGAGTGAAATCGATCGACAAAGAAATATGGATACTTTGTCATATTTACGACTTTTTTCGGATAGCTGCACACCGTATCAGGGAGCACCAAGGTTCGGAAATGTATCGCAATGCATTTGCATCGCTCCCGTTGGCGATGACGTCCATCGGGCTGAGGTCAGAAACATAACCGTGAGTGCATTGCGTTGATGTGGAGGGACGGGCGCATTTCGGAAATGCCTCAAATTTGGTCAACCTACCTGCCTTCTCCATAAGCCTATCGATTTCGAGATGCTGGATCCGGTCGGTTTCAAGTGCGAACGAGATAGGGCACGATATCGGAGGGTCAGGACATAAATAAAACCAAGACCTTTTTTCATCATCCTACTGCTGGCCTGCAAGGCAAACACAGGATGATAAAATGATCCATTTAAATTAATTGAAAACATTTAATCAAGTGTATTAACGAGTTCATTACTTTTAATTGCCCGTGGAATGAGGTAACGCTGGTGAAAATAGAGTATCACGGGACCGTTCCCGGCCAACCTCTTCGAGGAATGACAATGATAAACGAAAATGTGTATTTTACATCCTGTAGGCGTTGACTGAGAAGATATTTTTAAGATAAACATGTATGATTAACGATCTTGGCAAGAGAAGTTTGTCTTTATAGTTCGGAGCAACTTACGTGAACTACTAAATAATGTCGCTGTGCTAGAAATAATATATAACAGATGAGATTTTGTACATTTTCCTGTTGATTTATCTTAATGATGTGCAAAATGTTTCATTCAATGTGTTGCTTTAAAAATCATAGTCGAGCGTAGTTCATATATGATAAAGGTATTCATTAAAGGCTTCGATCAAATGACTTCATTTAGCAGTTTGCTGAGCGCGCCATATTTGGTTTGCTAAACATGGTTGTCTATATTGCTGTCTATCCATATTTCAATGCTTATGCTTTGCTTAATGCGGAAATGCTCAACATTGTCGGAAGACTAATTTCTCCTTTTTTTATTTATTTTAGTACATTATTTTCTATCATTCCTTTTAAACTTTATTTAATATGTGGCTCTTTATTAAATTGTTCCACTGTTAGGTACGCTACCAAACTCTTGCTTAGCAAATGATAAATGTAGCAGTTAAGATCATTCAAATTGACCAGCAATTAACAAAGTATGTCAGTTTACAAAACTCTGCTAAAAATATTAAAACAGCCCGGGTTTCATTAAGTGGCCAACCAATAATTCTCTAATGCATTCATAAAAAACGAAAAAGTTTGAGGAAAAAACCCCTCCATAATTCTCATGCTTGAGAGACGATGAATACATATTACTCCATTTGCCATCAGATCCGAGAAACGACCAGCAGCAATCAAGCTGTTGAATTATCCCAAAAATCGTCATGTGGCCTGAACTGGAAGATCGTCTTCATGAGCTCGCGCACAGTGGGTGTCTGATGATGGCTATTTGATTCCGAAAATCACCCCAGTTCCAACCAACCAGCTCCAACGGATCAGTAGAAATTCAGAGAAATCATTCACCGCACCCACACCTCCTACCCGTGGTTGATGCTACCCGAAAACTGTTCATCTGAGGTTTCTTCGAGAAAGCTACCTTTGACTCACGCGAACGACGGACACAATAAATTGTCATTTTGTCGCGCATTCATTCCAGCATTAAAAAAACTCGTCTTCCCAGTGTTATGGCGCTTCACCCGAGACGCTTTTTAAGGAAACTCGATATAAGTAGAACACCTGTAGTAAATTGATGGGGGACATCTTCAGCCTGCACAGGAAAGGCGTGGAATCGTTCCGACCGGTGTAGAGTGCAGTATGAAAGAGATCGATTGTTTTCGAAGGATTTACTTTACGCAATCAATTAACCTGAGGTCCGGTCATGGTATGCACACGTTTCATCAGGCCATCCGTAGGAGGCCGTCACAACGCAACAACGCAGGCTACAGTACCTTTCCGGGACCGGTCAAAGATGTTATATATAAAATTACTTTCTCAGTGTAGTTTTAAGGAATGAAAAAGAACGCAAGGGTCAAATGAAAGAAAAACTGTTTACACATTCAAACAAACAAATTTATTACTTCACTACAAATGCATTTATGCTATAAATAGTTCTTACTTCAAAGATGAAAACATAATTTCACTAATCAACTCACATTTATGTACATCGGAATTCTTACATTGTATGGAAGAGAGTATACTTCCGAGGGAGCAAAATTTGATTGGAACAAGAGAAGTGTTGATGCTTTATAAATAGAATGCACTGGATAATGATGACTCTGGGAATTTGTATTGCATTGCTAAGGTTTCAAAACAATAATTATCATCTGCTTTCCTATTCTATTGTAGCGTGGATTCTATAACGGCGATAAATAAGTGATGAAAATAAGATTACAATAATAGCTAATGAGAAATTTGTACACGTTCATCTGGCACCGCTTAGTTACGTTAGAACCATTTACAAATCCCCTGGAACCAGATCACATGGAGTGAACTTCTACTTCTGGCACCAAATTACGGGATTTCTCAAGAAATAGGTGGTACCTAACTGGTTTAGTCAATGATGGTTGAAGTTCAACTGGCAAAATTGTCCCTTACTGGCCGCATGTATAGTCACTGGCTGACTGCTTTAGATTCGATAATTTTTTCTCCACCTCTTAGCTTAATGAGACTTGTGAGTGACGAAACGCATACAACTTCTTTCGCGACGATCACATTTCTACTTTGACTTTGCATTATTGTCGAGTTTGCGAGGAATTCATGCGGTAGGCCAAAGTAATCGTTTGCAGCCAACACTTGTACGCTATATATACGAACGTCATCTAGGCGTGGAGGATCACCCCGAGAGGGCTTTACTTCGCACGAACGTGGATAGATCGAGAGGAACTGGTTTGGGCGCCAGCGAGCCCGACGGTGACAGTTTCCCGGTGGGATCGCCCGGATCGACCAGCAGCGGTGATCTGGTGTCTATTCGCAGCGGCGACTCCGAGGACGCCGATCGGGACGATGACTTAGACTTCATGGACAGGTCGATGGGTTCACTCTGCTCGTCGCGACTGCCATGGCTGGAGGAAAGCATCGCCAGCGGTACGGGCGGCAACGAAAAGCCCACTGGGAAGAAGGAAGACCCGTCGGGTCGCAGATGGACTCCGGGCAGATAGGGGGACATTCGCTCGAGGAGGAAGGGGCGGTAAGTGTCACCGAGCGATTGGAGTGCGGACGACGCCGGAGGCGTACGGGGCATTTTTGGCGGCAACTTCGACAGGCTGATCTCGGAATTTCCTAGTCCATTCAGGTCCGGGCTGGCAGCGAGCAGTTGGTCCTTAAAGACGGTCCCTACTCCTCCAATGCTCTCTCGACCGCTGCCTACTCCTCCACCACCTCCCCCACCTCCACCGCCATCATCTGGATCTGCGGACGAAGCGCCGGAGTCGCTGGGAGTGCTGGCTAGCTTTAGGCCTTTTTTCATTGTTTTGCTGTTGTTATTGTTGTTGTTGTTATTGTTTATGACGTTGTTATTGTTGTTGTTGTTGCAAAGGTTCGATAGGAAGCTGCTCGACATAAATCCGTTGGAGATCGACAAGCCCGGTGAGCTGGTACTATTGTCACTGTTTTCAGTGCTGTTGGTGCTATTGCTCGTCGCAACAGTGGTGCTATTGTTGGTAGCATTGTTGTTGCTCGTGAGATTGTTATTGTTGTTGTTACCGGTGCTCTTCTGCTGTTGTTGTTGTTGCTGCTGCTGCTGCTGCTGTTGCTGCTCTTGTAGCAGGCAGTGAATTTTGAACCAGTTCGATCGTCGACCGTACCGGGATCCACTCTTCGACATTCCAACCACGAGACACTTGCGCAGACGGCACGCCTTGCAAGCGGTTCGGTTTTTTTTGTTGATGACACACTCGCCGTTGTTTTTGCATTCCGATATTGATGACAAATTGTTGTACGTGCGGCCGAAGAACGACTGGAAAAAAACACCAAAGAAATAATGTTAACAACAAATTAAAGTCTGTGTTAGTTTGGTGACATAGCTGCACATAAAAATGTATGATTATGTGCCATTGGATTGGCACATGTAAATTTGCGTTTCTAGACCGGTTATTTTCCTTTTCCAATCTATAGCACACATATTCTGCATACGGTTGGAAACACATAGCAATTTAATATATTGTGTAAATTTTGACTTAAATATCGATTTAGTATGTGAGTATTAGAACAACAAATGTTTTTGCACATTCAAAAACATAACACTAGTTTATGGAAATGGTTTTGTGTGAAATGGTTTTTGTATTCTTAAAATACATTTGTTTTTGACATGCTAGATCTTAACAAGTTCATTTTAATATTTAATCCAGAAATTGCCCTGAATGTTTCAATTCAATGTCCAAAGTTAGACTTATTTTTTATGAAAGCTTGTAAACTTTTATACATTTGTTATACACGTCATTGACATTTGTGGGGCAATATGGCCCGAACGGTGGGGTAGAATGCACCGGGACGTAAATATGGGGTAAAACGAACCAAATTGATTGGTTTGAATTTGGTGAAGTAGTATTCGAAAGACAGTTTGGGTATAAGATCTTTGCTGATTTCCGAACAATTTGATTAAATGTCTCAAACAAAGATGTTTACCCGGCGAACACTGTGCAGGCTGTTTAAACTTTGTATCGTCCGTCTGACAAAATCATTAAGTGTTTTTCCGCGAAGCATTAATCTTATCTGAACTATTTTATCTCGCTATCCCGTTTCGGTGCAATGGACAAGCGGACCGCATAGCTATCAACCTGCGCACCGCAGGTCAGCCGGTCAGTTCGATGCGGGTCTGAGGCAAAAGTTGTAACCCCGGCCCCCGATGGTTCTCAAGGATTCGTCCTTGCGACGTCCACCGGCAGCATGATAAATCTTCTGGTTGCATTAATCTATCAACTAGATGCACAATCACTTGCGCATTCCACATCGCGATGTTGCACTCTCATCCGCTTATTGAGTGCCACCGAACGGATCGTGCCAATCATCGCCCCGGGGGAGCAGGCACGATCGCCTTGGGAGAGGAAAACAAAAACGGTTTATTGACCACTTCATCAATGTCTTATCATCGCTGTGGCTACTGGACACGGTACGATTCAAACGTTTAGTAGGCATACCACTAGCCTAATATTTTCCAACCGCTGCCTGCGACAGAAACCTTGGACCGCCTCGTCCCCTACCAAGTCCCATATGTCAATCGGATTCGATGTACAATTTTCTCTTACGATCTTTATGGTGACTCATGCAACTCGCGACTAGTGCAATAGTTTCTTCCTTGTTGTTCTTCCAATTTGCCACTACAAAGTTGGACATTCACTGCCAATGCGATGTTCACGATGGACCCGACAAGATACTTAATTTTCTTATTCGTCCGCACATTGATGATAACTATTAAAGCGTAGTGTAAGGTATTGCCGAATCTTCTATCGCTTCTATTGTATGAATATCTTAGAAAGTGATAAACGTAAAATATTTGAATATAAAATAGATGAGTCCTTCTTATTCAAATAATGAAACCTTCCCAAAGTTGTATAACTGATCTAATGATGGAACTGATCTAAAAGATACAAGAACAAAAAATTACTGGGCTCCAGCTGAACTACACGTCGGGCATTTCGTCTGCAATCGATTGACATCGTTAAGATCATCCACATCTTCAGTGAGCAGCACAAACGGCTGTAAATGGCCACTTACGGAACTGCAACTTAAATCGACCAAGGTTGTTTGCGTTCACTTCCAGCGTATCGTCAACGAGACACGAGAGACGCGATCGTAAATATCACCTAATGATCGCGCTATAGCCTTAGAATCCGCCTTTGCCCGCATCCGCACGAACGCGTCCCTTTCACGGTTACGGGGTCTTGTCCGTTTGAAAGTGTAGCAGCGCCTGCGGATCGGCTTACGTAGGGGATTTGATAAAGTGTGTTGAACGCTGCCATCCGACTCACAGGTGCCGATGGTGATCATGATGATGCCGATGGGAGTTTGTGTGCTAATCGAGCAACCTTGCTTCCTCTACCTGCGAGGGCAAATGAAATCCACAAACCCATCCGTAAATCTGGCCTGCAAAATTACGCTCACTGGCAGCGACGAACCTGGATGTAATCTCGTGGCGACCGGTTGATCTTCTCCCACCACCTGCCTGGCAGCCTATATCAAGGACGCGTGGAATTAAATACATTTCAATTCATCTAGAACTCACGGTGGCATTGATGTGTAGCGCGGCACAGGTTCGTGGCACAGCAAGAGAGTGGCCCTCTGCGGTCTCTACGTCACAATCGGCGTTGCAGATGTGCAGTTGAAGATGCAGCACATTCGAATGGTTCCTGGGGCACGAGCTACTACAAGTCGAGTTTCGAACACCCGGTCTCTGATTTTTGCGCATCCAGTACCTTCGTTTCAATGCCTGCCGCATTGCTGACAAAACAGATGATGTAGGCTTCGAGCCATTCCGGCGCTTTGCAGAGGGCATCAATAGCTACATCATCATCCGAATACTTGAGAAGGTGAAGTGTCAAAGATTATGAAGATACAATGCTTCACGAAAGATCAAACAAATAAAACACGATCGCGTATGTGCGCTGCGGATGCTGCTTATGGAAATCCGATGTAGTACTTCACCGCCGTACTCGGGTACGGCGAACCGAGAGTGATTCGTACGGGTGTGATTATCTCGACATCCGTTGGGTATCCATCGCTCGAGAGGATGACGCAAGGATGCCCTGGCCATCACCCGTTCCGTTTCTGGTGGGGAGCAGCGACAGTCGCGTGCTACCAGTACCTAAATTGCGCTCACCTTCAGTCCAGGATACATCCCAGAGTTGCCAGGTCGCGCGTAGATGTGTGGCACCGGGCCGGACTGCTTCTTTTTACGACTTGGCTCCTCTGTGCGATCCGTTTGCATTCCATCACGAATCATAAATCTAGCAAATTGGCCATAAAACACAACCAACGGAGCGGTTGGTTCCTACTTCTCCGTCGTCTTCATCGTGTCGGAATTGGCGGAACACAAGCAATGCCCGTCTGCCAGCTCGCTGGCATCGGTCAGCCAGGCAGGAAGAGAACAGTACCAGGAAAAGTTTGGACACTCCGATTTGATTGCCCCAGCGCTGTTGGGGTGTTTTCGAAGCGTGAGAAATTTTGGGAAACACGTCAACCGCTCGATCGCCCGGGGCTTAGAAAAGCCTCTTCGCCTCGGTCAAGTGAGGTAGGCCAAATAGGAAAAAAAAATCCTCCTGGCATCTTCGAAAAAAAAACCTAACTTCCACACCGCAACCGGGGAGGCCGAAAACTGATTGAAACATCAGCTTATTATCATCAGTGTCAGCCACTGGTCGTCGAGCCGTACCGTGGCTTTGACTTTTTGGGCGTCGAGCCAAGAGGAACTCGTCAGCTCTCTTGGGTGACAGTTAGACACTTCGACAGCAACACGATTTCCAACTGCCGGTTGACCACTCGATGATGCCTCGGGATGCGTACGACCTGCCGCGTCCCTCCCTCAGCAAAGGAATCCGTGGCACTTGGGAGAAGCTGTTTATTTGTATTTTTGCACCTGCGTACAGACGTTTTCAAAGGCAGTGTTGTTAGTGCCAGCGGGGAACTGAAGATGCTATCCGGAGGAATGCTCTACCAGCTCTTTTTTTCAATCCATAGGGTGTGTTTCATTCTCTCTCTCTCTCTTTGCCGATCACGTCTGGTATGTTCAACTGGAGCCGTCGCAGCATTGGTAGCGCGGATAGTGAAAGACGACAGGTCGTATGAAATGGCTGTTTTTTTTTAGAAACAGCTCATTTTCCGATCACAATCAAAGATAATGCGGTCGATGCTGGTTCAATCGAATCCATGGGTAAATTTTGTGGATTTTTCAACAATTCTGCATGGTGTTATATGATGGACAGGTTGAGGCACAGCACTTGAAAAACTTTGCAGAAAGTGAATGTACCGAAAATGGATTGACCGCTCATCGCTGTCAAGTACAAACCTTCAACGATCTTGGTATAGTGAATGCAAAATAACGAGCTTTCACAGCAATGGAGCGCATCAATAAGGTTTCAAGTAACAGTTATGATCCGAACAGATCATAGGGGATCTGATCAGTCTATTTGTTATGTTTATTTTAACAAGTTTTTAATGAACTGCTTATTCTCCTCTTATGGATACAAACTGTTTATCTTAGGACCTGGCTGTTATTAAACCTTTACAACATGGTTCTGGATATTTACTCCAACAGATTAAAATCTCTTTTATGATATTTTAACTCACGTCATTTTTAGCATAGAGATCAAATTGAAGATTGTAAGATTCATAAAATGAAATATTTTGTTATATTCACTCTAAGCATTATTCATTTTTTTTTAATTTGCAGGTAAATTAAGATGACGTATATTAGATTGTTTTTTCATCTCTTATTTTAATTTTTCCGAGAGATGTACTACATAGATCTCTAATGGAAAAACTACACAATGTCAACGCCAAACAAGAAATTTGTTCGTGTTGGCAATGACAGAACATGTTAATGGGGACGCATTGGTCATGAAAACGGTATATGATAACCAGAGATTCTTATTTTTTGACACTGGAATTTAAGGTGTATTTCGTGTATAATTGAGTAGTTTATGATAACTATTCACTATTTTAGCATGTTGACATGACAAAGGAGTGTATTACCGCCATTTTTGAAATCTTATATCTAGGAAGTGAAACACTACACCAAGCCATTTTTGCCCATTTATTTTCCGGTACATATCGGCCCAGCATTTTCGGGGGAACAGGTTAATTGAAATCCGCATCGAATCGAAGCGTTCCGCTCTGATGAGCACATAAAAGACATCTGGCAACGGGTTCATGTCCCTAACAAATCGGCTTACCACATGATAGCATGAGTTTGATTTTGAAAAGTCACAGGCAAAGTTGGCACAGATGAAGAAAGGGAAACACTATCACAATCTCATTCATGCTGGAAGAAATTGTTGGATAGCGCGTCCTAAAGTCTTCTCTTTATGGCATTTAATCGAATTTCACACTACATTAACGGCCTGGTGTAGGTATCAGGAATCAACTATTTTATCTACAGGCAACGGCGTCCCACTTGCTCAGCAGTGTTTTGGCTTCGTCTGTCCTCCGGAACTCGGATAATGATCTCGTTCGACAGGTTACTCCGGAGATGCGATGGACCACACCTTGCGTCCCTTCGAGCAACAAAGCGCTGAATGAAAGTGACTGATCCAGAAGATCACCCGAGGCCAAATAAACTAAGCATCAATATTTTCAACAATAAAATGCCCGAACGAATGAAAGTGGTGGTGACAGGTAGAGGAATTCGACCACCAACTGTTCGAAACGACGCGTACCACTACTAGCATCCAGTTTACTAGCCGAAGGGCTGTGAATTGATTGGACTGTTAATATTGAGCACGGTTTTCACGACTCCCCGAAGGGTCCGTCAAAGCTTGCCATTTCAACACCGCGATGCGACTAACGTTCGCCTCCTGGGGTACTGCGGCTAATGACTAATCTGTGTCGAGTCGACTACACATGAAGTATACACTGAGCATTGCACATGTTTAGTTCACAGAAGCCGTTTAACAGAAGCTGGAAGGTTTACAACCTCCCGCAAGGGATTTTCAAATAGATATGTTACCGTAAAACGGCTTCTTTCACACTAGGAAAGTTGATCTTCATGCAAGAAGTCATACTTCATACCGAGGCCTAAATTTTCTAAAATTCAACGTAAGTCGACGTGGTTTATTTAACAACTTGGGAATTGCGAAAGCTCAATGTGGATATAGAGAATACCACTCGAATCAGTGAAAATTAATATACGTTACGCAGTTTTATGAGAATTTTGAACTTTGGAGGCTCGTTTCAGCGCGTCGTAGGTACTATATGGCTAACCTGTTAGCATACATTGTTCGTTGTTTTGTTGTGTCATGATAATGATTTCGTTATTAACGGTAATCCCGACCAAGTAGCAGAAAAAAAACCGCAAACTAAATTCAGCGATGTCCAACCCGTTCCGTAACAATGTTTGCCATAAAGCCCGCTTTAAGTGTGTTGTTTGTGACAGTTTAAGCCAATTCAATTCCCAACGTTCACGTTCCGTTGAATCAACGGCAGGAGGCACGGATCGGGGTGAGATCGGTTGATGCATTCGATTAGCGTAATTGGTGCAATTTGCTACAAACTGTGAATCAAACATAATGCCACACGGTGAACGATGCACCGGTGGAACACGATAACGAACAGGTTTTGCATTGCAAGCTATCGAAACGGACGTTCGCCAAACGTCCTCATGAGGCGCACGATGATGATGACGATTGCACTTCCATGGCGCGTTCTTCGACTCGAATTGCAGGTGATTCGGGCTTATTTCGTTTCCCGATGTCCAATCGGTGGGAAAACAGATCTCGCCGAAGATAAAATTCGCACTTGTGCACCCTGCCTCTCTTCGCGCCTTTACCAGCATTGAGATCACCGTGGTCGTGGTCGATGCGAAGAGTCGCCAAGCATCGAATGAATACGGACAGGGCTCGCGAAACTGGGAAGTGCGACACAGAAGCATTAGCATGAGGCAGCACAATTAAGCAGCATGATTTTGGTTTTCCGGCGTTCTCCTTTACCATCTCTTACTTCCCTTCCCTACCATGTTGCACAGTGCAGATACCATTTTGTCGTGGAGCATCTCCCTCCGGGCGGCCCATTTCGGTGAATGAGAATCGGTTTTTAAGAGTGCTCTCAATTGGATCGTAAAAATTTCAATTTCAGCATCCGTCTGCCATGGGGATCCATTCGGGCGCAATGTCTTTGCCGATTCTCCCTCTTTGGCTTTTTTTTTAATTTTTGGGCGATCGTACTGCGCGCGGACCCTCATCACACCGCGTGCTCTCTTGATCCCGAACTTAAATTTATTCAACGAGCGCAAACTTCTTTGTCCACCGAAGGGTCTTAGCCGACGTTGGTTTCCTTGGTTCGCGTGTATGTTTTTTACGGCTGTAGTGTTTTCTGTTATTTCAAACCTATCCGTTCACCCGCTTCGGATCCGTTGGGACGGCCATTCGGAGCGATGATGCGGTGGGCACTAATTTTCGATAATCTTTAAGCTTAATGGTTGCTCGTAAAATTTAAAAATGCCACACAGGCGATAAGCGAAGGTCAGCTGGAGCATCCCGATAAGTGAAGCGTCCGGCCGTCGATGGCAAGATTGTAGAATGGGTGAAAGGAAAAGGGCTACCTTCTTTCCTCATGTCGGCGAGGATGGTACTAGCGAGTTGTAATGTAAAATCAGGTGAATAATAATACTTGCATCCAGATGATTGCAACGTTTTTCAATAGAGCAAATATTTTTAACATTTTGCCCTCGATAGGATTTTCCCCCACAAAATGTTTTTAAAAACGATTCATAGTTTGTCAAATTCATAATAGGGAAAAATTCCACGTCCATAGTGGATTCGGCGCGATCTATAAGTACTGAATTGTTTGTGTAATGTCAAATCAATTAAAACATTAAAGTGCCGTACCTTTCGAAACCTGAGACCCTGAGAACCAACAACTGCTTCAGACATCAAGTAGACCGATCTGTAGCAGTGGCCCCGGTTAGCCCCAGTTTAACGCGACCTGCGGTTCGGTGATCGACCGTATGTCAGGCCGGTTGCACTCCACGCAAAATCCGGCACTGTCGCAGGGCGGTGAATCCCATAAAGCGCATAAGACTTGTTAACTAGACTATTAATTTTAAAGCGAAGTCGTATATCGTTAAGGAGCAGCAGAGAAGGAAAGTTAAATGAAAAAAGGCAAAACATTCGCCCATGACCAGAGCAACGGCGCGTCTTCGGACGTTCGCACCGGTCCTGTAGACGATTACGAACAATTATCTTTCTGTCAACAGGCACGAAAAAAGAGCTCGCGGACGAAGTCGACCTGTCCAGCAAATAGTGCGCATCTTCCATAAGGACAGATTCGAGTGAACTTGGCGAAAGGCCATTGTAAAATAGGCCGAACGTTGGCTGAGCATGGGAGAAAAAACGAAGCGGTACCTTACCGATACCGTCCCACGGAAGACGATTCGATCATACAGTGTACCACGGTGCGACCTGTATCGGGCCCTCTATGCGCGCCATACGAACAGCAAAGCAGATCAATTAAATTAAGAGTTTCTTTTATTGCCCTTCGACTGCAGTCAGGTCCGCGTGCAGTTAGTTCGCAGACGCACCGGACAGGAAGGTTACAAGTGCAATAAAACTGGTATAATCGATAAAATTAAAAACAGTACCGCAACGTTGTGCTGCATAGGTTCCGATCGCTCCGATGAGCCAGAGGAGCCTACGCGCTCCTAGAGGATGAAACAAACGATCGTTAGTTGCTGGTGAACGATTTTTAGTGCAGCTCCCTACCCGTTTACAGGCCGTCGTTTGGACGCATTTCCCGTTGACTGCGGTCAACTAAGTTACTCTTATTTGCGAGTCCACAACTCCTGCAGCGAGGACTCCCTGCACTGGTTACACTTCTACGCAAGCGCACCCAAGCCTGGCCACCATTGATTGGTTTTATTTGTCCCAGTGATCATGCATAAAATCCTGTAGGTAAGTACACATTTTACGGCACAATAAAAAATTATTTATAAACATCCATTCCCTACCCCTGATTAGCTGGCGGACGGTTCTGTACCAAAACTAGATAACTGGCTCTTACTTGCCCCACCATGGAGGCGAGTGACCGGCCTGAGGAGTAGTGTAAATGTGTGCCTCAAAACACATTGTAATACCGTTCGACGCGGTATAAGGTATGGATGGAACCTGACCGATCCTCGCTTCAGCACCAAATTGACCGAAGCAGGCGTGATTTATGGCCTGTCACGGACACGAACACGGTCCAGAGCCTTACAGATATGGCTTCATCTCGCTGGGGGCTGCAGTCCCGCTTTCTGTTCGCACCCGGACAAAGAAGTTCGCGCAAAGGTTAATTGACCCGGCGTCTCCAACGCGCTGACACTTGTTGTGCAAATGCTCACTAACGCACCCCCAATGCATCCGTATTTGTTGGTAGGTTTTGTGCCGATTGCAACTGCAACGTTTCTGTAACTTAACCCCAATACATTAAAGTATGAATGTGTGTGTGTATAAAAACTGAAGTGGCATCATTTTATTTACGAGTTGGTAAATAAGGGTTTTGAAACAGCGTTTCACTTCGTTTCCGCATTCTAAATCAACTTATTCAACAAATTAACTCAATGTGCACATGTTCCAAACCCAATTAGGTTTAAGTTTTTGTCTGAAAAGAAAATATTACACGAAATAAATGTATGGAATCAGTATTTTTTAAACCATTTTTGCCAACATAATACGCTCCGGAAATGTAGCGTGTCTCAAATAATGTAAACCAAATTAAAGGTATTTCTTAGCATTAATCTAAATTTTTACGAAAAAATACTGGATGTATGCATTCTATCTTACATCGATGGGGAAATTCAAAAGAACATCCAGCAACATCTCTACGACTGAGTTACGAAGCAGTACCTATCTAAGACACGATCTTTTATCGGTAAACTACCCTTAGCCGTTGGGCTTGGCCGTAAGTGATGATACACCTATGGTCAGGGATCCATGTGTAGCGATCCACTTTCATCCTATCGCGGTCCGATATCAGCTATCAATTTGTTTAAACAAGAGTACGAACAACTTCTTTGCCGATTGATTTACGCCGCAGGGCCGGGCGGCAGCTGTGCACAATTTATCCTCGTTAAGTGCACCAGATAACACCAGCAGATCTCGCAGGGCGTCGAGTGGCTTGACACTAGACCAAGAGAGTCTATGCTGCAGGTGGGAAGCTGAACTCGTTCCATTAGCATTTCTCAGCGGAACTCCACACCACGGCGACGCGTCTCTATGTGCGATCGTTCAGCCTACGATTATGCTTTGGTACTGTCTTCTCGTGCTCCGACACGCAAACATCTGTGGCAGTAGCTTTAGCATAGCTGATGACCGAGTGGACCTGGGTGCCTAAGAAATCCGTTTGCGTTGTAGCATACATTATGTACCTGTTGCAGATTACAACTGAACGATAGTGTTAAAAGATATTAATTTATTATTCAATTAACTGTTTCGCCGCCAGCGATCGTGAGCTCGCAGCCCCACGTTAGTTCCCGTTTGTCAGCGTGTGTGCTTTGAAATTGCTTCGCACCATAGAATTGCCCGAACAACCGGCTAATGCGAATGACTTTCAGTTTCATCTGAAGTTTAAGGTGGGGAAGAGCCGTAACTGTTCTAGGTAGAAGGTGTTGGTACAGCACAAACACAACCGTAAACACAGCCGGTACGAATTCAGGATGGTACGAGTTTAATTGTAGACAAAGAATGTACCAGATGTAAATCATTTTTGTTATTTCTGTATAACGAATGCTTCCATTAATTTCATATTTATAAGTATTTTTTTATTATTTTAGCGATGTTTCATATAGTTTGATATGCTTTTATAAATTCATTTTATTATACTTTACCAATTACTTCATCAGAAAAAACAGAACAAAACTTGCCATTCATCAAAATTAAATGGTTTTCTATGGTGATATTGAATTGCACACTATCAACTTATTAATATTACGCTACAATATTATAAAATTAAAATTCATCAAGACCCCTTGAGTTTGTAATGTATGCATACATTTTAGGGAAGCTCAACCTACCAAGCTTACTTTTTATGGTTACTCGCTAGATCGCATGGATTTGGTTTTAATTCTTGTTTCCTTTTTTTTCGAACAGTAAAATACATGTGACGCGATTCCTACAAATAGTCCATGGTTCATTACTACAATGTATTCGCTTCGTTTATTTTCAACTAGATCTTCGTTACGCAGCGTTAATCTGAAACAATTATAATTAGCCACCTTACGAGGTTACCTACGTTTGTATGGGCAATCCCCAGTTGCCGTTTGCACTTTAGTGGCACAGTTCCTCGAGGCGGCATGCAAATACCCGGTGACTCAAACCCACGGAAACGGTTGGCGTAACTTTCGTTGCAATAGGCACCAAACGTTTGCACAAGTATGTGGCCTCCGCTATGTGCGTAAACCAGTTCCAATGAGTGCCGGCGTTGGCTCTGTAAGCGCCATGAAGAGTCATATACTTTTACTCTTACCTCAAGCACACTCTGCACAAATGGAGCCGGCGTGGCTTTTTGAAACCCCACCGGGATGCCTACTCCTAGTCTCATCGCACCATGCACACCCGTGCACCTCCGCATGCACAGCGCAATGATTAATGAGATTTGGCCTTCGTCTAATTTAATTTGTAGCTTCATGTCGATCGTCAATCCACCTCTTTTGCACCTCCCAGCCCGATGAAAAGTGGACGCCCTGCTCAATTGATGCGCACGGGAGGAAGAAATTTGAAGATTGTATTAACCTAAATTTTGATAAATTACGGATGCTTTTATTTTCCATCGAAAAACTGAAGCAAATGCAATTTCAATCGTACTCGGCTGGCTGGCATGTACCGTCCCATGGAGCCGGTACATAAGAGACCGTTTTCTTTTCTCGCTAGACCATTTCAAGGGCTTTGGAAAGTGACGCTCTTGCCCCAGGAAGCTCGAGCTATAGCAGACAGCCCCATGGCGAGGGCTTAATGAAGCTCTGGCGGGCATGGAATTTGGTAGGCAGTCGATGAGGAAAGCTAAAAAGTCGGTAGCTATTCCTTCCAGCGCGATCATCCATCCAACCGGATTGGATCATCACAGGTAGCTCATGTTGCGACACTTTCCTGCAGCGCCCACAGCCACCGAAAATCAAACATAATCGTGTTCCAAACTCATTTTTGATGCCAAGAGTACATACTTACTAAATGGAACGCTTTTTACACACACAAACACATATTTGAGCCCGTCGGACGTAGCTAAATCAGCGTGGTAACTGTGGAACAATGCCGGGTGCCGGTGAGTTGGTCAATTTTACGCGCAGAACACGCAGAAGAAACTGCAATCAAAAGTGAAATTAACGTTAACCTCATCAATAATGATCATTACTCTAATTTTACCCATTATTCAACAATTACCGATACGATTCGGTTGAGCTGGGCCGAGAGCGAAACTGGCGCCCTCTCCAGGCATAAGACGGGTTTATTGGTGCATCCGGTGGCGTCCAAATTGTATCAGTTTGAATTGTTCCAAACCTCCGGCCACTGCTCGATGCCGCGCAGTGCGTGCAGCTGTAGCAGAAGTGGTATGAAATTGGTGATCCAGAATATTTTTGCGAACCGGAGGAGGATCCCGCTGCAAAGCTGTTTTTCGATCGGCCTTCGGACGGGAAGCGCGCGTCTCGTGAAATTTAAATACCATCGACAACGGAGGCAATTTTCTGTTTCTCGGATCTACCTTTACGGTCCATTTTCCCATAAACCTAGCCATTAATCTTACAATATTTCCTGGTATGTACAAGTTACGGTAGAATTGTTTATCGGTTCTGCTCAAGTCTGCTTTCTGTAATTTTCATCCAACCTGCATTATTAAACAACTGTTAGGCATAATCATAATTTGTCAGTTGCTATTCACTTGAAGTAATTACCTTAAAACTTAAAGATGAAAACCAGCGTGTCGTAAAGCGATAGAAATACGTTACAACTTAAATGTTAGCAACAAAGGATTTTGAAAAAATTATCTTAAAAAGTCGTGAACCTTCAATTGGTAAAGTGTAGTGTCCTTGAGTTTATTCACTTTAACAATTATATTTAGACGGTAATCACATCTGAAAACTTTTTTGATTGTTTATTGCTACAGTGCTCTAGTGAAATCGTTGATGAAAGATCCGTTTTGCTATCAAACCAGCAAAACGCGTTTAATGAAACATTTGAAATAGACCTTCGGAAACAACGGGAACGGATGTTGTGTAATGTTCGATCCGATTTATGTCTCGGTAACCCTTGGAGCTGCCCCAGCTTTGAGCAATGTCGTAAAAACATACTAACCTTTTGAAATCAGAACACTTGTATTGAACGACCGACGTCGCCGCGAAGATCATCATCATCATCGCAAGCATACCAGATCGGTAAATCAGCTCAAGAGCAAGGTTCTCACGTCAATTTGCGATCGAATTGGAGTACTAAATCGACACAACAACCGATCGTCAGCGACGGAAATAGGGAAGGTAGTCAGAGGGGAGGAAAGGCGAGCTACCAACACGGCAGGCAGGCGTACGGTACGCCGTGATTTGACTTCGGTACACCCTCTGTCCCTCACCTTATTCCAACTGAAAGGCAGCCCGTATATACATGCAGTGATCGACCAAACAAGATCACGAAAGCCACTCATTTCCTCTTCAGCGTTTCAAGAGCCTTAGACTCACTTCTCCACCTGCGCCATAGCGATGCCCTCTATAGCCGAGGCTTCAAGTGGAGAGCGCCTAACGAATGGTCGGCCCAGTGCGCGATCGGACGAAAGATCACCAGATTCGACATGGTAGTCGCAGTTGTGGGACTGTAATCGCGCATCAAACTCCATTCAAAACGAGATCGATCGATCAGTGAGCAATCATAGGGAGATCGACGGTGTGTTGCGTCGATTGGTGCACGGTTTCTGCATGGATCGACTCATGGACATCATCATCTTCATCATCCTCACCGTAATCACAATCATCATCAAAATCAACTACACCTATGTCATCGTCTAAAGGTCTGAACGAAACTTTCAGTAGAATGACTTCCTGGTTTTGGTTGAAATCAAACATTTGTCAACATCTTGTCGCGCTGTCTAGAGTTACCTTTGATCGTCTGAGTAGTGTGAAAAGTCTGATCCTTTTGTTGAGTTATGAGATATTTCTGCTCTCTGCTACCTCATTTAAATTAACACGTTGAGCGCTACGTCGGTCCCGTGGGCCTGACAGTGTTCTTTCCAGTATGGCCGCGTCGGTCCACTCGGACCGACAGAGCCGTTTTGGGTAGGGACACGGGCTGTTCGGGACCGACCGTGTAGTTAGTTTTTCAAAAGCTTTGCAGCTTTTGTAGTCTGCATTATTTTAATTCTATAGAAAACATATGTCTTGTTCTGTATCGTCGAGACATGATTGAACGTGAAAGCATTGCTCGCTCGCCATCGATGGTTTGCTACTAATCGACGGCGCTAACGGAAAGTAGTGCATTTCGCGCGTAGCGCTCAACGTGTTAACTACCATTGACATACCATTTAACGATATGAATCAATAATATCCAATAATCAGTTTTGTCTTCTTTTTGAAACATAAAAATATATTTAATCAATAATAAAACTCAATTTGGAAGTACTATTTCTAATCGATGACTGTTCACTGTTTGATTGGCGTACTCTGGGTTTTTAAAGGATGTTAATGTTTTTAACATAAACATGTGTGATGTGTGTAACACATCTAAGAAAACGGAATCTTACAACAACTGGAAAAAAGAACTACGTAGGACTCCAAATCCAAACTTCAATCAAACTTGAATCAGTTCAATTACCTCAACCTGATTTCTATCCCGAAATGAATGCAGCGACATTGTATGACAATAAGCCAAAAACATGGATAAACCACTTATGCAGAGCTCGTCGTGGATTGCTAGACTTTATCCGAATGTTTCTTCTCTCACCTCTATCATTGTAACGGGGTATTTGGTTTGATCATTAATCTCAAAGTCGAACGGAAAACGATAATTATGACTGTAAGCCAAAGCAAACATCATCTTCACAGCTCAAAAGGAATTGTCGGCAAAAGGGGTACCTCAAGCGAATGCGGTAGCCTTCCGATTAGTTAATTTGATGATCTACCGCTTTGTGTACCAACGGTGAGGAAACTATAGGTGCTCGTCAATCACTCCTCAAAAAAGAAAAAAAGCGCAGCTTCCAATGCTACCGTTGTTCATTTGCTGTAACGATCCCCGTCAAGGTTCGGATAGTCAAACGGTTTGTGTCTAATTAGGAGCACTAGGTGAGCTTCTAACAATTTTGATGTGCATTCCTGGGCTAAAGGAATGTTCTGTACAAAATCATTTAGTAGGAAGCGTTTGTTATGGAATCGGTTTTTCTTCTTTTTGTTGGTGTTATTTTACTTAATTTTTGTACAGGTTAAATTAGAAAATATGAACCCGTTAGAATTAGTACAAGTAAGCTTGTTTATCCACTTTCTATTTTATACCAAGTCAGCTTATTCAGGATATATGTCCGGGCCCATCCCAGCCGATCAATCGGTAGGGCCGCTCCATTTAATGACCAGCCTGTTCACACACATTTGGATAATACTATAAAAAAGCGGCGGGTCAGTATGCTGCGTCACGCCACCATTGCGGAAACTGAAGTATGCCCCGCTACCGCCCAAGGAGCCGACCGGCTTACCGCGACCCTCTTTTGCTATCCGCCGGCTCGCCGGTCCACTACTCTGGCACGGTGAACTTCTTGCGCGGCCGTATTCCCGTCGTCGACAGCCGCGTGGTCAAAGAGTAATTTGTTCGACCATAAATTGGATCAAAAACATCATCAATCAAACAGTTTCGGGGCAGCAACGCGGTTTCACAGCGAGTTCACACTAGTGCCTATGCAAATCGGTGCCACACAGGGACGCCAATTTCGGAGGTCTCTTACTGGTGTGTATAATTTTACGAGTCCACCGATCGTCGCTTCGCTCGGATGCCGCATGCGTTAGCGATATTGGTCGAATCACTGTGTTTTTGTGTTATTCCTTCGGCAATACTGACCACCTCGGTGTAGAAGGTGACCGTTGATGTTTACCTTGAGACGATACTTTGGTTCCTTGAAGGTTACGCTGGAAGTGTGTGCATGCTAAGCTTGAGCTGCAGCTCTTAAGACTCCTCAAGCGACGCTGCTCAAAAAATTAGGGAAACGCCACAAGTGGTCTTCGATCGGCTAAATCAGATCGGACATATCACCACCACCTGTGTCCAAATTGCTGTCTAATTGAGCAATTACGCTACTGTCTGGATAATGAAGGGTTCGACGCTGTCAGTAACCGGAATGGCGGAAGCCATTGCGCATAAACTAAAGCTGTTCTCAATGCAACAAGAACTCTCCTGATCTTTCAAATTCAATTGCTACAGTTTGTGCACGGTAAGTACCGAACGTTTGTCCATATCCGCATAGAGCGCACATTTTGACGGTCACCTCCTTATTGTGTTTAAGTTTAAGGATAGTTCAGGGTGATGTCGCAACGTAGCTGGCTTTCAAGGGGGAATTGAAAATGGTAGAACCCTAACAGCGCACCTACAAAATACTGCCCCCAACGAGGCTTCCCTCTGGGTAGAATATGCCTTGAAGTCCTGCAAGTAATGTTATTAATGCACAAGAAAAGCAGTAAAATTTAATTAATCACTTGCATGACTCAGTACTGGTCGCATGATGCATAAATGAAGCCATTTCGTTGAACGCCTCGTGCTTGATCTTGGCCACGATCAGGGTGAGTAAAATGAACCGCTGTGAACCGAACTATTTGCGCGACCTCAAGACAAAAGCGGAGCGTGAAGAGCAGAAACGGAAATCATGCTTACCGTCGCATCTTAACATCCAGCGTCACACGGTAACCACCGTTCCAAAATATCGCGGAGTGCTACAGCAACCGGACATAGGATGGGCCCACGATCGATCGACGATCCGAATGGAGATTGGAACATACCGGCCGCAGCATATCGCGGCCTGGCACTCTAGACCCCTAACCAGCATCACGTGAAAGTCTTCCATAACTATAAAATTATTTCACCTTCGCTGCGGCTCACACGGCCAGGGGCCCTAGTGCCCGGAACGAGGTCTCTCTAATGATTGTTCATAAAAAGTGATGGCATTATTATTATTAAACTGGCACGTTTCGGGAAGCAGTAGATGTTGACCCACGGAGGACTAACTTCTTCAGTTTTTGGGCTTGCCTGCTACGCCTTGCCAAGTTTCTGCCAGAGCCACGGGATACTCCGAGTTGATATGGTGTCGATCTGAAGGCTCTCTTTAAACGTTTATTAAATTACCGAAAGGCGGGTGCGTTGCCTCTGCTCAAGCAAACAGCGTGCAAAGCATTACCTTTTGCCGTTACTTGTTCCTATATTTGTCGCCATGCATCGTGCGCTATAATTTGGTAACATATTGATCGAATTTTGTTTGGTTTACTCGACACTGTTTGTTAAGAGCACTAGCTTTTCCCATTTTACCAGTTAGTCGATGTTTGCTCCTTTCTTGTTTAAGGTTATCTACAGTGATCGGTTCCTTTTTGTGGTAATGTTTCCTGCCACATCTGTCGCATGCTAGTGGCACCTCAATCATTCCTGCCTCTGCTCGACGAGGAAGTCACCTTAAAACAAAACAAAAACACATCACCACGACCCGATTTTCGTTTCTCACCATTGCTTTTGCTCAAAATCATCTTTATGCTGATTATCGGGAGCAGCCATGACCTGAGTGTTCAAACTACCTGATCGCGCCCGACGATGATGACGACGATGATCGACCTGCGCCAGGCCTCGAGCGTCTCGCCAATCACCACCCATACCCTCAGTCGATCGGGATGCCCTGAAAGGTGCGTCACAAAAAGGTGAAAAGGGTGGCACCTCCGGGAGGAAGTGCTGGATGGATACCCCAAATAGTGGACCCACCATTTAGTGCCAAAGGTTTCACAGCGAAGGTGCTCGAACCCGACGAACCGTGCCATAAAAAGGTTATAAATCCTTATAAAGTTATATTTTCGAGTAAACATAAAAATTTATAACTTTATTACGAGATTTGCGCTTCGGTCGCGGCCTTTCCGTGGTTTGCCAGCGTCCCTGTTTGCACACTCCGCTGGAGCGTTCTGCGAGGCGTTCCAGTCACTGCGCCATTTTTCCGTGCGCGATTTGAGATGCAATTCACGCGATCGCCCGATTCGCCCAGCAGAGCGGGTTTAAAGAAAATTTGGATCTTTACGAGACATATTTGGGAATGCAGTTTTATTTCGGGAGTTTTGTTTTGTTAACTTTTTTATACCGACGCGCAGGGCCAGTTTTTACGACGCCCCATACACGTGATTGAACCAATTTCGTGGATTGATTATACATGGTGCAGCTTGGACCATGCCTCGCTCATCATACCGGGCCGATAGTACAGGCCGATGTTTATCGGATTTTATCGCCCTCCTCGCCAGCTGATTGATGTTGCCGGTGGTGTTAAGAAGGAAAGTGAAGAACTAAGGAATGGTTTCGAAACGGTCGATAATTGCCCACCGACTAAGATTAAGGTGATTGTAATTTTGATACGGTTCATCGTTTACCAAAACGCCCCTTGCACAAGTGGTGTTGCCTGATGGTAACGGTGAAGACGTGGCTAAGTAAACATAAATGATTTTCTCAATGTTCGAAAATCATACATCAACAGGTGCATCAGAGCGAAAACTTTTCATAAAGCTCATCTGATAAAGTGAAGACGTATGAGTTGCTTGTAGGTTATCTTCAGTTTCATGAAAAAAATACTCACATTTCATTACATGGCAATAAATTATAAATGGAATTGTTGAAAAAAATATAATTACCTTGCATCCTTCACAGGTAAAGGCTCCAAAATGAAAACCTGCCGCTGGTTCCCCGCATACTTTACATTGTTGATTCATCTATGGGAAATAAAAATAAAATAAAATAAAAAGCTCATTTCATAAGCAAGTCCAATCTTTATAGAGAAGAGAAAAATATTGCAAGCAAACATAATACTACACAATAGAGTTAGCCAATTGCAGTTTGCTGAAGGCTTTTTGGATAATGTTTATAATTGGATAATTGAATACATTGATTTTTTATTTAATTATTTATACCGTTTATAGCTTAGATCAACAAAAATTAACTCTGTAGATACTGAAACGTAATTTTGACGCAATTAAGGTTTTGTACATAAAAATTTAGTTTTTCATATTGTAACAATAGGTGGTATCGCATACGGGTTTGTTTAATTTTAACGATTGTTAAAATTAAACGATCGCCCATTTTCATAGACCCAGGATCTTGAAATCAGCCTGAGAGTGTAATGAACATTTGTTCTGATTTCAAAGACCATTTATTTCCACAAACATGATTGACAAATGCATCAAATTCATCGGAAATGAACGCTTGACGACAGATTAAACAATGGTTAAATAAACAAATCCGTATGCGATACCACCTAATGTTTGTAAATTATTTTTTTAACTTCACTAAACTCCAGGAACGCGGTGTTGCAAAGAGATTGGAATGGATCAAAGAAGTAAATGACTTCTAAGAAAAAGGTTTGATATTGAAAACACACTGGGGGGTCCGCGACAGTCGAGCGGTAACGCGCGTTATAAACTCGGCCCATAGCCTCGACGGCGTGGTTTCGAATCCAATCCGAGACCGGACCCTCCCCTGTACGAGAGGAGTGACTATCCACGCACATAAGGGAAAAAGTCTTGTAGGCCCTTCATGGGGCAGGCATGACCAAGAGGTCGTTACGCCAAGTAGAAACTAGAAACTGAAAACACATTGTGTGCTTAGTATTGATGTTTCTGAACTTTAAAACTGTTAGTTTATTTTTTTTGTTTTCATTACATTCTACATAGTGGTTTTTTTTTACAAGTTGAAGTTTTACAGGTATCTGTAAAAATTCCTTTTTCGATCATCCGGAATTATTCAAATTCGGTCAACCTCATCTTCTCACTTTCTCGAGCCTAGGCTAAGGAGGTTGACAATAACTAATGATCTCGTTTATCTTCATTTATGAAAGTCATTTTCTTGGTTTTGAATAACTTAGGGGTGGTTTTTGTGCTGCTCACCCTGAACTAGATTTTAGATTTGGAGCACACTTTTAGTCAATAATTTCTACCAATGATGATTATAAATAATTTTTATGATTTTTTTCTAACTTAGTCTGTATAACTATACACATAAGAGCCGTATTAATAAAATGATCAAACAGTGAGTGAGAAATAATTTCAATCATCTTTAAGATCTGGGCGTTTTAAAAAATAAAGAAAGAGAAAATATTATGAGAAAAAGCCACGATGGGTTTCTCGTTCGAAGATATAATTTCCTCAATCTGTCACAGGAACGAGAACGATCAGTGTCTTTTCAACGTTTTCGAAAGAATAATAATTACTCCACACTTCGGTCGGAATAGGAGTAGAGACCGCCAGCGTGAGCACAAGCGCAGCTTGCCTGTCAACTATTTGCGACATTGCGCGCAGAATCATTACAACCTCATTACCATTCATGAGAGCACGCGGTTGTAAACAGTGATGCGCATTTGTCAGCATTCGTCGGTGCAGTCGCGCATTCGTCTGCAACTGGATGCTTACATCTGAGGCAGTTCAGCGCAAGCTGCGAAAACTACCATTGATTGGAATGCAACTGTATGATAGTTTTTTCTTCTTCAGTTTACTGTCTGTTCGCAACCGCAGAGAGCTGGAAACTCTCCTGAGAGACATTATTTCCGTGTAATTTTTTGCCGCTTCACAACAAATTAGATTATTGTTGGTACGCAGGCAGCTGGCCGTCAGTCAAAAGCCCGCCGACGAAGCCGGCTCCAGTGCTCTATTGGCTATGGATGAGCTGCGTTCCGACATTCATTTCCAGATCGTTTTTTTCTGTGTCAGATTACAATTGAATGAAATTAAATTGCACATTTTTCTTTAGCATAAATAATTGTATTTAAAAAACGGTTAATGAAACAATTTATTTTTGAAATATATAACTTAAATACATATCGCACATGATTTCTGCCAAACAACCCAAAATTCTGCCAAACAAACAATGCTGGTTCATTAATACCATAACATATTTTGATCGTATTTGCATGTTGGTGCTCTTCTAGGAAAGAAAAAAAGTGTAGGTTATGTTAATAAACCAATCTGCTTCGTATTCATTCAACATTAAAGAAGTTCACTATTGAAAAGAGTTTATTTCATGTTTTCAGTCTTAGAATAAACCGAATTAAGGGTCACAACATGGCGAAGGGCAGCAAAAGGCCTGTCAATGGTCCATAAACAACGCATGCGTAATCACGATGGCAAACGGCAGCCTTCATTGTAGGCACGTACTGCCTTGTACCATGAAATGAGCGGCAAGTGTACCCCGTTAGGGCTACTTCTGCTTCGAATTTGCTCTTGTTTTACCCCCGATCATCTTGGCGACGATCTGTTAGCACTTTTATAATGCAATTTATGGGAGCCTACACCACCGTGCGTGCGGCACAATAGCTTGCACTTGGCTGCGATCGGTGCCGCAGGCCACGCAGGTGCGACGAAAACCGAGCAGCACTTCTCAGTCTAGTCTCGTTTTATTCAGCTCTACTTGCAAGGGCCCGATTCCACACCAGACGAGCGATCGCACACGGTTTGATAAACTCTCCTTACACGATCGTAAAGCAATTTGTATTGAAGACTCCATAAAAGGTCCGACAGAGGAAATGGTAACTGACCGCCGATGTGGCCCTGCTGCGTAACGATATTCCTATGCTGGGGCTGGTTGCCCGTGCCAACCGGCAGCCTTGCCCGTGGCCAATTTTACTCGTGATCGAACTGTCGTTCGACTCCAAGAAGGATGCACTGGAGATGTCGAGCAGGGAACGCATTTTGCTACTTCACTGGTTGGCATTTGGCTGATGGCTGGCATATCAATTTTTGTTTTTCCTTCCTGTTTCGAAAGGAACGTCTGAGCTATTTGTCACCGTTAGTTCCTCTCGCTTGGCGTCAGCTAATTTCCTGCCTTTCCATGAACCATACAAACGCAACGGATCCAATGCATGGTTGGTCGCTATGAAAATAACTCCATTTGATGTTTTGTGAGCTTTACAGTGGCTTATGAAAAGCTATGGACATATATACATGCCTAAATAAAATATGTTTCTTGAGAAATAGTAGATGTCCATATTGCATATACCATAAAATGATAATAATACAACCAAAATTTTAAAAAATCGAAGACAGTCGATCGATTTCCGACATTGCTCTCATTTTGAGGTGACCAGTTCAGTTTTCATTTTCTTGGTGTTCTGTTTTCACCGGTATCGAACTGGTAGAATTCGATAAAACGTCAGCAACGAATTGATCACGCCTTGCTCCGACCCATTAGGAAAACTGGTTTCAGTTCCTTCCATAATCAAACGATCGGTGATGGCCGATTTTTGAAGCAGAAAATCTCGCCACAGATATCATGGGGTGGAAACCGTAATATAAGCCACTACGGACAGCGATAATAAAAGATATCATCGTCTATTTTTAAACTTATGCGTGTGAAGGGACGTACACGAATTTGAATATTTAGAGATTTCAATAGAGTGTAAGAAAATCATAAAACTTTTATTCGCACGATAATATAAGTAAGTTTTAGCTTTACCTCTACAACTTCATAAAGTGTAAGAATCTTTTCCAAGTATTTCAATCTACATTACTTCATTGTACACAGACAGGTGATATATGAAAGGCGTTTTCTGTAAATTATTAACAACTAAGTGTTGTAGACTTTTGCAATTGGAAGAGACCCTAACGCAGTATACGAAATCAAAAATCTTGTAAGATCCAAGAGCCACAGAAATCAATCGAGATCGTGTTAAAATTTTCTCAGCAACACATGTCACACGTTGTTGTTTGCACCGTCCTTTTCCTGACATCCTCCTGCTCATTTGCATTTCACTTCAAGTCGTCGGTGCAATTTCTTCCGACGCAACACGTCATGTCCTAGCGTCATGATCGATCAATTTCGACGCAATCTGCTTGGGCAATTACGTTTGGCCAGGGATGCCGAATCCGGTCGCGTTTATTCGATCGACACCGACACTAAATTTGCATACAATTACGATGTAAATGAAGAAATATGGTGTTCGTTTAAAATTCAATAATTTGCACTCGCCGCAATGTGACCTCGTTCACGCATGCATCTTCGAAATTTGTCAAACCGGTACGCAACGTCGTGGCGGATCCTGGCCCCGAGTCAATCGAGTGCACGGACAAAGCGCAAGCGAAAAACGATGACCCAAGACAAGCACCGCTCTGGATGATGGTGCCAATTTGTTCCAATCAGCGACGACATTCAGAGTGGTAAATAAATTGTATCAAATTTAGCCGGTACCATCGCGGTGGGTTTGCTGTTATAGATATTTAATGATACGATTATTATTCATTCCGCAGGACGTTCGCTTGCTTGTTGCCAGTCCACCTGGGCAATTCAAAAGCCATGCTGTGAGCCACACACTGACGCTCTGGCAGGATTTTGGCCGTTTATGAGCATTTAACACCCCTTGAGGTTCAGAGGTGCAGAAAAACAGAAACGAAAGCAAACCGAAGGCCACCAACTCGTTCCCACCGAAACTAGTTGAACGGGTACGCTCTGGCCAATCCCCGCCGAACGGGGCTGATCGAAGAAGTTGTAAATCTAATTTAAACCGATGGAAATCTCCCGTGTCTGTGGCAGGCTTGACTTTAACCATGTCTTTATAATTAATTAGTCCGTCAACGATGCCATTCCCTGGTGCCTGTTACAGCGAGCCCCGCAGCAATAAACGACTAAAGCTGTCAGTCATTCGGCCGTCCGCTGGCCGGACGAATCGATACCCAAACTGAGGGTACACAGTAGCTGTCAACACTAACCCGTGAGAAATCAATTAGCCGGCCGTGGTGCGAGAGCGTAAAGGAAATGACAAAATAACAAATCATCGCTGGGCGCTGAAGTTCACCATGTTATGAACCCCGGCTGGAAATGTGATACGTTTAATGGCAGTCTAGTTTTCGTAAATTAAGTGAGGGTCGGTAAAATCTGATTAAAGCAACATCTCACAGTCTGATATTCGCAAAAATGAATGAAGCACAAAAAACAAACTATAACCAAAATATCCGTCTTCAATGGCTCGACGATGTTTTTGCAAAACCAAAGACTTGGTCATAAGAGACGAACCTGTGAGAAAAGAGACCACTTCACACACTTTCACAGCTTACTGTTGTAAGTCAATAATGAATGTTTTGTGAATGTAAACTAAGTTTATGTAAAGCTATTTATCTTCATTCCAGTTCGATAGGAAGATGTATGTTTTGTTTGTGGAGTAAATATTTCTAAGGCAGATACTAAATTCTAAAAACGTTTTGTTTTAGAATACTTGAATATCAGAAAAACTTGAACCCAGCACTCCAGGCGTGTTGTGTCTTCATGCCATGAGCACCTCTAATTTATATGATTTTACTAGTAAAAATTATTTTTGCTGATGTCAGTGGGTTTTTTTTTCTTATACCACAATCATACTAAAACATATATTTTTTCCGCAATTTGGATAGCTACATGTCATAACAATAAATTGTGTGTTGTTTCAGCTGAATAGAATTATTATTTAGCATTAAAAAAAATATGTCATTCTTTTAACTTCAACCGACTAAAATTCCATTCAAACTATTTGCAGTTAGTTTGAGCACTCTGTGAAAATAAAACGAATAATGAATAAGTATCCCAATATTAAAGGAGCTATTGCATTAAAACGTTTGCAATCAACGTATCCGACGCATCTCCTCTTACACATTCTCAAAATGCTCACCAAACAATCGCGTAAACAAAAAAAATGGAAATTCTATCGATTTTGAATTGACAGCGAACCATAGGCGTCGATCGCGCATAACCATTTCGATGAACCAGAAGTGCGAACACAAGGGGCGCAGATGTAAAAGAATGATGAATAAATTTTAAATTTAAGTGGAGCAAAACCACACCACGAACCGGTTTCTTGAGTCTTGAGAGTGCTCTGTGAAACCCTTAGCTGCCGGAATAGCCCGTGCGGTGACAACGGATTCGATTCAACCTGACCCAAAGTTCAGAACGATGCCGCCAAAATCGGCAGGTTCTCTTTTCGCAGGAGCTTGATAAATGACTTTATTAAAAAATTTAACATTTTCTTCAAACCGAATTATTTCTTCGCCACGGTTGAAACCAAGTAGCACAATTCGTTCTCGTTAAGCTTCCCTACACGTGTCTCGCTGAAGCTGGGGCACATTCCGCCGAGGAATATTTTCGTGAAGCGAAACGAAAACAAGGAAGTCAAAAATATTCAAGTTGTTCGTAACGATGCGTTAATATCTGCATAAGCAGTTGGCAACGTATGAATAACCAAAGGCTTGTTGTTTACAAGAGACGAAAAAATCCAGATCGAGTGGCGGCAGTTTGAAGCTGAGTCGAAGATATATGTTCCCTTACATATCGGGTGTATTTATGATTGCACCTGAGCAGTATTTTTGTTCATCTCAAAAGCCTGCAATAGTCGCTGCTCCCTTCTTTCTCCGTAAAGGGCGAAGGTGCACGGGTCATCCACCGATTGTGCTGAAGGGGTGTGAGGGTGCGTTGTAGAAACAAATCCTTTCTTGCCTTTCCACCACGGGCGAAGACAAATGACTTCCGATTGAGACACCGGTCGTCGAATTTTGGAGGTGTCCGACTATCTTGGACTCGTAAATTGGCTTAATTTGTATTTCGAGCGCATGAAGACATAATTTATTTTATCCGTAGGTGGATTTAATCCCATCAAGAAGGATTGAATCATTCTTCGGGGACTTCAACAAGAAATTTTTTTTAATAGTTCCCGGAGTTAATATAAGCAAGATGTATCCAAGTAGTAAATATCTTCTCAAAGAACATTCAATTTTTGTAACAACCACGAAAGTAACAACTTCTGAAGTTTACCTTGTTTTATACAAAAACACCAAAGTTATTCTGCTTATTCATTTGTGTTCAGTCGATCAGACCAATAAAAAAATGGATATTAAAGATGGCTTGGTGGAAAATCTGGTTAACATAGCGCCATTAATAAATGTCCCAGTACTAATGGTAAGTCTTGAGGGTACCGATTTGCACCTCGATTATTGGTGCTGTCAGTTAGCCAGCCGCTAATCCCAGCGACTCTGGCCGCGCGGGGATGCACCATCGTACCGACAGCGTAAATCCATCGCCGTGGACTCACGCGCCCCTAACTACTGCCATGGACGTTGTAATCTTCGTACCGGATTAAGCCCAATCACTTATTAGGAGCTCGCTGCCTCAATTCGGTGAGAAAACGATGTGAACACCGTAGGCCCCCGAGCCAGCTTTGCACTGGCTGCACGAGGACCGATCAGAAGTCAAGGGGCACAGCAGATCTCATGCGCTTACGAGGTACTTCATCGTGTCGGATGGTACTTAGCGGGCCCACATCTTCACGGGTGATTTGTGAAACACACGCGCACCGGACCAATCGCAGCGAATGCTGTGTATCGCAATTCAATTTTGTACATCTTACCATTAGCGGCGAGAAAACAAACAATGCCGAGTTCAATGCTATGCTTTGCCCCACGAATACCACGAACTCGTGTGGACGATTTAACCGAAATCAACGTACAACCTGTTGGATGGGAAATGTGTTACGCTTGATTATGTTATCCTGCAGTCAAACTCAATCACATAATCACAATTAGAAGCAGTTCATCGCTGTGCAAAAGTGGAGGCCAAAGATGATGATGCCGAAATGTTATTTTGCAAGCTTCTCGAAGGAAGCACAAGAGGAAAGAGAATACGAATTGATAGAAAATCGGTAGTGTGCCCACGATGAAAATGGTCACGATCACCCTCCGGAAAATGAAATCCTACTTCATGGTTTGATTGATGTCCAATAATCTAATTTCTAGACTGTACGAAAGATCTTACTAGGCCAAGAAAACATTTCCTTGCCAAGAATTGGAATGCATAAATCAATTATAGATTAACAGCCATTCTCCTTAAAAGAATCATTGCATTTTCGTAGTATACGCAACAATGGTGATAATTGAAACAAAAAAGTAAACTTATTTAATCGCAAGTGCACAAGAAAACTTATTTTACTAATTTCCACACAACCCACCAGGTAAAATTAAATCACGTTTTCCGTGAACCCATGCACTACGAACTGCCCAAAAATGCGCTGAAAAGCAATTTTCTGATTGAAATCTTTGCTCCCGGCACATCATCAAGAGTCCCTATGCCATCCTTGACCAGGCTCGAAAGTTACAGCAGATGCGAAGGATCTCTCATAACAAATAATTAAAACAATATTACAGCGTTGGCCATCGTTCCGTCTCATGCAGCCCCTTCAGAAGCCCACACTGCCGGCAACAAGGTTGACGAGTTAGGCACCATCCTGGGGATGTGTCCCGAGACCAACGCTGCCCACCCGTCCTCTTGGGAGGCTTAGTAGCGAATTCCTCCCGGTTGTCCAGATCGTCACTGAGTCAGTAGGTTGAAAACATTAATTGGTTAACGCCCTCGGTTTCTTGCCATCCACAACCAGTTTTTTTTTTTTTTTTTGTGAGCGAACCGGCCCTCCATCAACGAGCGGGTGGTGCGCGAACGAGGACGATGCGAATCGATGGAGGCAACAAGATTTGTTCTGCTTCTTAAGATGTTTCGTTTTCTTCGAAACCAGCACCCTGCACGGGACGTGCGGTCATTCGCTTCTCTGTGTGTTTTTATTTTGCATTACGAAGGGTTTTTCGGTTTTATTGTTTGTCTGTTTCACTTTTCGTGCCCGAAGCCACTCTTTTACTCTCCTTTGGAGAAGTGCTAGGAGAACGACGCTTTGACTAAATCTGAAAAATAAGTTTTAAGGGACAGGGAGAATGTATTCCTGACCACATTGTCAAATGTCTGATTTGTAATGCAGTTATGAAACTATCTTATTGTTACAAAATAAAAACAAAGAAATTGACAAAAACTTACGAAAAAGATTCATTCAAAATCGTAGCATTATAAAAATTATTAATCAAAAACGAAACAAACAAGCTTCCTACAACTGCACCAAGTTGAAGCGGTCAAAACACACAACACGCATGAGCTTTCTCGACGTCGCTGATGAAATGACCCAGATTAATCGTAACTTATGTAAGGACGTGCTCCTTTTCAACCGGAGCTTCCCAGATTTCTCCAGCGTTGCTTGCTCGGTTGTTGTTTTTGTTTTTTTGGCAACAACCGGCCACAACCAGGCCGCTGCTGATCATCTTCCGCCCTTGGCGAGGAGAGCACTTTAATTTCACCGCATGTAGATTCGGGTGCCCGAAAAGCTGCCTCAATGAACGGGGAGAACATGCCGTTCCGACCAGCGGCAGCGTGGTCAGCGACCAAATTAAGTAGGGTCACTACTCGAGATGCCCAACTGTCAAGTGAAGATTGAGCCATGTGAGTACTCCATCAAGATGCAGCAGCATGTTGGTGTGCCCAAACGTCGAAGCGGATCCAGGTGAGTCGTTCCGCGTCGTGGCCAGCCGTGCCATTCCGCATTTCCCCAAGTGCCACGCACAGGGTGGACATGACCGATGAGAGTATGATAAAATTATTTAAATTACGCTGGCCCGACCAATTTTTCTGACTTTGTGGACTCCAGTGGGTGTTTCGTGCCCAAGAGCCTGGCCGTAGCCAAAAAAAATATATATATAGCTGTAAGAGAATCTTCAAAGTGCGTTGATGTAGAGGCGACTAGTGGTGACAACTTGTTCGGTATCTTTTCGGAATGAGAACACTCAGCGGAGGCAAGGAATGAAAAAAAAAACTCTGGAAAGGCCATACCTTCTTCTCTCCAAAGATGGCTATTTATCTTGATTTTGTTGTCGTCTTCAAATACGGCTGCGCGTCAGAAGTGGAAAATTAGTTATTTATCTTTTCACATTTTGTGCCCTGGTCTAAGATTAATCTAACTCTTTTGTTAGTCCCGCCACTAACGTTGGGCACGTGCGCCGCATAATTTACATGCGGTTTTAAGGGAAAGATCGACATTTCATTCCTCCGTATGACGCGCGTTGGAGACGTTGCCAGCATGCTACCCTTCCGTAAAATCTCGATTGAAAAAATTAACAGTTGACCCAATCGAAATGACACGAACCAAACATCCTCCGCACACCGAACGATCGAGTTTACCACCGAAAAGGAAACCACCGATGGCGTGAATGTGTAACGGTCATTTAAAATCATTTACAGCTATCAACCAGGTCTACTTTGGATTTGATGCGGTTTAATTCGACGCGATGATGGGCAGTTTTTCATTTTTCATTGTATCGCGCCCGAGGTTTGCTTGGTGGCCGGAGGGCATTTTTCGGCGAACCTTCGGAACCCTGGGCAGCCGTACCCTTTGCGGCTGAACCGGCGGCAACGGATATTTGTACCGCCCGAATATTCGGACTATTAAATTTCATAATGAACAGCTAAATCGATGCGCCGAAAGCGCAACCAATGAGCCTTGCGATGATAAATGATTTTCTGTGTCATGTTTGGCTGCCTGGCCATGGCACATCGAGCAAGTTTTGATATTCAATATTTTCTTCCGATTTCGCCACAATTGCCGATCGGAATACTTCTGTTAGCACATTGTAAGCAGTGAAACCAAAGCATTTTGAGCAAATCTTTTCATACAACCTGTAGTTCTATCATTTTTTATAAATTGAGGAAAGGGTTGTTGAGGCAAAGATTATTTCTTGACATCAGCTGATGGACTGTTACATAAAAAATATGTTTTCACTTCATAAAGACACTAGATCTTCTAAGTTTATAAATATTGGAAAATATTAATTTTCGTCACATTACATTGCAGTGCGAACTTTAAGGAGTAAAATGCCCTCATTTAAATTTAAACAAAATAAAATGTCATGTTTCAAATTTGTTGATTAAAAATAGATTTTCATATCACTTCATATAGCATGAACGCATTTTCGTTTATTTTTTTAACACAGAGAATATTCCGAATCGTGTAAAACGAATGCAATGACCGATTGAAAGAGAAAAGAAGATCTTATATTTTTTTTAGGATTTTTGAAACCAAATAGAGCCCTTAATATGATAAATCTGTTCATCGCAATATTGCAAATATTTAAACAAGGTACATAAGTTTGAAAAGAAGCATATAACAATTGGATATTTGTTGAGCCTTAAGCCCTCACCCATATCTGGTTTCAACCTGTGTGATTTCTTGTCGTCTCAAATGACCTCAAATTAACTTTATTTAACCGTTGACTTCGCGGCACACACTTGCTGACCACCCCGAAAACACAAATCATTCGCCATAGCCACCCCAACAACGACGATGGCGGTGGGCAAAGAGAAAAAAAAGGCAACACCCCACTTGTTTGCCGGAGCCAAATCTGTGCTTGATCCGGATCCCGGTGGGACGCGGCAGGAAAGTGCATTTCGAAGCTCAAACTTTTTATTAGCACGCTAAAAATGACACATTCCAGCCATGAAACGCAGCATTCACGCAAATGTTTGGAGCATCTTTGGAGGGCGTAAATGGGCACTGTTTTATAGCGCCTTGCAGCCGTCCCAGCTGGTCGGTGCCGGTCGGTTTTGGAGTCAGCGAGTTGACAGCTATAAATCCGTCCGCTTGACGACGACGACGACGACAGCCATAAAAGTGTACGTCTTCGGCGCGGAGCATTTGGTCGCCAGAACAGGTTGGCAAATGGGTTGGGATTATCCGTTTAGCATTAATGGACCCGGCTATAAGCGAGTCAGTCGGTCATTCGTTGGTGCGCCCAACCGATCAGGGTACAGAGATTGTTTTGGCAGCGTGTTCAGTATCCGTCGCTTATTGCAGGTGTGCCTCTGCATGCTGTTCGTGCTGATGCACTTTCAAACCTGCGAAGATGCAAACTTGCGTAACCATTACGGGTACTAAGGTCACCATTGACTCTGGAGTGCTCTCGAATTGAATCTCTCAAAAAAGCGTGTAAAATCGTCGTAAAGTGTAAAAAGCAAGCTACTTCCAACAACTGAGAGTCGATGTGACGTTGCGTGACGTGGGGTGTCACAAAAGCACCACCAAAGACGTCCCGACACATGTCGTTCGAACCATCCCGGAAAAACTCTTCAGATAGCGAAGTGACCGACCTGGGTCTACAATGCAAATGGAACTAATTGACCGCACCGCCACAGCCCAGCATGGCCATCCTTTGTGTGGATGTGCGCAAAGTGCGCGGCCATAAAGAAAGGTGAGGGTACACTGCTCACGCAAGCAGTGGTCGCCGAAGCACACCGGTAGACCATAGTTCCCGCATATAAAGATCGTCCGGTGGCTTCTTTAATTGCCGCATTGTGTTAATTGAAGTTTGTGGTCGTCGGGGCCGAGGAAGCCGCACTTCCCGCAAAGCCGGAATTGGCAGCAGGACTACGCGGCACGCCGTACTTGGAGTAGCCGTCAGATCGTGCCCCCAGATCGGTGGCAAAAGGCGACTCGATAGGAATTTGTTGTCGCCATCAGGCAAGAGGGCGGAACAGGCTCCAGCCCGGACTCCGGTAACCGCGGCTCGATCGGCTAATGGTCGGCTGGGTCGGTAGCCCGCAACGCGCAAACAGAACGCACCACTCAAAGCCCCACGAAAGCGTAGGGAAAACATAGAAAATGCATTTCGAGCGCATTTCTATGAATGGACATTCGTACGCCTGGACTGGACGGCGCGTTGCTGCGGGCTTAGATTTTAATTGTCTTGCGTGTCGCCTGTGCACATAAGTGTCATAATTGCGCCGCAGGGCGGCGAGTGCATCGCCTTTTGTTGTCGACCGACGGCATACCGCACGCTCTCGCACTTTAATGCATTTCGTATGCAAATGTTTCAACATAGATGTCAATAAATCATGCGGGCTCCGGCGCATCTCCGGAATCGATGCGTCGGCATGCTGCAGGCGTGCCGTGCGAAAACAAATCTTACCTTGAGAAGCGTTCCTCCCAGACAACACATGAACGAGGCTCAATTTGTTGGAATCGTTGTGCGTACAACCTGAAAAATGGACCATTGATATTTTTTAATGATGTTGTTCAAACAAAAAATTTCAAAAGTATTTTGATAACATGAAAATAGCCTATTTAATGTTTTAGGTATTTGCAACTAAATAAGAGAATAAAATGAAACCACGATCTAGATAAATGTTCACTTTTATGATAAAAAATCTACCTTGTAATAACACTAGACAAAAATGCTTTTAAATTATATTCTACCGTGTTTTTGAACCAGAGGAGTAAAAGAGATAATTTTATAAAACAGCTTATTATGTTTGTCTTTCCCTTATGGTAAACACTGTCATTCAGGCCATCTCTATATTTTTCAAATGGAAATAATTCCTTTTGTAATTATTTATCCTATTTAGTAAAAAAAAGCATTGCACGACGCGTAAAAAATCGCTTAACAAATTGCGCTCAGACAAAAACCATGACCTTCGATAGCAACAGTAACGAAGCGAGCGAAGCGAGCGCGAAAGCGAGATGCACTGTTTGGACGCAAATCCAAACGATCCAAACGATGCTTAGACATGACTTTCGATAGCAACAGTAACGAAACGAGCGAAGCGAGCGCGAAAGCGAGATGCACTGTTTGGACGCAAATCCAAACGA
>KE525251.1:176074-202694 GCA_000441895.2 Anopheles sinensis | reverse complement strand
TATTGTATCGTCATTTTCAACACAAACATCGAAAAACTTTTCTGTTTTCGTATCGCATTTCTACCATACCTGTCATTTCAGCCACTTTTTTATTTAAATAATTTCCTAGTAAAGATTGAAAAATCTGCTGCATTCGGCTCATTCACAAATGTCACCTTTACGCCATAATGCATCGTATATTGTTTATTATTCTCACCAAACAATCCAATACGATGCACGCCTCGTATCGAAATTGCATGCCAAACTGAGTAGCTTCTTCATTAAAATATGCGAGAATCTAAGCGCTTGCATTAAACAACCACATCTGGCACGTACCCTGCAAAACGCACAAACACATGTTACCCCCTCCCTTCCTGCAGTCTCCCCAACAAAGCAGGTAGTCCGAAACCTTTCCAAACCCCCTGCGTTCACCACGGATAATCCTGGTGGAAAAAATCCGTTTAAATATTTATCCATCGTCACGATTACGCGATGCTTGACGCGATGGCTTTTTGCGCTCAACAGCATCTAACCTTCATCCATCACTCGGAGCCAATCGTAGCGACAAGCAGATCCCAATGTACACCTAATGATGTCATAAAAAAGGAACAACACTTCCGTGTGTGAAACTTGTTGTTTGTGTGTGGCACGTTCTGGCACGACTATCCTTGGATAAACCTTAGACGGTCATCTTCTTGAGATTCATCGCTTTCATCAATTTGATGTGCTTCATTATTTTTTCCCCCGATCTGTTTCTTTTTGTGGTATCCAACCCTTCAAAAACAGTTTTTTTGTTTGCGCTGGTTTCACTTTCAACACCAACGTGGGCATGGGATGAACTGTCCCGACTCATAGTGCCAGAATTTACCCCTTGTGCAGGGGTTAAACTGATGTTTAGAATAAAGATCATTTTATGCTAATGTTTACCTTTCTGACGGTCCTTCAACGACATCTAAGGGAATGTAACCGAAATTCCTTATTCGTTCGCCACGTCATGAATGGATATGGAATGCTTACCCAAATTGGTCGAGGGTTTCGTTCCTGACTTCGCAAGTAGCGTATGAGAATTGCTGGTAACGAAAGGGTTTCTCTATTATTGCTGCTAAACGGTTTCACCAAAGCATACTATGCCCGAAGGAAAAAAAAGCACATCGAGAGCAGGCGCCCGTACTTGAACATAGCAATAAATCACTCAAAATAATTCGATATACTTCCAGATATTAAGCAACGCCACATATTGCGTTTATCGTACCCTTGGTGCCGAGAAAGCCTTCACCCGGATTCTATGGGCCGGTTCAAACGCTGCGGCACATATTTTTCCCACAGATTTCCACAGTCTCTTGCAGACAACGAAACGGAGCGGGCACATCGGGAGTCGGGATGGCGATAGTGTCCCGTTTTCCCTCCAATGCTGACCGATGGACGAGCGTGTAATGTTTGATTTGTAATTAATTCATTTCAACCTAAACATCGACAACTCTATAACATCGTTCGCCGCGAATCGCTGATCTGTCATCCCACTCCGGACCGCTGCGGGGGTCGGAACGGTGGTGTCGTCGACGGCGTGATGAGATGCAGTTCCCAGCATGAATATTCCATCGGGCCGGGAGATAATAAAAGTAATTTCAATCGTTTCACCGTTGAATGCAATTTGATTGGTTTACTTTTCGAGAGATGATGAATGGATGATTTATCTATTGATGTGTCGTCCTTGCGCTGAGCACGTCCGACAAGGGTAAGTGGTGGGGTCGGTGGAGGAAATGCGTCTAGGTTCGGTTGGTTTGCTCGCCAAAGTGCACATGGTCGGTTCGCGGAATGACCAGCATGTATCAGCCAGTGATGCCACCGTGGACAAGTGATTTATTTCAATTTCGAAGCGCTACGCTTCGCCAGGCAGACCATTTCGATATTTTTTTTCGTTTTGTTGTATTTGTTGCCATCGATGGTAAACATGCCCGAGCACATGCCTGGACCCATCTTGCAGATCTCGCGGGTCTAACACACACAAAAAAGAGATTAATGGCCACTGCGATGGCCGGTGCAATCGATGTCATTTATAGCAGGAGACATTTCAATAGTCACAGTTCGATCGATTCCGGCGGTGATAGGTCGTGCGTGGAAAGTGCACTTGGCAGATAGTAGCCGCATTAGCCGCGCTAGTCCCATGGGCATGGGAGATAAAACCCGAAAGCAAAGGAATGAGCAACAGCAAAAACAACATCCATACAACATCCATATCGATGAGTTCGTGGTTTAAAATGGACATCCGATACCACACACGTCTGCATCAGAAGTTCATCTCACAGGTAGGCAATTCTTTGGGAAGTAGGTCCCGCTGATAGACTATCGGTGTGTCAGATCATGAAACACCGGATTTGGTTCACGATCCTATCCAATGCTCGATGCACCGTAGGTATTAGACGCGTGGAACTATCACGGGGCAAAATCTCAGCAGACCACTCTCAATCCAGGTCCCTCCATTTCGACGCACGCCTCAGAATTATGCTCCTGTGTTTGTCGCGCAAACACTTATTTGACAAAGAGTTGCATTCCCCCTTAGGATTGGTAGGTTTTCCACTGCATCCAGCTGGTTGCCGAATAAGATTATTGTTGATCCACTGATTACAGGCCATCACCGCGGTATTACATGGAATTTTACGCACCTTGAGCACCAGCTTACCGAAAAGCGGACCCGCGTATCGATTACGGTTAGCGTAGGCCGCCAACGGAGACTGCAACTTACTTGAATTAATCGTCACGCGCTTCCACGGAACAAATCGGAAAGCTTTTAACTTCCCATCGGTGGAGAGCAGAGATGTGAACATGCAGAGAAATAAACCGAAGAAAACAAAACAACAAACTGACGGAAAGGCGGGCACACTTTGCCGGTTCGGTCCATTTCCGATTGCCCGTTCCGCCGCTGGCGCGATCCCATAAACTGCACATTTTAAGACTTATTTTGGTTCGTGTCTCTCGAAGGGACGCCTGAACGGCTCCGCTGGTGACTTCATTTCTCGTGCGAGAAAGATTCGGAGCTGCGCGGAACGATCGTCAGTAATGCGGATACTGATGAGATCGACCACCCAAGAACTAATTGAGCCTTGTCACTCCCTCCACAGCCCTGCTGGGCTTCACCTCGCCCCGGCCACACCTTGGTGGAGGTAATTTTAATAATTTTAAATCGACAGGCAACGGCCGGGCTTTTAGAGTACGCTTGTATAATAACGTGCTATGGCGGTGGTGGTTTTTTGTTCTTCATTTATTTCGGTTGGTTTTGTTCGGGTTTTTTTTTAAGAGAAAGCGATTTCAAAATGAAGAGAATCGCCCTGTTTTGCCGTTGCCACACAGCTTCTACAAAATCTATCCGAAATAATCGCTAATGAAAATTTTGAACAAATACACCTCGACATGCGCCAATAAGAACAAACCAATCAAAGAAATTTAAAATTGGTTGCCACAGCGAGTATGAAAAGAAAAATATTTAGGGATAATTAACAATGTATGTATGTTCACCATATCAAAATAACAATTTGCTTGATGTAAGGACCAATTCTTTTTCAAACCTTTTCCAGTTGCTACACTCTTAATCAACTGATACTTTCCGTAACCTTCAACCACCTTATTTTTCCTTATTTTCTAACAACAACCTTAACATTTTTTCGTTCACCACTTATCAAATGTTATTGATTATTGATGTTTTGTTGGAAAATATCGGTTCACGCTTCAATTGATTACATCTGTGCGCCAGAATTTATATTCTGGATTATTTTACGTACGAAAAAAAACTGATTCATACACATGCATAATTAAATAAAAGCCTCGTTAATATAAGCTATTGATTGCGCCGACATACTTTGGCAACTCATTTATTTAGTTTCGAAACGGTGTGTGACCATCGGCGCTGAAAAATTGCACACCATTTCCCGCAATCACAACCAACGTTTAATCAACGATGAGTGTACACTCTTTGGTAAAAAAGTACCAGTTCGATTCTGTGTCGACCATTTAAAAAGAATGCCTCCAGTTTGATAAATCTTTCCACTCATAAGCGACAGGTTTTCCAATTCGTGTAATGAATTTTTCCTCATCATCTGCAAAGAGCGCTGGTTGCACCTCCCGTTTGCACACGATACAGGTTATCCGGTGTCGCTGAACGCGGTTCCAAGGATGGCCTTTGTTGGTAAACAAGCCCAGCGCCGTTTCGGTCCAGAAACCTCCCAAAAACCCTGCGTTTAACCGCCCACTGTGCCGAAATCGGTATAAATCGGAATCAACATGCGATATCGCTTGTAGGGTAATTTAAAAACAATTTGCTGATTTTTATGTTCATAATTAATTAATTTCAATTTTTCCCGACACGACACTCGGCCGAAATTGGAAGAAATTTTACGATCGCATCCAGGCCTCGTCGTTCGCGCACTTTCCGCTACGGGATTCGACGATGATCTTCTCCTTTCCGCGGGGTAAACTCGAACTGGTTCAGCTGTGTATATCATCTGGTTTTCGGGCCACACTAGGGGTGAGGGCGTGTGGAGAAATGTCTGTTAAATAATGATCAACTTTCGTGACAGGGCCACGAGATGAGTATTTTGGAAAATGCGCTAAGATGCGCAAAGATGAGAGCGCGCGAGGAAGAAGCCTTGCCCAAACATGGTCACTCGCGAATAAAAAAACAAAAAAGGTGCCCCACGTTTCGAAACCAACGCTCACCCCAAACAGTTCACTTCCGGCTATCTGCGGCTTGTTATCGAAGATGCACCATCCTTGTGCAGGGGTCATCACGCTGAACCGGTTCCGTACTGCGGTCCCCGTCGATTAAGGGTGTGTTCGAAAATTTGGAGATCTTCTGCCCGGATTTGGCTTGTAGACGAGGGAAGAAGCGCCCCATGATCGGCGAAGGATGCTGCAAAAGAAAGTGCGTCCTGATGGAAGGAAAAAGTCCAGGAAGGTGGAGTAGAGAATAGGAGATGGACAAAGCGAGAGGGCGTGTGTGTGAAGAGAGCACCAAATGATGATGCCACGCCACAGCCCAAACTCGTGCAGCATTATGGAGCACATTCATTAATCACTACCAGAAGAGGCTTTGATTACAGTACGCTTTCGCAACATCCCATTGCTAGCGAGGACACAACCAGCCATCGGAGGACTTATTTGTGCCCATCTATCCGGCTTGCCCTGATTCAGCTTCCGATCCTTAAAGACCTTTACTTCCAAGGAACAACTGCAGCAAAAAGCGCATCGGGGAAACCCTCTTACATCCGTGGAATCCTTTTGTGTGTGAGGACTTCATTCCACTGCAGCAGTGCACAAGAAGCATGGTAAAAATATGAAGAAAACTTTTTACAGAAGACACACACGTGACGTCATTTTTCATTTGAAAGCGTTCCATAAATCAGGCTTATAATTAAATATCTATCTTCCTCGTTCGACGAGTGAATACCCCCAAAACCGTTCCGAGCGCCCTGCCAAACGCGCTCGACTCCTATGCCGAAATCACATGCCCCAATTGAAGCCCTTGCCGGCCATCGAATTTCTCCATCGGTCTGCTTTAAGTGACCGAAACATCGAAGACCAACCATTTCACCCTCACGGTGCTTCAAGGGACGAGTCGCGGTGGAATTCGTTTAATCAGATTTGGTAAATTTCGTATGCAAAGTACGATTCATGGATGCTGCAGAAAGGATGAGTTCCGTCAGGGATCCCGAGGAGCGGGTTCGTGGTGTAGCCGATTCGGTAGTTTCCTTTTTTAGTTCAGTCGTCTCCTTATGTTATGCGACGAATATGACGAACTAAATAGAATGTCTCGCAACGAAAACGGGAAAAAGGAAGTCTCGTAAAGACCAAAAAAGAGAAGCCAGAATTCCATAAATGTGTCAAGATGATCATTTTTCGAATGTGTCATCTGGAGAATCATTTGTCAAAGTCAAGGATTTTGGTACTGCTTCGCCAAACCGGAAAATCGTCAGCCCAAAGATCTCCCCAGCCTATTGAGCGTCATCCTTAGAACACCGGTGGTGGCGTGGCGATACACCGGTATAAACGGTAAACTCGGCCTGCCACAAACGTGTCACCTTTCGAAGCCTCCGGCTTGCAAAGCCTTACCGAGGCACGTTTTGCTACGCCTCAGCTGCACACAGAATATCGTGAGACAGCGTGCGAAATTGACCCGGTAAAATCCGTAGGCCGACTTTCATCTATACCAGGACTATCGCGAGCTAGGATTCAATTACTCTCACGACATTTAACGGCTAACTAATCACATCAATTACCTAGTCAACACCTTCGCTAGCTTCATAAATAATCACGCGCAGACTCGTTGTGGGCGAGTTTAGTTCTGTTGGCGCAATCACAAACGAAACTGACAAAAATAAACCGTATTTATGCTTGGGCGGCGGTACGCATTTTTGGCAAGTAGGTCTAATTTTTCAGTAATGTATCACCTCACGAATGCTAAAAAATGTTTCTAGTGCTGATCTTCATGTTTGTAGTAGTTTAGGAATGTTTTTGTTCACCATGATTTAGAAGTTTACGTTAAGTAATTGTGGCAAGAAAGTACCATCACTGTTGAAATAACGTACATTTATGCTTTGTTGGTATCTTATTCTAATCTCATCAACTGATCAATCAACGTTTCCAGTGAGATTTCAATTGAATCAAATTAATAAATTAATCCTCAACCTTTCGATCATGATAACTTAAACAAACCAATGTCAAAAATATGTTTACTAACGAGTTGCGAAAATACGCCGCCTTGCAACACCCAATTTGTTTATTATAAGTAAACATAGTCGTATTGTAACCGTCAAAGTTTTATTTTCAAACATAGTGCATGACTATAATACGTGGTCTCGCTTTTTTTTTCTTGAAACAGCCAATATTATAACGCAGTGCAATGAAAATTAAAATAGCGTGTAACATAAGGTACAAAATTTTGAAATTTCAGATTCAACAAGATGAATGGATACCTCCCAGGATAACGATCGCATTCGATTTACATAATGATCGTTCAAAATAAGCTCGTTAAACATGCAGTTTACTACACTAACCGATCCCACCATGAGTCGGACCTGCGTTGCTTGATGATCAATTTTGCGTCCCCGCTTTGTTTCGTACATTTTTTAGTTTTTTACGTGCCCGCGTTTTTCTCTCCTTCGAATCAGACCGTTTTCTCACCCTCTTCTGTCCGCTATGATTCGTAGGAAACTACTAATCTTGATTTCCTCTCAATTATGAACCGTCACCATCCACTTTCTCGCTCTCCTATCAAATGTTGCATTTCCGATGCTCTGTGATTTAAAGCTCGTTTTGAGCGTAGATTCGTATCCCAACGTGTGCTGAGACTTGGAGTTAGATCGTATCGGTAACCGTTAGCCTGAGAATATATTGTTTCTGGTTCAAATTTCATTCATGGAATGTAGATCACATGATTTAATTTAATTAAGAGCAAGGCATCGGCACTTCAAGGTGTTCGAAAAAATGCTCACGCCTAAAACTTGATTCAATTTCCTTTCAGTTCGATTACATATCAATATCAATTTATAGTTTCAATTTATATACTAAAATTGAAAACAATCTACTTCATAGTTTAGCTTAACAACTAAGTATGCCCTTCCATTTAACTTGTACATTTGCTAAATGTTGAAACGCAGGATCCGCTGTAATGTAAACCACGTAATATTATCATGCTTTCTGAGGGAAAAACTTGTATTCCATCTTACAACTTGAAATGTCGATCATATGGTCAAACTTACAAAATTCGTTTATTTGAGAATACAACCTCATACATATAGTTATATACTTTTTTTAACCTTAAACATGTGTCCATGCTTTACTCTTCTGTCCTTTGTGGAATGCGGTTGTCCATCAAGAGCCTTTCTGCACCGAAGTCTTGCATATTCATCAGCTACCGATTGTTCCGCCAGCGATGGAAAGCTATTTACAATTTTCGGTCCCTGCATACTTGCCACACCCAAAACTGCATTTTTCCCGCTAGTTGTTAACCCATGATCCCGTAACGGATGGTACCGAGCACATCATTTCGCAATATATTTCGGATGCTCGAAATATCTCAATCAAAATTTCATTCGAATTCAAGCGACTCGTTTAACGAAACCAGTCGGTCTCGTAAGTCGATTTTATTATCCGTGCCATTTTGCTGACAAAAGGATCGTCAACCCAAAAATGTAACTAAATTGCACATACTTATTGGGACAACAATTACTAGTACGCCACTTAGCAGATTTATCCCCGCTCTTGTAACTTAACCACGGTCAGTTACATTCATATTGAAACACCGATTATATAAAATTAAATTGGATTTGTTACTATTTTCCTAAATTTCAGCATGGTTTTTCAACAAAATATTAAAGAAACTCATCAATTCAGTGAAACTAGAGTCTAGTTTTCTGTCAATATTCCTTTGCAGCATTTCCGTCACACATTTTTTAATGTTAATATTTGTAACCGCTTGCAAAAATAATTCATTGCAAAACAATAGTAGATTGTTGGGCTACATTTCGGCGCTCCAATTCGAACGAGAGATGAATAATAATACAAGCTTCCTCGTACAATGCCTGATTATTAAAATTTCAACTCACGCAAAAACAGGCAGGGCATCCATGCAAAAATATTCTTCAAAGGATAAATTCGATGATGCATAGCCGGACAAGGAGGTACGCAGTGCTACAATTTTTCTTTCGCTCGCTGTATCCTTCCTCATTCGCATCCTCTGCTCCAGTGACCATTTCGCCCTGTCAATCGGTCGTCCTATTGTGTTGCCATTTCGCATTGTTCGTTTTTTTTTTCGTACCTTACCGAGGCGGTCGAGACGACGAAGAGGGTGGACCTTCGACGATCGGAGTGTTGTGGGTCTGGCCGTGCATGCGTAAATGAGCGATACAGTTTTATGTGTGTAGCAGGTGCTGACAAGAGGGTACGAAGAGGTACAGAAAACGAAACTTGACGAGTCTCACCAGATCTCAAAAGGAAACTCAATCACAATCGCGAGGAATGAATGGCCGGGTAGCAGTAAGAAGTAAATAATAATAATAAAAATTCGAAGCAGTAAGCACCCACGGCAGCTAACCTGACCATCGCCCGGGCCAAGATTTCAACGAGTGGAACAACAAAAGTGGAGCTGAACACAAAACACCGCAAAGCCATAAAAAAGAGACAAACTCCGTCTCCAGTGACGAACTCGACGGTGAAGGTGTTGACGGCCTATCTACTCCCGATTGCCACCGGTATCCTCTCGATTGTGCCCGTCCTGGAGCAGTCCACGTCGTGGACCCCTGAGAGCACCTCCACTTACGGAGGACGAACTAATACGGATTGACGAAAAACATCACGATCTCGTTCAACTGCACTACCACCAACGTGGTGAGTCACTCTCAATATAGGGCCGTAGCCCGGCAAACATTTTGATGAAAGGCAAAGACCCCAACCCTCAAAAAAAAGAACCACGAAACCCAAGCTCAACGGGTTTGAGGCTCTTGAAATTGTCAGGAACCGCGATGGGAGTGTTATTGTTGCCTTTTCCCGAGGAAATGGAAAAGAGAAAGATCTAGTCGAAACGGACAAAAAATAGAGCAAAACTCTAAGCAAATATTGATCCACGAAATTGATACCAATCGCCTATTATTAAGATGTCATAACAGCCGACGCTCTCAGCTCGTTAGTGCCTGACGGAAGGCGAAAGCGCTGGCGCTCCAAATCGAATCGACGCGAAGTGCGCCGCCTGAAGTGGCCGCCAAGTAGGAATTTCGGTAATCCATACACAATTTGCACCTGGTTACCGGGCGGCCCTCTCACGCCCCAAACGGTGGGGGCGCCCATATGTACGCCCGTCTAATTATAGCCCGTTGCTCCAGTTCGCGCCAGCACTGGGACTACGTCTACGTCTGGCGCGAAGGTATTGATGTCAAAAACCTGTGAGATTATGATCGCCCGGGACGATCGCTTGAACCAGCCGCATTACGTCGCCTGTCTCATTACGGTCGGCAAATATCAGCCGCGAGCGATCGGATGCTGTGGCGATGAGAAAGTCATCGCCCGAACGGCAGCACACCCTTTATTAGAAACTGGAAACATACGTCTCGCAGTCGCCGAAATGTAGAGCAGTTGTTTTGGGGGAAGGGAAATCGCCAAAAGTGAAAACGGAAGAAAAACACTTTCCAGAGCTTCTTCAGGATTCCGCTGGCAACGCTCGCGTGGATGGATAGGGAATGAACATTTCAGCTTCGGATATGCTTTAACTGTGACTTTGACTTATTCTGATTACAAGGTAAAAATTTTGGATTACATTTCCAAAACATTCAAGCTATCGGTGTGAATGTTGTGAACGGAATGAACTATTATATTCACATTATTTTGATACAAAAACACATTCGTCGCTGCCGTTTAACGGTAGCTTTGTTATGACACCGTTTTGCTACTGATCCGCAATAAACAGACCACTCAGCGGGACGTTAGAAAATATGGCACGTTGAGCTACGGTAGCAAAGTACACGAGAATTCCTCTCGCCCCGACACCTCCTCGGCACAGATGGCCTATGCACCTTATGTATCTTCTCTTTGCCGGCGCAGACCTCGACTGGAAGCGATTGTGTAGGATATTGTTTCTGGAGTGATTTAGCCGTACTGTTAGCTCCCGCAGGTCTAATCCAGAACCTTCGTGATCTTGTTGCGATGCCAGCCCAAACAAATATATTTGAATAACATTGCTCCATCGTCGTTGCCCGATACGACAACAGGAGGTTTCCCGCGCCCTGATCGCCACAGCTACACGGCAAGAACATACTTTTCACCGCTACCGACTGCTACCGGCTGTGGACGATGCCCGATCGATGTCATCGCTGGAACACGATCGAATTCCGCTCGTCACAAGGCGCACCGATCCGGCAGAAAACCCTTCGGTCGATTTGCTAGCCTGTATGCCAATGACGCAGCGGTAGCCTTGTAATCCGATGATCGAGGATATGTTTGGTGAGCAAATTATCATAAACAGAAGTCATGTTCTGCTTCTTGAATGAAAACATTTCTCCGCCCGGCGACGTCGGTTTTCGCCCAACGAAAGATTCTTCGTTGCCTCGCATGTCTTTGGCCGTTCGCGGCACAAGAACGTTCGCGGCCTCTTGCTGCTCCGAGTTGCTCAGAATCAGCCCCTCGTAACCTTGTCCCAGAAGCAACCGTGCGAGCGACGGTTCACGTACGGCGCCAGCATCTTGGGGGCGTTTTAATTCGTGCCCGCCAGGAACGGAAGAATATGATAATGTAGCACACCGAATTGGCACTTTGACTGGCGAAGAGGATCGTACAGCAAGCGCTCAGGCTCCGGCTCAAAGATGCGCGTTTGAAAGAAAGCATGCCCCACTCTTCAATAGCTGGTAACACAGACCATTGAGATCAAGCTCAATGTCGCAGGCTCGAGAACGTCGTGAGCAAATAAAACGTAAAATAGTGCCACTAATAATTCCCAATGAATTGCTAAACAACCAATGCCACTGAAGCAGCGTCAACCCGGTACGGCACCAGGACGGACCCGGACGGTTGGTTGATCGACAATACGGCGCAGATATCGTTCGGAATATCGACCGGTCTGGGAAGGACTCTGGGTGATTGCTGCAGTGCTTGCTGGGCCTCGTTGTTGACCCCGTCGCATCGCAGTCGGAACAATGTGTTACATTGGGAAAACGACATTGCACGCATTTGCATACTACAAGTGTCAGTTGAGAGCGATGCAATAAATAATTTAAATATTTATCACCTTGTGCCGCGTGGTTTGAAAATCCTTCTCGGGTCAATGGAATGGCATGAGAAAGATCTAAAGTTCTGAACCGGTTAGATTTCTGTTTTTGTTGTTCACGTCAGGAATGTACGAACCTTTGTTATAATTCCCGGGTAAGCTATTTTGAACGAAAGGGGCAATAAAAACTAGCCGGATAGCAACTTAAAAACGCGTACGAGCAATAACATGTTATGATTGATGCACTGTATGCGCGATGATAACAAAAGCCAAGCTAATCTTAAATGCTCTAATATTATTGGAACGTCACGAAAGTCACCCAATATTGACGTGCATCAAGACGATCGCATAATTTGCGGTGATTCTACATCCTTTTACGGACCTAAATTAGCCCCACGAACCTAAAATTTGGACTATGCCTCAAAGAGTGCGGCATTGCTGGACATTAGCTATACTGATTGGATGGGTTGGTCTAGAATCACGAGACATTATTATGGCGTTCTTTTCTGTTACATTATTTTTAAATAATGATATGAAAGATATACACCAAATACAACAATTACAAAACACCTAATGAAAATCTGAGACGTAGTGTGAGGATAAGAAAGAACCATTTTAATGTTCCCCATACAACTTAGATGTAGTGTGAGGATAAGAAAGAACCCTTTTTATGTTCCCATACAACGGAAGAACATAAATAAAAAATAGAGTTATTAATCTCAGCATAACTACGCTCTTCTCTTCAGCATAACTACGCTACGCTACGAAAAAAGAGCATGATAGGCCAGTATGGGCATACCTTAAGTAAAAATTTACAATTGTTACTTACAAGAAAAACATATCAAATATTGACACTTCCATTCTTCCTATTGCCGATACATTTAAAAAACAAAATTAAAACGCCTAACTATTGTCTATTACCAATGTTGTAATGAAAAAGATTTTTCATCCTTTTTTAAAATTTTGTGGTAGCTGTGAGATCAAAAAGAACGTTTTTGAAGATCGCTGTGAGGATGGTTTCTTACCCGAACAGTCTAGTTTAGTTTCAGTGTTATAGGTTTCGTGCCAGGACATTTAAGTCTACAAGATTCGCTGAACACAATACTGTGCCTACTAATATATAATCGATTTTCATCCTTATCATCCTTAAAAATGCGTACAATATTGTGACATTACAAATATACTTTGTAATATTGAAAAAATATGGTGGATTTTAATCCAATCCTGTTTGGCAAGAACATTATGAGATGGACTTTCATGAAAAACTGAATTTAATTTGGTGAGAAAAAATAAACACACGGACTACCGACCAGCAAATTGACACTAACACGCTCACCGTTCCGCGTCGTAACAACATTATCATGAGCAAACAATGGGCGGGGCTTGCGATTGTAGCCGCGTCGAGCAAACGATTACACATTTTCCCCCTACCGATTTGTTTCCATTAGAAAAAAAAACTATAGCAAACACCCGGACGGTAACAACCGATATCGTCGCCTTGTCGCTCGTTCGCTAGTTTGTAGGTTATCAAATTAACCCTCACCGTGTAGCTCGTCCTCCTTTCTACTCGTTACCAACCCCATTGCGGGGTAGCGAACACAAACCCGAGAAAATAGATTTGTCGACAGTCACTTCCCGCGGGCTGGCGGGCTTAGAAGATAAAAGGGATGCACTTTTTGCTCTACTGTGGCCTTTCGCTTTTCTCTAATGCCAACACGCATTATCGTCGGCGGACCCGGCGATACCGGCACCGGCGTGTCGTGGAAGGAAGTTCCCATTCCAAGGCCCTCCATCATCTGGCCAATCTAAACGATGGCCGCTCGCTTCTCCGCCTGGAACCGCCTTTTACGCTTGTCGATATTTATGATCATGATGTCGTCTGCCCCTATCGATGCGATAAATCTCTTCGTTTTCATTCCCCTGTAGGCTCTCCAGCATTCGCGCGCCAGCCGGCAGCTCGCGTTTCCCAAAGTGTAAACAGTCACACAAAACCGCCACGACCCGGTGACGGGGAAGGGAGAAGAGAAAGAGGAGAGGGAGCTACACACAAAGTTGAGCGGGCTGCACTGTACCGGTGCAGTGCAATGCAGTTCGGCTGCAAGCAGACCCTGCGGACCCGGAATCCGTCTCACGACATTTTGATCTCATTCGAGCGCGCATTGTGCGAGATGATCGCGCAGGAATTTGACTTTTGAAAGTGAACTGCAACCAGCTCCGGCATCCCCAGCGAGCAGCGCGTCGTTTCCACAGCGGCAGGTGATCAAGAGATCAAGATAATGGTTTCCCATTTACTTAGGCCGCCGTTGATCTTAGGAATGCCGTGGATTCGGTTAGGATGCTCATTTCACCTTGGGGAGAGATGTTTCCGTTCCCTTGCTAGATGAGCTAGGTTGGTGTTTGAGGATTTTGCATCCCAAGGAGCCTAGAAAGTTATTTTATTCCTTGTAAACATGTATTTTCAGCTTCTTGATAGCTCTATGCTATGGAACAAGCAGATGAAGGTTTGTTATTAAAGTTTCCTTCAATCTATTAAATTTAACGATTGGAGTTCTATTGCTGCGGATTGCACGTGGTTAGTGCAGAATAAGCTAGATTAGCTCAAAATACAGTTTCTTTTTGATTTAAGTTCATTTTATTTAAGCCCAAGGCCATTGGTACATCATCATTCTTTTCGTTTACCGTTAAATCTGTAAGCTATTTTTTTTTTGGTTCAAATACGATTCATTTAATTATCACTTCCACACCCTCTACTCCCACAGATTGTGAACATTTGCTGCGTTAAACTATTCATTATCGTCTTATTGCTCGACTTTCCGTTAGTCATCAACATTGTGACAGACGATGCCTGCTAACACCTGGGAACACAAAACCGCTCCCTTCGAACACAGCAGCTCCGGTCCAGCTCCAGTTCTGCCTTCGAAACTAAAGCAACCAGGAATGTAGGTGAGTACGATGCAACACTGCCCATGCCAGAGTATGTTCACACGCCCCTGACTCGATGTTGATAAAGTATATTATCAACTAATTATGAACCGTCCGCCCACCTGGAGTACAGCGGAAATATAGGTTTACCTTGCGCCGATCGATTTCCGTTCAAACTGAAGCAATATCTGATTCAGTCCGGTACCGCGCCGTGACCGAAGGTGATCGATACGGATCCGGCGGCCGACGATGGCTCACCCTTTGAGGTCTCGAAGAATATCGCATGCTAACACTAAAAATAAACACACCCATAAAACTGTACGCCTGCCACGAAATAACTTCCCAGAACGACTTGCCCACAAGCGACCGCTGAAGCGGATTCATCGCGCCAGACAGGAATTATTTCTTTTGCATCACAAAAACGGCCAAAGATAAACAAAAAGCAAGACAAAAACCTTCACGAATGGTTCCGACTCATCGCAGGTCCACTTTTTCGCAATGTAATTAACATAAGCATAAAAATCTTTCACGTTTCTTACAACACTCTGCCCAAAACTGAACCAACTTCGAAACTAAAGCTCACTGGGCACGCATGGTACGCTCTTCCTGTCTCCAGTCTTGACGACAACGGGCTTCGTAAAGTGGACTGTCTGTGCCGCCACATATCGTCGCCGGAGGTCTCGCAAGTGTCGTGTCACATTCGGGCTCTTCCTCCAAGTGCTCGCGACGGTGATGTTCCGTGCAACAGACTCCCTCTGCTCGCTAGGTTTCGGTGCTCGTTAGTGTGATTTTTTGCTAAGCCCTATACTGTCACAACTCCGACCAAAAGTGTTGAGCGAGTTTTTGTTTGACTTACCCTTTTTAATGGATTCTCAAAACTGCGATATGTTGCCTTGGATAGCGCACTTGTAGCTAATTGATGCGCAATGTCTGCACGTGTGAAATATGTGGGGATACTTAACGGACCCTTGAAATGGTCAACAGGGGGGCCGCGTTCGTAGTGATCGGGTACCGGACATTTAAACTTGTTGGAAGGTTTTTCGAGCACAAATGTTCAGCACGGATTAAGTTTATTCTACAAAACGTTTCATAATCGCACAACTTTTACCAACATTTCAACACAATCATTTAATAAGGCTTTAAATATTTTTTCACACAATCCATTATGGGAGCAAACAAATATCGTTTGAATATTTTCTTAATTTACCCCATCGCATAGCATGAGGTTCGTCACTTAACGGGCACTGCAATCACTTTTCGAACGTTTGTTCCAGCTTGGTTGTAGATTTCAAACTGCGATAAAAACGTAATTAGCTTCATTTGTTACAACACGTCGTTCGTCACAAAAACTAGTACGCGCAATTGATTTAAATGGTACAGAACATTATTCATTAAATACTTTTTCGATAAATGCATGAAACAATCGATACACACCAGTTAACTAAACTTGTTCAATGTGTGTAGTTGAAGCTTGTTGTCGATTTGTTGTGTGATGTTTTAAACTAATCTGAGACATCACTAAGCGTTGGTTTGGATTCCATCGGTGCTTGAACGGAACTGACCAAGATGTTTGACACTTCGAGAATGAACTGTTTGAATGTAGCTGACGTGATGATGATTTCTTCCGCAAGCCACTTGCAACAATCACACTGGCGAGGTAACGTGCACTCCACAGCACTGAAGGACAATCAGCAGCGGCTCGTCAGAGTACCGGCCAGTCAAACGTAACCGGTGGTCTCCTGCTTGAAGGGTGTACAGTCCGCGGAACGACGTCCACCGAATGATTGCACGCGCACGAATGCGATACCGCGACCCTGCTCAGCAATCCCCGTGAGAGACGATCGAATTCGAGTGATCGGAGCCACGATCGGTTCCGGTGAATCACCAATAACGAGCATCAAGCGACCAGGCGGGATTTCTCCACCTCGCGAAGGCTTCGCGAACGTCCTCAAAAGCGCGAACCGCACCACGCGCGCGTCTAAGTAGCAACAGGTCGTCAAAGTTGTAACCGGGGTTCCCGTGAACCGGCGACCGATCGCTGATCAGCCCCACCAGCAGAACCGGAATGGAAGACGAACGAAATACCGGCCAGCGGACGTAGCAGCAGCAGCACAACCGGCACAACCAACGGCCCACAGCAGACCAGCAGCGCCACAGCGGATGAGATGTGTAACGGAGAAGAGTCAAATCACGACTGGGGGAATCATATAAGTAAAATCAAGGTAAACCCATATTATTATTTTCCCTGATGTTTTGCTGCCTGCGTCGCTCACCGTCACTCGGCGCCGTCGTCGTCGTAGCCATTGCCGCTGCCGTCGCCCTCGCCTGAGGCCATCTCGGCCGCGAGGGCAGTCCAGCGTCGCATCACACGCTACGGTTTCAAATAGGAAGCCGCGCATTGGGATTGCGCCTGATGAGCGACTCGACTGAGGAGCTCTCCAGTTCAGCGTTCAGGTAACCGCACGAAGGTGTGAATGCGCTGAAGCATCTTCTGTCCCTTGCTGCCAGTCTAAACAAGAGATCATCTTCTGAGCTCCGCCAAATGAGTTACAGCATCCGCGATTTTGGTGAGCTTTAAGGAGTCGTGAGTACCGCACTTCTCGTCCGATAGCGCATCCTCATTCTAGTCGATTCAGCATCCGTCAGTTTCGTTTCTGTCGTGGCACTACGATGATGTTTTCAGTGTTCGTTGGGCTGTTTCTTTTGTTTACCTTACGAGAACATATAACCTCGACACTCTACCTGATAGTGTGAAATACTACATTCAGTTTAATACATGTTTTACATAGTTAAGTTTCGAATAAAAACGGGTCCTCAGAATACTTTTCATACTCTTGTTTTCCAAAACGACACTTTAAATGTTAAAATACACACTAGACTGGGTAACTTCTATATTATGTCACCGTATTCATTCAACACATAAATAATATCCGCCTATTCAAAATAATGAAGCTCTATGAAAAGAAATAAGTTGTGTATATGTTAATCATATTGTTTTACATAAATATCAGATGCAAAAAACCATGACTTTTCCTGGGATCCGTTTATTCGTTTTAATTCTTTTGTTTTGAATAAGAGAAATTGCCTAGAAATGAACTGGTGTACGCCTTACTATTAAACCCTTGACCTACAATCGAATAATAAAATCTCTCTTGACTTGTTAATATTCGAAACATGAACTATTTTATTATTTTTAATATATCTAGTCGAAAACAAAACGTATTGGAAGTCATAAATTTCTTTGATTTACTGATTAGCTCGATTTATGTGCTTATTTGATTATCCAGTTTATTAGTGCAGCGGATAATGCCTTAACCATCTAAAGATAATAAAAAATATGTTATATTTTTATACAATACGTGATATTTAAAAAAATCGAATATTTGACTATCGTAGAGTTCTGACAAAACAAAAAAAACAATTTATCTAACCTCCAAATTGTTATTCAATTACTTCAAACAAAGAAGACTAGTAAATTATTATCAATCGTTTTAAAAGTTATGACCAACGGTCGAAACAATCATGCATCCTAATGTCTTGCCTTAATATGCTTGAGTGAATTATTACGAGAATAGTGTATTCAAATCTGGAGCCGATCAAATGATAACCGTTCGGGAAGCTATCTTCTCCATGCGTCAATGAACGAGGCGGCTGAAATTGAGGTGACAACCCTCCCCCATTCAGCTCCATTCATGCTGCACGGTGCAAGAAAGTGAGCCATTCGAATGTATTTATTTCCATAAAGATTTGTCCTTTCCTTTCACCGTACAGGCCGGCATAAATGCAAGTACTCCTCAAAATGGATACGTCTACTGCTAACGTTTGGCGCATCTGCCAATGCGTCTTCCGTGTAGGCCTCCATCGGCTGGACCACGGGTTTATTTTCGACGCCGCAGAAACGGCTTTTCGCTTGTGTTTGCCCGCAGGTAGCCATGCGGATTTCCACTTTCGGCTGCCGCTCCGAGGTTTCATGATTGTGCGCAGGAAGCAGCCACTCGTAGGCCTTCGGAATGACTGTCCGCGCTGAACACCCCGGCGGCGTGTTCAACTAATCCGCGCGCATCCCAGTTGCGAAAACGATCGTGGTGTTAGATCGGGCCGGACAACAGCCATACTCCAACATGGCGGTCTGGCAAGTTGTCGCCATTCGTGCAATGATGCACTATGCGCTATGCCAACATTTCAACCACCGTCCACCTCATTCCCGAGCCTCAGCCGAGGAGCTTCACCATCGCGCACCTGCCATGCGATTTCTCGATAGCGCTGCACCATGTTTTCCCCGGCCGATCCCGAGCGCCAGGAACGATGCTTCGTGAATCCCTTTCACGTGCGGCCAACGAAAGCCAACGGTCCGTTCCTTACCGTTCCCGGCTCTAGGTGCCGTCTCATTTTTGTGGGTCAAATTGACTTTCGACTCGGCGCGATTAGTTATTGAATGGTGATTATGTTTGCCCTGCGTCCACTGCGTCCAGTTGACGATGAGCTGGCGGCTGTTTGGCAGGCCATGTGTGTGTGTCGGCTCCTGGAAAGGCTTCTGCTTTTCTCTCCCGAACGGGAGAGATATGGCTCCTCGGGCAAGCCCGCCAGTTACAAACCCGACGTCCCGGGCGCTGGTCAGGAGGCAAGCGACGAAAAACCAGAGACACGCTCGTGAACGATCGCAAGTCGAGATGCGCAAGAAGAAAGTGCGTTTATCAGCCCGGACGCGATAGGCACGTTTATCGACATTCGCCACCTTGCCAAACAGGACGTAATGATTTAACGCAATCACGAAATCGTGATTCTGCACACGACTGCGTCCTTCAATTATTTAGGTAAATATTTGAAATATTTCGCTATGTGCCATACACGCGCTACACAAAGGTACCACTGGCTCAGGAACATGCTGCTGGGACCTCATTTTCTGGCGTGTGAGAAACACGGCCCTCAGTCGAATGAAGGTCAGCGAACAAACCAAGGAAAGTCTGATTCGCTCGCGGCAGGAACATCTTTCCCACAGCAGCGGAGATTTTCAATTAGAAATATGACAAAACACACCACACAGGCGGAAGCGCTTCAACAAAGCCAATGCCGAAAGGTAAAACGACTAATAAAATATCAATTATTTCGCTATGCTTTGCCCATCCCTAGGGTCATGCAGGCCGGTCATCTCTTCACCCAGTCCTATAAAAAGCGACCACCAGAAATCGAAATAAAACTCGCGAGATAAAACGCCACCACGTGTGCCGAAAAAGTAGTCCATTTCCGGTGGCCGGCTTCTCTACGTTTTTATTATAATGTACTTTGCGCCAGTTGCGTTTTCGACGCTAAACGATGAGTTTCATTACCTGACTGGAAGCATTAAAATTTCGTCGTCAAACTCCCCGTTGAGGGGGCTATAATCGTGAGCCATGGTGCAACCGACAAATTTGAACTTCGTCTTTGTTCACCCCGGCATCTCTACGATTCCTCTAACCTGTCTCTTCTGTAGGATAGCGCCTAAGGTTTACCGTTTTTTAATTTTCCTTTTCAATCCCTCAAAACAATAACTAGAAGAACAAACCAAAAATATCATGTTGTGTACGCTTTTTATTTATGCTTTAATATTTCTATTCAATTTTAAATGTTGAAAATTTGAAATATGACTAATTCCAAGGAATTTCCGTAGTAGGCTACTACTTCTTTAAACAAAAAGCGATGATGCAGAAACAGAGAAAAAAAAGAAACTAATCATGCTCACTTTTATGATCGAGCAATTATTCACATCTACCACTGTTGCTGCTGATCGCCGCTTTCTTTACTGATTGACTTGCAATGACTCAGTTATACTTAACGTATCGACACATAAAGGTGGTATGTGACGGCGGAGAACAATGGCTGATGTGATCTGCGAACTGAACCCGCAAACTTCAATTAGTCGTTGAAGAGCACCGAAAAGGAAGGTTCATCTTCCGTATAAGTATCCATCACGTTCGGCGAACCGGACGCAACCTAGATCATCCCGTGATTCCCAGTGGCGTGGGTGACAAGTTGGTCCGCGAAATCGTCCGACGACCAAAGCGACGGCGACGGAATGGAATTTGACAAGTTTGTGTCAGGATATGTTTGCACTCTTCTTTGCCTTTATCTCTTTCGTACCAACTTAGGGTTGTTTATGCCTTTTTGCCCCCAGACCACTCAGACGTTCGTGAGGAACGTGCCGCCTTAAAAAAACCAGTTTGTGCTCTTCAACGTCCGATTTCGGGGTCCGTCGCTCGCTACGGTTGACCGAGGACATAAACATAACGGTGTAAGAAAAACAATTAGTTTGCCCGGGGATGATCCAGCTCTTCTGCGGATTGGAATAAGGACCTCGAAATAGGGCCATATCGACACGTCCCTTTTTGGAGGTTTTCTCAGAGCCAGGGTGTAACATTTTGCATGCCAAAGAGATATAATACACTGACGCACACGGTCCCTCGGGTCGTATCCAACTGGAAGGAGTGAAACCAGTCCAAAAAAAACTCTTGCTAACGCGTCCACGTTCAAACGTTGCCTAAGGTTAAAGTGGTCCCGTGAAACCACGTTTCGTACAGGATTCACAAGGTGTATAAAAAAGTAGTCTCCAAAAGCGCTCCTGCTATCACGAGCTGTCTGACGATCGCACATAAACCCGAAACTTCGCCCCAATCGTGCCGGGGGTGCCTGACGAAAACAAACAAACAAATCCACGAACGCCGAATGCAAAAGAAAATCTGCGATCCGCGTCGGGAAAAAAATATGTATTCCAATTAATTCTACAATATACGCAACACGATAAACTCGGAATCGTATTTATGGACAGTCCATGGCAGTAAGTAACCCTCGAGGAATCGCGCACTAAGGAGCGGCCAGCGAAACCGCGCTTTGTTTTGGGTAATGGGTCAATTCGGTTACAGCTGTTTTTGCTGACCCTCCATAGCACCTTCGGCTAGTGGTAAAAAGTTTTCGCTGGTCGGCGCAAATGACACGATTTGTATAATTTAATGCTGATATCAAAGAAGTGTCTATGGGTATGCGATACACATTTGGTAACACTTTACTCACTAACGATGCCTTTTTCTTATTTATTATTTCCAAGATTTACGTTATTGACATGAAGGTGTATAATATGTAATATTTTACATTCATCAGTAAATTTCCTTTGATGCAAAGAAGAAATTATTTGGATACGATGAAAAAGATTGAAATAAAATGTATCGAAAGTAAAAACCAAGCGATGAGTTTTGTACTCACACAACACGAAGTCGCATACAGTTGGATAAATTTAATCTAAAATTAGTTCATTTCGAATCGGAATCGTAGAAGGCATTGACAATGTACGAGCGGTGTATATTCTTTGTTGCATATATTACCGCTAAAGAAAGTAATACGATTAGCTTTATGCATGCTTATATATGAACGAGCAATGTTTATAGCAAGTCCTATATGACACCGATTAAGAAACATATATGACTAAACATGCACAATGTACGGTTGGCGCCTCCACTTTTGTACGTATAGGCAATATTTGAGCATAATACACTATTCAATCATATGGTATAGATGTACGATTATTGGAAGATTATTTCGATATAGATACAAACTGTGTTGTGTGGGTAGTAACTTATAGCAAACCGTCTATCTTCTCTTCTTCTTTGCGTATCGACCGGCTTCGGTCATGCCTGCCCGTAAAGGACTTATAATACTTTTTCCCTTTGGATAGTCAGACCTTTCGTACAAGGGAAAGGTCCGGGTCTTGTGAGGGATTCGAACCCATGACATCGAGTTGGTGATCCCCGGCGCTCATGGGCCGATTTTCTAACCGACGCTACCCCTCGGCTATCGCGTACCCCCCAAACCGAAAATAAAAAACTGCAATTTTAGCAAAAGTGATCAAGTTTTGAACTTTAGTTTTTCCATACATCTCTCCTTTGCAACATTAAATTTAATTAAATTAATTTTTTTATAAAAATTCATTAATTGGTTTTTATTCTTACAAATCTACATCATGTGAAAACATGGACTTACGGATATTTCCAAATATTCGTTTAATGATTATCATGTATAATATTTTTTTGTACATTTTAGAAAAGAAATTTCATTTCTCTGCATATGTTTGTATAGGCTAAATGTTAGAAAATCGCGATTAAAATCCAAATTAAAATAAGCATTTCGCTTTTCTCATTTGGAAATCAATAAAAATTTTGAAAAGATCCTCAAACGTCAAACAGGCTGGGATTTTAACCAATTGCGTAATAATTTAACAGCAAACGTAGATAAAGTTAACGCAAAATCAACAAGTTACTTAACGGTAAAATTCGTATGTTCGGTGGTTTGAATAGTTTATGTTAACTTCCATAAGCACCTTCTCCGAATCATTAGGTTTCAGTTTTCAGTCTTTGATTTAAAAATCCAATGTTTTCTTTTCTGAAACTGTGAAACACATAACGGAAAGAATCGCAACCACCAAAACCACTATTGTTCAATTCAAACCAGATACAGACTAGCAAAACTATGCTGGCAGAAAAAAATTGTGCCCCGAAGATCAACCGTCCGCTTGACGACCATCGGCCAATCCAAGCCATCGTAGGCCGCGAAGTTCATCAAAACGATATAAAACTTTGACCCATCCCTCGGAGGCAAACAAAAGTACTCTGCTGCAGAGTTTGTGTAAATATTTACAAATATTCGAACACACCGCCAGTACGGTTGGCATTGTGCGCAAAGGACGCAAATGGTTCAACCATTTGTTCCATTTCTTTTTGTTTTGTTCTTCGTTTTGAGTGCTGGCAATGACGTTTTGCGCCCAACTCCTAAACCATCCCTATCTTTTCGCCTTTGAGCTAACACGTAGGTTGAGTAGCATGACAATTTTTCATTACCGAGCCGAGCATAATTTATGATCCCGAGGTGTCAGTTGGCTGAAAGAAAACCGAAATGCTTGTCGCGCTGCAAAGGGGCAACAAACGGAGCTAGAGCGAAAGAACCCCTGGCAAGCAGGCAAAAAAAATGGAGGAATGTTGACCCTATACACACACTTACACAACAATAGTCACCGTTGTCGCCAAATGAAAACGATGCGCCTAGCTCTACCTTCGTCACCGTGCATTGATTATGAATTTCTAACAATGTTTTGATGTGTATTCTCGTTTTTCAGTTTGGTGTGTCTTTTGTGCGCTCAGTCGAACATTTTACAGGACGATCATCAGGAAGGACCTCACCGCCTGCCTTGCTTTCGAAGAGGTTTCTTCGGATAGCTAAATGTTGTCGTCCCCTCTGACAAAATGTAAAAGTAGAACAAATCGTCGTCACGAACCTTTAATACCAACAATACCGACAACGGTAGGGCATTGTCGGTTGGTGACCGGCAGACTAGCACGATCGACTTTCATGAGGTTAATAAATTTTCACATGCCCATCGATGATGCCTCCGCTTGCTGCTAAGAGACATCTTGCGGGCTTACGCAACAGACTGGGCGGTCAGTTCTTCTGGCCGACGCAAAAGGAGGTTCTTAATTATTTTTTTTTTTTGTTTTTTCGATGACAATCCTGGCTTCGGCGGGTCCTTGATTCCGAGTTCCAAACGACCCGAATAAACAAAGTGAGGCCATTTGTCGCTAGAGCCCCTACAAAGTATTGCATACACACCGAAATCGCCCCAATCTGGCTCTGGTAAGCTCTCGAGGGCCGTCGCTCTCGAGCAAGACGTGCGATTGATCAATATTTGCGAGCATTAAAATAGTTTCCATCGGAACCAGCTCGACGGGCACGACCTATCTTCCTTTTGGGCCTGCTTTGTTGTCCCCTTTGGCTTTCCGGCTCCGTTCAATAATGGACCTTGGCACTTGAGACGTCAATATTAGTCGAGCAATCGTAGCACACGCGAAGTAATTGCCGGCGCTGCGTTCCGAATGAAGCCACCGCCGCGTGTTGCTGCGATCGATCCAGATTATTCCAAGCCCAACGTAATGCTTGTAGCCCACAGTATTTGGGGGTTTTAATTGGTCATTACTTCAACGGGCACGCTCTATGGATGCGTCATTATGAATGTGAAAGCTGGAGCAGAATGCTCAGTTGAATGAATTTTATGTATATTCATTAGGGGGATTTCAGTTTGTTTGTTGTTGTTCATAAAAGATGGAATCGAAAAAAAACTGTACTGAAATCTAATTAATGCAAACGCTATATTTGAAGGAGTTCGCGACAGCCGAGTGGTAGCGCTGGTTTGAAAGTCGGCCCATGAGCGCCGGGGCTCACCACCTCGACGGCGTGGGTTTGAATCCCAACCGAACCATCCCCTGTACGAGAGGACTTAACTATCCACGTACACAAGGGAAAAAGTCTTGTAAGCCCCTTCTTGGGGCAGGCATGACCAAGAGGTCTTTACGCCAAGAAAAAGAAGCTATATTTGAAAAAAAATGCAAACTACACAAAATAAGAAGTGGAAGTTGTTTTATATTATTTCATTATTAAGGTTGTTTTTCAGGATAACCAACTTGATATAAAATGATAAACATATTGGCAAACATCATGTCATTGTACATGTTCCTTTTATTATCAACCATCCCTCAATCTGATGCTTTTGACGAACTTTCCTCATAACGTTATAGCATAACTACGAGCTCCAATTCACTCCTTCCGAACGTTATCTATCCTCCTCGGTTCGTGCAAGGACAAGCAACCAAACGACATACGACTGATGAGCGTCAAAAATGCTTAAAATTATTTTTCGCAAATTTACGATCCATCAGAACAATTTACATTTTGAGCGGTACATTGTTGAGCACATTGCGCAGCGTCGCTTTACGAAGCCGCATAATTACATCAATTTTTACCTGCTCCAGCACCATTACCACCAAGGTCTTCGATGTGGCTCGTGATAGGCTTTCGTTTTATCGGAGTATCGATTTTAATGACCACACGACGAACAATTGTGGTGAACTGTAAATAACTTTACGTTTTATTTGGAACATAAATTCTTGCCCCCTCTGCTCCGAACCAACTAGCGGAAAACCTTTGCGGCTCAGACGGGAATGCCGTCAACGAGCGAAGAATCCACCTGAACTAGCGTTAAATACGCGGTTAAAAATTCTGCCCAAACCGTTCGGGGGCGCAAACTTGAGGACAATCCGGTTGCCTTCCGGTTCCAAATTTTCGATCGATTAACTTAGTGCGAACGGTTCGGACGGAACTTGTAGAACTTGTTGGAGTAAGTGCAGATATATGTAAGCACGCCGAGGGGATGTAAATTCAAGTCGAGATGCATCAAATCTTAATTTAATGCACCACGCGACAACGCAACATAAGCTCATTGGCGTCCACCAAGTATGGGATTCTTTGGCGCACCAAATTCGCTGCTAGTGGTGAAAGACGGCACTACAGACGTTACGTACAGCCAGTAACGCGAATTATGATCGCGAATTTACATTTTTATATTGAACCAAAACACGAATCACATATCAGCTTTAAGAGCTGATAAAAGTAAATATATCCATCGTTGTTGATCAGCTGCCCTCGAAACTGAAAAAATCTCGTGTCCTGATTTCATGGCGCGAGCACACGTTGGCTTCGAAGCGAAGATGATACCTGAGACATGATCTTGGGAGAGGTATTAAATTTGGGTGAGTTATTTGAAGAGCAAGCTGCAAATGACTTTCGGCATGCGACTTACGTTCGGAAAGCAGGCCACAACCCCTTTTACGTTTTTATTTATCGTTACTGACTATGCGACGCTTGTCGATGCTTTTTGTGCTGTATTGTAACACTGAAAAAGAACAGAGATTTTTTAAAATCTTTAGTTCTAATTTATTGTATTATTCATTCTGATAACTCCAACATTATTTCATAAAATAAATAAATCTATTTGTTTGCATGATGGACACTTTTTTGATGCATAGCTAACGAGAAAACAGCAAACTCATAAAAGAGAATTTCTTGCGGCCCTTTCATACATATAATGTAGAACAGAATATATTACAACAGCAAAGCAATTAATTT
>KE525251.1:120789-176054 GCA_000441895.2 Anopheles sinensis | reverse complement strand
ACAACTATATAAAATAAAAGTGTATATAAACGGGGTGCTTGTACACAATGTTTAGTCTAAGGATAAAAGCGAAAAGTCCTATTGATTATAAAGATTTCTTGATAAATGTATGTGCTCCATGATTTATTCTATGTTGTTTCCTCCATTATGCGGTTATCACACTGGTCACCAATAGCTCCTTTTCGAAGTCACCCAACTGTCATATTGACGAATTGAGCAAGCTCATTTCACCAGCGGCTCCCACATTTGACAGTCCGGTGACTCTGGCAATGTCACCATTGGTGACCAGTGTGATAACGGCATTATTGGAACGGGTTTGAAGGAAACCAGACACGAAATGGTTTTGCGATCCAATGCGTAGGATTAATTTCTAAAAGTTAATCAATTCTCAGAGTATCTAATGCATATTTTCCTTCAGATTATTTTATTGCAGTGCTTAGTCTTTAGTAAAACTTGTAATCGTATTTAATTTTTATTTATTATTTATTAATTTACCGTATCTACAATAATTTGCCTTTTGAATAATGAATGCATTGCAAATTATTCATAGATTTCTAACGAAATATCATTATATGATCAATGTTTCATCTTATTTTTGGTAAGTACAAGTTGTTACCAATTATTTAATCCAAATATTTCTTCATATGTATATTAGATTGGTGACTCTTTTATCAAATGCATAACACACTTCATAATAATGTACAACAGATGTGCCAGATATTCTTGGCAATACTTTAAGTGTCGTGCAAAGCTCTTGAATGCAAGATAAATGATCCGAAGCCGATGTGTTTTCTTTGGGACTGCACATCTAATTGGTTGCAGTTGGGTGTTATTATGGTGACCTTCCGATCAAGAACAGCGTGCAACGCTTCGACGCGTGCTTGAACCAAAAGGATGACTTCTTCGATTCGTCATCCTTCATTCGTCCATCATTAGACAGGACCTCCTGGATGACCAGTGAACTGAATTTGGCGCAAACAAACGCCTCTCTACGGTGTTCCGAAACCGATTAGCAGTCCTTTCAAAGCAAACAAAAAGGACCTCAAACTTGCTGCACAACAGGACAAAGCTGAGATCATGAGCAAACCGGGCAAAAACTGCATCCACAGATGATGCATTTGTTTCGCCCGTTACGGTTCTGAGTGTACTTCAGTACCATATTTGCACCGGTCATTACTCATTCCCCTGGAGTGCATTTGCATTGTCGGCCTACCAGAGTTCCAGGGCACAGATTTGCACAGAAACCACACGTACCGGACCATATTTCGAAAGATTTCGACGAGTTTGTCTTTCAAAATTTCGAGACATCCATAGCATCTGTTTGAATCAGTGACGGATTGTTATTAAGGAAAAGAGTAAATTGCCAAAAATTGAACAATGCTTCTCTGCAAGAATCATGCTCTGCAGCATTACAAATAATTGATGACTTGTCAAAATAAACATTCTTTTACATCATTCTGTGAAATTAATTCCATTACTAAACAGATGGTGCGGATTATGGTCCAGTTTTAACTTTATAGCATTTTTGTTTATAGTAAAAAGCTTCTCTAAAAAATGTATTCTTTCATTCCAGGTCGTTGGCATCTCTTATGCTCCTTTCTAGAAAGATTCTTACCCTTTATACCAACCCAACCATGGAGTAAGGTCATAAAACTGACCTTACCGAGGTAATTCAAAGATTGCATATTAACCTACTGAAGAAGCCACGGTGACTACGAACCAGTTCCAAATCGTTACCAACCGACAGCGCAGTAAGCGCGACTACGAGCGGCGACAGTTAGCAGATTTATTGGTTTCGATACGCAAAACTACGGCAACCATCCGAAGCTGGGTACGTTTCGTGCCATGATCGTTTAGTTGATGAATAGTGGGAGACCGGCCATCGAAACCCTTGGCTACCAGCTTTGTGCTTCTACCCCAGGTGCTCCATATTACCTCAGCGAGTCAATTAAAAATCTATTTTTTCATGCGGAATTTATAACGTCCAATCCACAGCGGTACGGGGTAGGCTACTTTCAGCCATCGAATCGTCGTCGTCCCATATCGGAGTCCAAATCATTAAAAGTAACTAATTTAATAATACGAAAACTTTATGTCATCCAGATCGTTTTACGAGCTACCATTTCTCAGCGCGTATGGGAGTCCTCGTCACTTTTGTTGGCCACAACGCCGAGGATCCCATGAGCTGGAATGACTGGGAAAACCGGGCAATGATGCGTTGAGGGTGGTGCAGAAAATGAAAGAGAAAATATCTCCCCTTCCCACCTCCATCACCACCAACATGCTATGAAGATATCATGGAATCGGAGCGCACGAATCATTTTATGATTTTATTTTCATCGAGCAACATTTTGATTTCCTTCCTCAACTGCCGGTTTTCGTCGAAGAATAACAAGGTCGATTGATAGAAACTGAAGAAATGACGATGGTAGAGATGATACTATCCTTAATGAGATCTCACTTTACACACAGTATTTAAATAGTTGCAAAATTAACCCCCGTTTTGCATATTGGTGATTTTCTAGTTTACTAAATTGAAAATTGTCACACATCATTCGATCAACGGAGTAAACTATCGACATACCCCTATGAGACTAGAAAGCATTGTCTTTTCACATGTCTACGAATCATCACCTCTCGAATGTATAAAAGGGAAGAATTCCTCATGATAGAAGCGTATGCAATCTTTTTGATCTATTAATCAAGTCATGAAACTATGCGAGGGCCTTGTGCATATCCAACGTGCCCCCAACAGCATCCTTCAGCGAGCGTTGTTGATTGAATACCGTTAACTGGCATTGTCGTTATGCTCAGCGTCTGACAGCGGAGACACAAGCCGGCACTTTACAACGTTACTGGCAACAAAACAAAGCATTTAGAAACTCTACGTTCACTTTACTGCAGGTCCTGATCGATGCCGGATTCAATCATCGTGAACATCATCATTTACCGGCTCCCTGAGAAACTACATAAAAATGTGCGCTGGTAAGTACGAGGTTGATCCCTGAACAGCAGTGAGTCAGTTCATCGGTCCACAACTTGCATGACTCGAATTGGATCTGAGCTTCCACATACTTTCCCAAGGCGTTCGCACTTGGTTCATAAAGAAGCGACGACTTGATCGTATACATTGCTTGGCCGTGGGATGGCTTCTTTCAAACTCGATCAATCGGTGGATAGATCGTGCAAGAAGAAAATGCAGGAGGCTGGAAGAACCGTGGATCATGTGATATGTGATATTTTAATTGAAAATTATTACGATGCAGAAATATTTCATTAGTGAGAATCTCGTTTGATGATTTCAATTCAAAACATTTTACAGTATTTCTTTTAGGATTTGTTTGAAGGAGCAACATTGAAAAAAAATTAACATTTGCTCCATATTTTAGCTGCGTGTTTATTTGTTTTGGAATCGTACGTAGCAAATTAATCAAGGATCAAATATTTTACTAGTTAATATCTAGTTCATGGGGCAGGCATGACCAAAGATGGTCGTTACGCCAAGGAGAAGAATATCTATTTAGACAGTTACGCACAGTTATTACAATTTTCCAAATATTCAGGAAAATAACTCTTACGAATAGCTGTTACAATAATGCCGTAATTGTCATAAACGTTCTTACAACACCAATGCTTAGTGTTTTCTTGTTTTTTTTTATTTCTTCAATCAATCTACATTTGATTAAAAAATTTAAATTTATTTATTTGTTATAACAATTTGAAAATTAATTTAAATAGTTAATTTAAATAGTTTAAATATATATTTGCAGCTGGCATTTCATTATTCATCAACATTCCAGTAATTTATGTGACAAACTCTTTAATTTCACCGGATATCTTACTCATCATCTAATCTAAACAACCTGGTTAAATTAAAAAATCATAAACAGTTTTAAATCAATCGATTAAAAAACTACGATCTGACAACTTGTAACATCACCACACATTTTTGTTAAAACTACATTAAAATATTGTATTATTTGCATGAGGATAAATGTATGGAACGTTACCTTTCTTTCCAAAACTTACCTTTTATTTAGTTCCAAAACTTTCATTCACACAAAGCTTTTACTCTCAACCAAACTTTCTATTCCGAACAGTTGAGTGAAAGTACCAAAGTTTGACAGTTGGAGCCTTTGTATGATCAATACTTAACGTTTACTATGGGTGCATCAACATTACCTGTCTTTGTTGAAGATATTCACCAAATCATCTGCTCTAATTTCAACACTCGATATCCTACCCTGGGAACTCTAGTTAATGTGTGCATCTTGCGGAGATTTCAATTCTCACATTTACGAGACCCGAAACTCTTTATTGCAATATACCGTAGGGCAAGAGGTAGCTTCGGTACGACTTGCAGGACTTTCATCATGCTATCTTAATTGCACAATCACAAATCATCCACTTAGTGTGCTCCATTGTCCATCCGGGCACACTATGCGCTTATGTGCGTTGCCTATGGGATTTCTTTGCGAACACCGTGGATAAGAAGGCTCCCCTGTCTGATGCTAGAGGATGCCAGTGGGGTATCACAGGCCGCTGAGATTTCGGAGCTATTCCCAATCTTATGTCGAGCGCTCTCTAGTTCTTCCCGGCGTTTCTGGATTAATGAATTCACGAGAACCATAAACTCGCTCCGTTTATTGGCCACCGGTTGGGTTTCTGACGAGGCGAGTTGGAATGGGGGTCGTGCCAAGAAGGTGTAGCCAAGTGCGGAGGCGGAATGCGTCCGGTATGCTCTCCAGATATGATGGGCAAGGGTCGGAGCTTAAAAGCGTCGCTGGGTGTATAAAGGGTTTTTATTCAATTTGCACTCCACACCGAAACCATGCCACTGGCAAAAGTCACTAATCTGCGAGGAACGTAACGAGTTAATCATTTGACTCTGAAAATGAACTGAAGAGCGAAAAGTATTGTTAATGGCGAAATATCATCATGAATACAGTTTTGAATTCAAATTTGAAAGAGGAACGTAGCATTCCAATCAAACTTGTAGTTTCGTTGTCTGCATTTTTGACAAAATAAAAGGAAAAACTCAAAGGAGGAGGGGATCTACCGGTGAATATTAGAACCCGATATAAATATGACAAATTGGAAAACATAACTATAGATATAGAAAGAGTTGGCCAAAAATTCAACATAAAACAATAGGTAATCAAAGAGATTTATTTTTTCAAAAACTGGAAATACATATGAGTGTTTTAATATAACTTTGACAAGGTTTCATTCGTTAAGAATCTTTAAATTTACATTTGTGACGCCGTAAGTTATTGAAAAGGTGAATAAATCATTTCGTCATTCACTTACCCCTGAAAGAAGCTTTTCAATTTGCTCTGGGTGGATTCATCAGCCGATGTGTATCAACCGTATTAAGCGTCAGGAAAGCTAAGATCTTAGCGTCGACGCGCGCATTTCCCCCGTAGGGGAATGTTCAGCGATACGATACCGTCACTGTATCGCAACCTTACATTAGGGCGATAAGATACACACCAGGCAACACAGAGACGCTCAGGCTCACTTCCAAACGAAAGAAACCAGTCGTTGGTGCTGTACACATGGCACGATGGCAGCCACGACTGACTTCCATGATTCACAAGTGGGAACGATAATTTAAATTAAAACGTTCCAGTTGTGCAGAACGACAGCGTCGGGGAGGTACTCTATCAAGTCTACCATATGACTAAGCGTGGGAACTTTAACATCAGCCACTACCGGTTGTAAATATGGCCATAGGCGTCTACCAATTCTTCGCATCGTAGAAATGTAACCGGGTGAAGTTGCTACACTAGCTTAAATATAATATGTTGACCATGTTTTCGCAGCAATTCGGTATTAAATAAGGTCAAAGTAATTGAATATCATCTGTAACAGCATTTTTCATTCCCAAAGCAGTCGATCATCCGGTTTCGATCGACCGGTGGACGTAACGTAGCGTGGCAAAAGTGTCAGCGACACGTATTCACATGTCAAATTTGCTTATAATGAGCATCCCCGTTCCGTTGTAAATACGGTAAAAAATTGTGTGTTTTTTTTCTTGCCTACCAGTTTCAAACATTAGCGGACAAAAGGAAGACAAAAATATGCAAGGCTGTCGTATGAGGCCGTGATTTAAGCAGAAAAGATGATATCGCGAAACATCACGCGATGAAGCTGGAATAATAAGAATAATGGAAACACTCTGGCTCGCAGACATTGATCGGATCCATCGGTTTGCAGATGGTTCGGTGGACAGGAGCGAGATAAGATTGGAAACGCAAGTGAAATTCTTTGTATAAACAACCAAATAAATAAAAGCTCGGTCGATGATTCTCCTGGTAGGCTCATTTATTTATTTTTCGTATTTATTCGTGCGATGTATCATTAATTCTGTCCAAAATCGAAGGTGTGCCATGGATGTGACGTGCTTCCATATCATGTGTTCGGAACCATGTTCTAATTGAGCGATGCACTAATCACACAATTGCACGAAAAGTTTAAAAAATTAGTTCAAGTGTTGGAAATAACCTATTTATCAAACCTTAACTTATAAGTGCTGTTAAACAGCACATGGACTTTTATAAATGCGTTTTGGAATTCCAAAGAAAACAATAATGCACTATATCAAACTTGATATTTTTGCAAAAAAGTTGCATGTAGTTCTGTATAGATATATAACGGGTAGATTGTTACAGCTAAGGTCATTTCAAAATGGCTGGTGGCAGCGTCTCTTTGATTTGTAGCATCCATATAAACCCGTTGCATTAGGAAAGTGTTTACCCTACCATTAACGAATTACGCTTTCCTGAGCAGTTATTACTGCGGCGCTAAAGAGTGTCAACATAAATTTTATGCTAAAGCAAACATTACTGGTTGAGGTTCGGTCGTACCGTAAGAGTAGCTCCGCCTAAAAGATCGAACAAAAATTAGCGTGACAATACGTGCAAACAAATGGCGACAGCAAACACCAGCAATAAAGGCAAGTATTTCACGGGAGCTGTAGCAGAAGCAGTAGCGCCCTGAGAATAGGTTCACAACGAGGAAAAGGAACTTGAGGTTGAGCGTGTCGTTATTACAGCTATTTCTGCAGTCAAAGCGTTAGGGTGAGCGTTTGATAAATGTTCATTAATCAACTATTTATAGCCCGTGAGTGGTTCGCGATCGGAGTTGCAATTTATTCTTTCGACCCCTGGCGAAGTGGCAAACTTCCGCTCCGGCGTGATTTCATCAGCTTCAGTGAATATACAGAATGCAATGGGGACGTGGGATAAGGAAACACAGAAAACAGTGTAGAAAGGGTGCTTCATCTTATTTTGACGCTATACATATAATAAACGTTCACTTTTCTTTTCAATGTGTACCAAACTGTCACTAATGAACAATAATATTCATTGTTAGAAAGATAACTACGAAACGGGTGCTTTTAATAGCATTGAACTTCCTTTTCTGATACATATTATTAAAACAAAATAACGTTTACTGCTCAGTGCTCACATTGCGCGTTCTCATGCACCATGCCTATCAAATTGAAAATGCGACCTGATAAAAAGAATGACAGTACCCCGAAATAAAAAACATGTATTTAGTTGCGCAAAAATAAAAAAAAACATGTTAATTTCTAAGCAATAGAGAGCAGAGATTAGTTACTTCTTCTTATGTGACACAACATCCCCTAGTGGGACAAGGCCTCTCTCCGTAGAAAGTTTCTGTAACCGAAAGACGCTAAATTAAGGATCGATGGTCAGCCGTTCGTAACACCAGGGGGGTACCAGGCTTCAGATTCGATCCCACACCAATGGCGTGGTGTTTTCTAGCGCTACCGCTGCGCCATGGGCACCTCCAAGATAAGATGCTACATACTACAAATAAATGTTTGATTAACAATTGTAACATTAATTTAAGATTTTATGTACATTAATTTAAGATTATATGTGAAAGGTTTTTTTATATATATTTGGACGGCCAGGCCGAGTGGTTTTTATCAAATAAGAAAAACATTTACTCTTTTTATATTAATGATGAGTGCAAGCATTTCAGTAGAAACTGACTTTTATACAAACATGTTTTCTTTTATGTGTTATGCGTTATCAAATATTTGACAATATAAATATGCTTCTGGGATTGTGCTTGCTAATTGTATGTTTGAAAAATGCCTTTACGCTTCAAAATCTTTCGCGAGATAAATTGAGAGGGGCCAATCGAATGCTCTCTTAGGTCAACATTGTTGACTGTAACTGTATCCGTTATTCAATTTTTTATTAAAACTAAGTTAACAAAACAACGAGTGGAAAAGCGAGAGGCAATACAAATGCAAGTAGGTTAGACATGAACAAAAGGAAGGGCCTTGTGTAACTGTACCGTCAATCACTTCCGGTTGATGGTGTGTTGTGAAGCATTAATGAGAGGCATATCGCTGCGCACGTGCGAAAACGTTTCGAAAAGAATCGAAAATGTTAACACATTTAAAATTCCTTAAAATTAAGCTTTTATGCGTCCATGCCAACCACAGCTTTTTTGCAAGCAAGCTTTTTATGAAACTTTATTCCAGTATGATGAAGCTAGGTAGGCTTGCACAAAAGTTGTACACAATAGCGTTTATTTTGTACGGTCTCGAAAGTGACATGGATTTAGAGTTGTGATCTTTAGGGGAGATTCATTCAAATGAATCTTTCACACAGGGATTCAGATTCATTAATTTTGTTTCAAACGTCACTAATCAAGATCGGGAATGACATAATCAAATTGTGTAAACAGATTAGTGATTATTTCGTGCAAGTAAAAGTTCCTAGTTCTTGAAAATGTATGATTTTGAGCCGGATAAGCGCCATATGCGGGAGGTGTTGCTGTTTTTGTTTCGAGCGAAGAAAACGGCAGCCGAAGCGCATCGAGAGCTTTCGATTGTTTACGGTGATGCTGCTCTAAGCGAAACAAGGTGTCGGTATTGTTTTCGACGCGCAGTGATTTCGCCGTTGAGGATGCCCAACGTGAAGGAAGACCCAAAACGTTCGCCGACGAAGAATTGACGGCTTTACTGGAGGAAAATCAATTATTTCACAAATTTATAATAAACTTCCTTTTTCGGTAGACCTAGCGCAATCCGCTCGCTGCGCTCGCGGCAGGCGCGCCGCTGTTTCAAACTCATCTTTTCAGTCAAACTCATCGGATTATACTGTCTATCTAGTATAGTTTAACCGTTTTATTCATACCGTTTCTATTTCTAACGGTATTTAAACAGTTCAAAAATTCAAACTGAATTCATGCACCACCGCGTTGTATACCTTCAAGGCGCCAGTATGAAAAAATATGGTGACGATGCAACGAGGATGGGGCTTCATTTGCGGGTAAAATCCCAAATGAAGCCCCCTCCTCGTTGCGATCGTCGGCATATTTTTCCACAGTTGCGCCTTGAAGGTATGCAACGGGTGGTACATGAATTCAGTTTGAATTTTTGAACCGTTAAATTACCGTTAGAAGAAGAAACGTTGAGATTTGAAGGTTTTTACTATTCTAAAAAGACAGTAAAATCCGATGAGTTTAACTGAAAAATGAGTTTGAAACGGCGGCGCGCCCGCAGCGAGCGTAGCGAGCGGACTGCGCTAGGTCTACCGGAAAAGGGAGTTTGTTATAAATTTGTGAAATAAGGGGGGCCCGTGGGCTCGGTTGGGACTCGAACCCACGCCGTCGAGGCCATGGGCCAATTTTCTAAACGGCGCTACCACTCGACTGTCGCGGACCCAAAATACATTGTAAACATTAAGTGCGAAAATGAATAACGAATGAATCGATTTGCTCACATATGAATTCATCACCTTGTATGATTATTTTCACTTAAAAAACACTTTCAAACAGATATGAGTGATCATTTAAAAAATCAGCTGTTTATGACTTAACTTTTAGTAACCCTTACTTCACAATTTACATTCTATTTCATATAAATCTTTTCATTCATTCAATGAGCATTCACCCTTATCAACATTTTACTGCAAAATGAAACGCAAGTGTCAACAAAAGGTTGACGGGGTCGAAAAATCAATTTACCCAGGAAGGCAAATTATTATTCTGGAACCTTGTTTTTTCTTCTATACGTAAACATGTAGTACGCAGGCTTCTAGTGACTGCAGGATTACCAGCAACAGAAAAGAAATTGTAAAGAGAATAAATTTTATTCTGTCAACAATGAAGGGCATAATTCGATTAGAGCTGGACCGCTTTTCGCTACCTGCTATTGTACGTATTCCGCAACTTTTGCCTACTTCATGAATGAATAATGTTGCATTCCATGAACCAGTTGACCAGTCAAACACCTGAAATTTGAAAAAGAAATAAACACACACAAAAGATATTTTTACATTCTATATTACAAACTGATGAGATTGAACATGCTTCAGAGCCAAAAAATAATGTGTATCATCCATATTAAGCAATCTTTTACAGTGCGAGTACATACATTTCCAGCTGTAAGTCATATTTTTTATTTGTAATGTTCTCTTGTTTTTTTATAAAGATATTTTAATTATTTCTCTAACTATCTTCTTCATTACTGGTGTCCACTGGTTCATCAATGGTCCACTCTCTATGACGAACAAGAACTGAAAATGGACATATGGTCATAGTAGCTAGTCCTTAATTCAAAGTGGTCTATGTCTCCAGGTTAGCTTGCGAAGCTGGATTCAAGTACCGTACTGGAGTAAATCTTCGATGAAGAAAAGAAGAAGAAGAACTAACAATTGCCAAATGCAAGGAATGCTTCGAGCCAATCTGTTACATAAATAGGTTGAAGGATGTGCGATAAAACGAATTATTATTCAATTATGGTGTAATGTACATGAGCATACACTACTTAAGCATTAAAACATTTATACATAAACAAGTTAATAATGGCACCCATATTTTAAGCAACCCTCATACAAAAAACCAATCCCATACTTCCTGTAACATTTTTAATTGGATTTGAAAGGGTTTATAATTGAATGATGGTTTGCAATCAATTACTTACGCTATGACCGCGCGTTCATAGGGCAAGAGTGTGTTGTATCCAATTTTTCGACACCATTACTGTAAAGTAACATGCAATAAAATATCGTTCACCACATTAAAGCCCCGCTCCTAACCGCAACCGCAGTCCGCTGTGAATAATCACGAGAGTAATCTTGCCAATGCAATCAGACGCTCGGAGATAAGAGTAAAGATGGGCGCGGCCTTTCACAGTATCATGAAGCAGTCGAACGACGGCATTGGCAATGGGACACAGGCCACCATAAGTCATGGCTCTTTGCCTTTCCTCCCATTCAACAGGTGCATCCTCTACTAAAATAATCCGCAAACAGCAGGCCATCGTCTGCCTGTCCATCTGGCGTCGCCGATAGTGCTCCCCATCATCGGGACTATACAAAGCGTCACCGACCGTTGCAAATGGATGAACAAATGCAGCTAGCACAACCAACCTGCAAGCATCCTTTGGCATCGCGTGCGGCAGCTGCTCGCATTTGTCAATCTTTTTCTTACACGTCGCTGAATTCCCCCTATTACTGGTGGACGACACACAAAATTGTCGCCTTGCTCCCAGAGATCATTGCAGTTTGCTTAATTTTGCGTCTTTTCTAGCTATTTTTTCACCATTCGGTCGGTTGGGCATGTGAAATAATTTGTTGATAGTAGGCGTGAAAATAATCACCGAGCCGCTGAACGCCGTACGCGAACACAACTCAAACCCACCGCATGCGATCATGGTGCTAACTGAAATTACAGCGGGGGTTGACAAATGGGGTGAGAAAAGCGAGGAGGGTCACCACCGCGAAAAACAGAATGCGACACTGCTTTACCAATGATTTCCGCACAAATTGTAATCTAATGTTGTAACTTATTTTGTATTAGTATAGAAAAAGGTATGGTAGGAGTTAAAAAGCAAATATGAAAATAAACTGTGTTATGCTGTGACCTAATGCACAAGAAAGAAGAATCCTGTAATAATCCTAACCATTGAAACATCGCGAGAGCAAATCAGCTGTTACACACTGTATACTAATCTTGCCCTCACTAACGCAAGCAAGCAAGTAGTCACCGCATGCGCTCTGCTATCGCGAATGACAACGCGGTTGTTGCGGTTCTTTGGGGTAAAATCCGTCAGTTGCTTCGCGACCGGCTCGGTGGTCCGATGCCTTTCTCATACCACCGCGCGCGCTTGTTAGACACACACTCAGTGCTGTTAAAATGTTTCTAAATTGATGCAAATTGTTTGCATATGTGCTATCTTATAGTAGAATTTCATGCACGAGGAAAGTGCGACGGTAAAACGTTGTGTTTTTTGTTTCAAAACTTCATCGGCCAAAAACTGATCGAAATCAGTTACAAAGTGAACAAATCGATTTCGCGCAAAGAAAAGTTGAAAAATGTAAAATGATTTCACGCAAGAAAAGACAAAATGATGTCTTAGGAAATCGATGGATCAATTGCATCATTTGAACTACAAAAAAACCAAGAGACGTCGAGATGAGTGAAACAAAAAGTTTATACAAAATACAGCAGATAAGAACACCTAAAGCGAAGCAAATAAATAATTCAATTTTAATACTACTATATGGCGGTGAACCAATATGGTGCTTTACTAGAAGGAACAACAACTGCACTTGATTTCTCGAGGGTTTTGGGCGGTTCGCTTTGATTTGATCATTTGCCTTTATTAGCTGCCGCACGAGGAAACTATCGTGAAGTAGTACTCGTAAAACGATCATTGCAACTAAATTGGATACAGTTTATGGTACAGATTAATGAATTTACGATCGTAATCAATGCAATCGAATCCCAACGACGAACAAATACAATGTAGTATCAACGTGTCGTTTTTTTCTTTTCCCAGACGACTTACATAAACACCTTTAGAAATGAAATCATGCCACGACTTGCTTCCCGATGTGCCACCCGTTCGTCAACCTTCACCTTGTCCGGCCTTCGCTTTGGTTAATTTATAAAAAATTATAAGAAATCACCTTCGCGGTTAAAATCGCGTCTGTCAAATAAGGTTGAATCATTCAGTTCTTGGATGTGGACAAATGTGGGGCCACGGCTCTCGCGCAGCGTTTGTGTTCACGTTCGCCAAAGCAACTATCGACCAACACGTGCCCTGTGCCTCGAACCATCCGCCGTCCGACTATTATCGGTATGGGGCGCGTCCATCCGTCCGTTGGGAGTGTAATTTTGCACCGCCGGTTGGTGAGGTTTTTTTTTTCTTACTCCAATTTCAAGAAGAAAAACACATATAGCGATCAGTACCGCAACGCGGTTCGTTGTGACGCTTGTGAGGTTTCTTGGCGTACGGATTCACCCAATTTATCGGACCCATCACGGTCACCGGTTCCAGATTAGCGTCAACTGTCGCACTGCCCGTGCGCCAGCCAAAGTGCCAACGACACTGGGGGGAAATTTATGAGCATCGTTCAAAAAAACAGCAACCATCGTCCAATCTAAATAAAGATGTTTCCCCTCCCGGACAGATCAAGTTGTTCAAGGGCATGCGGGAAGTTAGTTAAATCGACAGTTTAACATCATCTATTACTTTAGAAATGGTGCACCCACACGGTTACCCTAAGAAGAGTTGTTATAATTGTTTATGTTTTTCTCTTTCGGCAAAGCTAGGTTCAATGTAGCTAAACTCATCCTTCTCGTACGCCAGAAAACTATGAACTAGGTGGTATTTTTACCACCCAAGAGGCCCGTGACATGGTTTAGTGATGTAGTTTTCGTTATTTGTTCGCACACAGATGCATTCGCATCCTTCTTCCATTTCTTTCATTCTTTTCCCGTCCTCTCAACTGGTCGTACATCGATCGCGAGAGAGTGATCGTTACGGTGAATATTAAAATTAAAATTAAAACCTATCGAAACGTTCAGCGGCTCCCGTGCTAGCTGTGCGTGTCTGCCGTGTGTCGGGTTTGCCGGCTTGACAGCCAATTTGGTTATGGTCGCGTTAATTTTAATGGCCTGCACCACCCCGTGCACTGGTCCGAGTACGAGAGGAAGGATGGAGCAGCGAAGCGGCGGGTGCAGGGATATATTCTAATTATTAATTTGCCATCAGATAAGGGTGTGAGGCTTGAGGAAGGTAGGGTAATATGGCGTGGTGTGTTATGAAGCTGCGAAATGACGCGTGAAGCGACTGGGGCAGTAAAAAAAGTGTACGATGTCACGTCACGTTCGCAATCCATAACGGCGAGTGAGCCAATCCCTTAAGGAGGAAGTCTGAGTGCAATTTACGAGGAGCAGTGTGAGTGTGTGCATTTGGTTCCTACGTTAGAGAGAGAGGGAGTGAGAAAGGGCTAGAGTGGTAATGAAAGTTCAAATAATTCAATGATCACATCCGATCTCGTGCCCAAGTAGCTCTGTCGTCCCGTGTAGATGTGTCCGTTTCTAGCATGCGTCCACTTGACCGCTTGGGCGAACGTCATCGATCTCGTGGTGGTGAATCTGTCGTGGTGCACATACGGCGCGATCATTGCTGTAAGATCATTCGCGCGATCGGCGAGTGTGACCTTCGCGATAGTGAGAATGAGCGAGTGTGTCGGGTGGGCGATGAACGGGTGTACTGCACGCGAGTCTAGCCAAACAGCTGAGGAAAAGTGGTAAACTGATTATCGGCCCAACAGCCTCAGACACCGGGATCCGTGTTTACCGCCGGGCGGCGGAAATGTTTATGATAAACCGGAGCGATAGAATGCGATGCCCGCATGCTACACTCGCCGGTGGGAATGCGTAACCGCGGCGCCGTGACTGGTACCATTTATAGAATACGTTAGTGACGTCTTTGAGGTGGGCCCGGAGAATATGGTTTAGCGTGCGCTGTTTACCTTTGACTCCCTTCTTTCCCGGCTTTCCTGTTTGTTTATTTGTTTGTTTGCAGTTCAACAGATCGGCATTTCCGACAACACGTCCAAAATGAGGGTTATGAAACCTCAGGTAAAACTGTCAATGATTTTATACAGCCTGCTTCAGTGGTGCCGTTTTTGAAACTAGAGCAGAGTGTTCTGTAAAACATCGACTATCTAAAATTGCGACTTGCAAAACTGACTCAATTGCTAGAACTACGTTTCGAACCTGAAGTAAGAAGAAAAGTGAGGAGCGTTGGGGCTCTCCATCGACAACGTGGGTTCGAATCCTAAGTAAGGCCGAACTCTATCCTGTGCGATTGCACTGACTATCCCTATACACATCTATATGCAAATGGGTAGGCATGACAGACGACGGTCGTTGCCCCAAAAAAAAAGAACTTGCGAAAAGTTTACCAACGTTCAAGCGGATTATATCCTACGCAAACATTTGAAGACTCACGGTATCATATATTTTACTCTTTGATTTTTTTTCTCGACATTATAGGCTTCGAAACAACCTGGATAACAGATATCGTATTTCAAAAAAGAAAGCACCTTCACATTTGTGTTCAATTTTCAACTCAACCCTCTTTACTATACCGACGCCTATATATTCGGATCTATTTTCGTAGCGTTCGCACATTTCAAGCACTTGACCGAACTGCTACGCATTCTATCCGTAGACCGACGCCGGAAGCTGGGCGAACTGAAGGGTTTGTTTTTTAGGAATAAATCTCTTCCGCCATCGCTCAAAATGTTGGTCTAGCGAAAATTTCATGGTCCATCGAAATAATCCGCTGACCGCCTTCCATTAGGGTATTTTTGCTTTCTTGAGGGTCGTCATTAACCGCAATGGACCGGAAGGATGGCCAGTCGCGAGCACACTGGAAGATGGGTCCACCCGTCGCTTATTGATGGACTTGCGTCGTTGCGATCGTCTCGGTTCGGTTGTTTTTCATGGATGTCCCGGCCCAGATTATCCAACATTTCCGACCCGTGCCTTCAGAGTATTATCAATATTTTAGGCGGAAAACGGTAGTAAAAGATAAATGATAGTTTACGATCAATTCGCAAAGCATTCTTGTCTTCAAAATGTTCTACTGCTTTTTAAAAATTTAGCAACAGTAAAATATAACCATTGTACATTTAATATGAATGTCAACAAATGTAAGTTCATAATAATAAATTACATTTGTTCAAATTGGGATATCGATAATGAAGTGTTAAATCGAAGAATTTAATCACGTTTTGTCGCATGCCTGTTTTTCAATTTATTTTGTCTCGACAGTTTGAATGAGTGTGTTGCGGATCACCCAGTTTCTTTACGTAACCGAATAATCTTATCTAGCACTGATAAATCAATCGTCAGTCTGCGGCATTTCACGTTGCTCGTGTGTAGCGGTTCTTCATTTACGAACGGTTATCTAGATCTAGCCTATCACTCGCGGTATTGGCGTTGGGTCTGAACTTTGAACAGCTCGATAGGGCAATGTTTGATAAATCAGTAGATGTTGGATGTAGAGTACCTGATATATTTATATTTCAACCCACTGCTGCTTATCGAAAATATGCATGATAAATTTCAAGACCAATTAGTTCAAATCATGAAAATTTATTTTTTTACATAAAAACAATTTCAAAAATGTAAATACCCTTGATTGCAGTGAGTTTTACCTTATTCAACCGAGATATCCTGCGTTTGTATGTGCTGAATCAGTGACATAACTGATATATGTTCGAAATTAATACAAAACATCGGTGGCATAAATTGAATGGTGATGGGCGAAATAAAGTCAATTACCTCCGTGTTCGTGAGCGCTTCGACGATGACAGAGTATGCGAAACAGTAGCTGTTTGGTGTGGTTATCAATTTTGCCGCCGGGTGTGATTGTAAACAATCTGCTTGTAGCGGCGCCTGCATTCTAACGTGTGACTCGTACACTTTGTTGGGCGAAAGTGCGAACAAAGAAATATTACCATTTTTGCAAAGTTAGCAGTACTGATTAAAACCGTGTAATGGTATATGAACTGAGCAAGATTACCACCATGGCGTTCGACGGTTACTCAAGGACGATGCAGGAGCGAATTGAAGATGATATTTTATCTGGTGAGTATTTTTTCATAAAAAAATTATTCAGATATATATGATATTTTAATATAATAGGTAACAGCTGTATAAGCTTTTTTTTTAATTTCAGTTTCGAAACACAAGATCTTAGCATTCATTTAAACAGCAAATGTTGTCATGTTCTGTGAGAATGTGACTTAATTTAAGTTCTTGGAAAGCTATAAAAAAGCTAATCTTTGTGTTGAAACGTCGTGTTGAGTTAGACATAATAAAATGTTGAATACCTTGTATAACGTAAACCATATCTTGCACTATTGACTTTAAAAAAGTTCCTGTTAAATTTTAAAATACGCCCTCGTGGATTCCTCGGAAACCCTGGAACACCAAAAACCTTCCAATTCATCATAATGGTAAATAATCTCCGTATCCCCCCGCAGGGAGCAGCTCAGCTTCTTTGAAATATGATTCTCTCAATACACGAGTCAAGACAAACCATTTCTCATAGCCCGTATCTATGAATCATACCGTCGACCCCTCGAAAAAGTGCACAATCGATGAGAAACAATTTTTTTTATAATCCTTCTGATATTTATCAACGTACACACAAAACCCTGAAGTTATCTGGGCCTGATTCTTCATACATAAGAAAAAGCATAAGTGAAACAACAAAAATTGAACTTAATATGTTCTGTATATATTACATTATCTTACCAACCCATTTTACGAATAATTATGCATGTTTTATGGTCGCATAACAAGGAAAAAAGGGATGGAAATCAAGGTGGGGTTTTTTTTGGGAAATCACCAGTGAAGAGTTTGTTAGTTTTTCTTTTTTGAATAATTGATTGCAGTGCTTCAGTATTGATAATTGTTTAACTGGAGACTGAAGTAATAAAAAAACGATATTTATTGTTCGAGACTTATGCAAAGCAATCATGGGTCCTCAATATGATTTCTCACAAGTTTTAAATGGCAAAATAAAAGTTCAATTTACGAGCAGCGAATGGAAGCGCATCTTAAATTAGCATAAACCAATTGCCTCATAAATAAAGTCATTACACTAATGGACGGACCAACCAGTTTCATACCATGCGCTTCAAGGAAGTTCGCGTACTTTAATGGTTTTCTTTTAGACCTTATCAGCCCTGTAAACTGTATCGGCAAGTTGATTATGTCACGTGCACCTTTGGTCGCGGGATGATCACAAAAGGTGAATGGAGAACGCTACCGTAGAGGAGCAATATGGGAAGAAAACCGATCTACAGCGAGATTGCAAAGAGTTCGACATAAGGGCACTGGAGTGCATAGCGTACTATATAAAAGGGTGCTCCTCAACGCACCTACGGCGACACTGATTCAATTTGCGCAACATGCCCCTTTGCCATGTTGCTCAGCTATCGTAAAGCTTGCAAGAAAAGATACGTGACAACAGCAGCCCTCTCCGCTTCCACTGAGCTACACCCCTATCTGATGTAACTTTTCGCGTATCCGGTCGTTTGAATGATTGCCGCTTCCCGCTTTAAAAGGTTTGGCCATCACTTTTGCGCGAAGAAGTTTTCTCATTTGCATAGATAATACTAATTACTCTCTGCATGGTGATTATGAAGGACGGAAACTGGCTAAACATACATAAAGGGCCCATACTTCAGCGCCTGCCATCAGCGATGAACGTTGACTTTGTTAAACAAATTTTGCTAATTATTTTACTTTAAGCCTCCCTTTAGCTGTGACTGACTGAAGATATATACAATTTCCTTTCCAAAGATGAAATAATACTGATTTCTAATGATACACAATCAAAAAATGCTTTGTCTGAGATTCAACACACACATACCCATTTACACCTCCATTCGTCAGCATTTAGCTAATTGGCATCTGTTATAGCTTACGTTCGTAACCATCGTGCATATATGCATGCATAACCAACGTACTGATTCTATAACCAGAAAAAAGAAGTAAAGATAAACAACCACAAAACAAAAACAAATTTCTACCGGTAACAACGCTGAATGCTCAAATTTAGACTACGTGTTCGGATAGTAAATATAACTTAAATCAGATGCCATCAAACTAAGTAAGAAGGTGCCGGCTTTTTGTTTTGCTTAGAAGAAATATGTTTGTAAAAAGTTATATATCCTGTCCTTTTGAACTTAACGAGGAATTCTAAACTACCAGGCAAGTCTACCAATTGTGTGCAGACAATACTACAAAAAAAAACAGAACGAACGACTTAATTCGGCTGCAAAATCAATAGAAATTATGAATGAATTCTAACAACGTTACGATGACCCTGGCCTACAGAATGGTGACCTTCAGCTGGTCATAATGGCGGTCCCGTTGATGATTCCACTGACAGCACCGATGCCGTTGGTTGCCTTTGACTACTCAGGCTGACGCGCGGCAAACAACCCTCTCCGGACTGTTTATACTTACGGTAAAACCGGAACCCGGCCGATCGTTCTGACAGTAGCCCAAGTTAGGAGCAGTTAAAGAGCAGCGGTGCCCGCAAGGTAGCAGCGCTCCACCGAGCACGTGTTCGGTGTTGTTGTTTTTCTTTTTCCTCTCCGGCACTGTTTGTGCCTTTCGGCGTCCTGTTTTTTTGTACCGCATGGCCGTGGTATTTCGGTACGGGTTGTAGGGTTCGCTCTCTCGCCAACGTCCCGAGCGATCGACTGCGCAGGCGAACTGCTTTTCGAACATCCGAACTCGCGCGCTATGCAGCGGTTAAACGTGAAGCCTGTTTTTCGAACAGAGCTCGGTCTACGTGCAACAGTTCTTCGAAATCCGATCCGGTCATCTCAGGCATACTCCTTCGTTCGGTTTCCCGAACGCGTAGTCGTCTCGCGGGAAGGCGAACCAGCAGTTGTGAATGTATAAAAATTGTACTTTCCGTAACGGGGACGGTTCAGTCGGTTTCGGATTGTCGTTGGTTGTGGGCCGCAAAAAACTTTATCACCGGAAGAGTGTCGGTACATCCGTGTCGCGATCTGAAAGGTAGGACTGTGGCATTCGGCTCCGCAAGAGAAAGTCCCGTAGTTAACGTAACGTAACGTGTTGAGGCTGTGCAAAGAAAATATATATGAAACTGGATCCAGCAAGCTCGTTCAACTCCAGTGCCTGTTTCGGAGGTGCCAATGGCAGACAAGTATCAAATCGACGCAGTCATGTGGTGTATGCCAAGTGCGCACACGTTCAGCGATGCAGTATCGTATCTCCCAAGTCGACCCACTGGAAACGATTCTTGTTTCCCATTACCACCACCGCTACTGCTGTAAACATTCTCGTGAATCCGTGCCTTTCCATCATCATTTGCATAGACTGAAAAGGGAACTGCATCGAGCCGTGTGCTTCCAACGCGTCGCTGATGCCAACTATGAGTGACTTTTTTATATTTTCTCCTTGATTGTTTCATTCTATGCTAAGTGGATATTTATAGCCAACACTTACTCTCAGTCCCCTCCGTTGAACTCGAGAAGTTCTACGGATGCACAGGATGAGTTATTCGTGGAATATCTATGAGAATCGCGCGTAGTGACTAAATATTTTCGTGGAGTGGATATTTCATGTGAGAAAACGCTTTTTTCACGAAGAGTTCAGCAGCTTGTTTTGAAAGGTCACATTCTTCAACAACCCGCCGTTTATTCCGTGGTGATGCTATACCGGAGGAAATATCGAAAGGCGATTTAATAACGGTCTATCACGAACTGTCAGAGAGCCTGCGTTTTACCTTCGTGCATCGTGACTATCCGGCACGCCATCAGCAACGTGTTGATTGCACGAAGTGAATAATTGCAGCTCGATTGTCCTGTTATTAGTGACAGTGGTGATACGATAATGAGTGTGATGGATATTACGACTATCCTGCCTGTGGGCGAAAAGAAAACGCTTTCAATTAAACTGTGCCTCTACCAATTGCATAATTGTTTCAACAGGCCTTGACCCAATCGAATGCTTGGTAGCATTACATAGCCCGTGGTGTAAATCATCGATTGTTCTAACAAGGAAAACAGTGCCCAGCCGTAGAACCCTTGAACTTTGTCTTTCGTTTCTTGTTCTGTTTTTTAATAAAATTAAAAAAACAAGTCAAAAGATTTAAAAATTTGCCTTCACACAAGTGTCCGTGTCAATATATTCTAGTAACCCTTTTTTTAAAGAGTCGTAGTAAGGACAAAACAACAAAAAAGACAAAAATTACAGGTCGAACATTTTTTACAAATTTTTTTTTAACATTCTGTGTTTACACAAAGCATTACCATAAGGTACTTAAACAGGATGGACCACCATTCCACCCAGCTAATTTAGCTAATCACTGATAACGGGCAAGTTTTGCTGAACTATTACACAATATTTATTTATTATTAGAATGAACTGCCTCCTAGATTACCAGATTTGAATCCAATAAATTATCAATGCTGAGCGTGCCGTATAAAACTGTTTTTAAAAACGTTGAAACTTGTTGAGAGGTTGCGTTGTTTAAAAAACATATGATATAGTCAATCTATATGAAAATACCTTTCAAATAAATAAATAACCACTTGATCCTGTAAAACTAATTTGGTTTGAATTGGTATGAGAATATATTACACACGATCTAGAATAACTGTTATTAAAGCAACTCGTAATATAAAAAATAAATCACTTCCTGGAAGATACTACATTGACACTTTAGATTATCTTCGATTCATCTTAAACCTCTGTTTGAAAAATAGAATGGGCTACAAAAAGAGCGCCAGGAAGCACAAAAGCAAATTAAGTTATACCTAAATCGGATCAATGCGTACATAGCGCTTTTCAAACGACGTCCGCCAAGTGTAAAACTCGAGAAAAAATCTGACAGAAAACAGTTTTAATTGTGACCGTTCCGGATTATTGTGCTACGTAATGAGTGCATTAAATGTTTATTCCGTTACGCGCATTAACAATGCGTTTGTTAAGGAACTCAACCAAACAAGAAGGCAAAGTTAAATATGTATATGCATCTGAGATTAAATTTGGTTGTTTGTGTGTTATGACGCAATATTGTCGAAATGTAACATGTACCCCATTTTCCAGAATTTTAAAGTATATTGTTAACGATTGAAAACACAGTGTTAATAGGTGCTGAAGTGTAAAAGTATACTTCTAGAAAGGTTGAGTGTTATTTGAGTGCGCTATTTTAGTGATTCAAACGCTATGACGATGGAAAAGATGGATTTGGAGCCGGCAGAGGACGATGATGACGAAGAAGTGGAAGATATAATTGCAGGTTAAGTTTTTTCACTTATACTGTTATACATGAACGAAAACATAATATTCTTTCTTTACATCTTTTCGTTAAAATTGTGCTCCCAATTCATATTAGCTATACAAAATCCATTTTCGTATAAGATCTTTTTCTCCAGTTGATAATATGTCCCAGGGTACAAAAATTAAGTGGTGTAAATTCAATCATTTATCAAAATCAATAACAGCGAATCAGCATACATTATTCGTGAAACACATGGAGTAAAATATTTAACTAGCGAACCGAATGGTCCATGAACTGCTCCTGAACGAGCCTAAGAGATGCTTCAGTTCGGTAGTCTAATTTACATCTAATTATGTGTTCAATTTACCGACGTGCTTTATAATGGAAAAGCCAATTACGAGACTACGTCGTTCGTTTCGCTTTCTTCCGAAATTTTACCACTCACTACTGCCAACGATCACCGGTGACCATGGGCGATGCCAAAAATATGAAATCATTCAGCACACGACTCCGTTGCTAGGGGTTGGAAAAATAAAGAAAAAGAAATATGAAGATATTTCTCCGTTTCGGCCGCTTTTAGGTTTGGCAGTAAATCATACACCTGAAGGCGAACCTCGATCGCGAGGGTCGAACCAAATTTTATTGCGAGAGAATACCATCGACCTTTATCGAGAGAAAGAACTACATCGACTTGATTCTAAGCCCGAAGAAAATAGCCGTTTCCGGAATATCATAAACAGTAATTTATGCAACGACGCTCCCGACCTTTTGAAAGATAATTTGAATCTTTCACACTACTTCAATCTGTAATTTATTTTATTTGAAGACAAAATCACGGCCCTCGTGATTAGAAACGATTATTACAATAAGATTGATTCAAATTGAACTTCAAAATTTGATACCGATACATGATAGAGAACATGTAAAATTAAATTTGGAAGCCGCTGCTCAGTACTTACACACTAATATTCTAATAACATATTGTTTAAATTAACCACATTTTACACTCCCACGCTCTTTCGTTAGTTAAACACACCATGTTGCCACAAACACGAAAAGATCTGGAGAGTTTTGATAAATTTAATTTCTGCTCTCAAACCGTCGTCAATTACGGGGGTGAGGATTAAAAGCTTTCGTGAACCTACGAAGACCTTGCCAGCTATAGCGCACTCGAGAAAGGAAGCTAAATTGCTTTTCCTTGACACGCATACCATGAATCGCTACCACTTGCTGCGGGAGCTGACGCTGTTTGCGAGTTTGTTAACTGTCCTTATTGCATGCTGTGCGTGCAGACGAGGACACGGTCTAATAAATTCAAATTCCTGGAACGGAATGATAAATTTCATGTGGAATGATACTTCTGTGTAATTTTTCACCGAAATGACTCCCTCATCCAGCCATGTGACGAAGGTGACATTTGACTGCCCGAGAAAGGAGTCTGGCAACTCAAACAAAGGACGAACCGCTGGGCTTCGTCAACCTGGCAAAAACGGCTGCCAGTTGGCAGATATCTCTATGAACGTCTGTTGACATTTTTCCCATCCTTTCCAACGGAGAAGATGATCGAGTGGCTTTTCACCAAGTTTACTCACTCCAGGACGCCTATTAATACACGACAGTTGTATTATTTGAAAAATCCATCCAGTTTGTACGATTACTGCCTCATGAATGTCCTTCCGTCCTATGAAATTGCTATCACCAAAGGCTAAGTAGAAGCTGTTTACATATTGTTTGCGAAAACGACACACGGAGCCAGCTTATTTACCCTTGGGATTTGTAAATGATTGGACAGAGCAGGGACCCGACGTTGGGAAGCCTCTAGGGTGGATTATGATGACGATGCTATAAGCATATTATCATGAAGTATACTCACTTGGAGGGGGCCCCGTGTGAGATGGGCTAGAGAATCATTCTTCCATGGAGTACACACCTGATGTGACCCAAACTTTAAATCAACCAGCTAGACTCTTCACTCCCATGAAATCATATAATGAAATCCCTGCTGCTCCTGACGAATGCAGTGCTTCAGTGTATTAGCTTTGCTCTTCATTGAAGATGATTCGAAGTGCATCGAAATATTTTTTTCTTCTTGGAGAAGTGGATCTAAAATTTGGCGCTTTGCCACAGCTGAATTGCCGAATTCCTTAAAATTTCTTTAATACACCAACTTTAATAATACAAAGTACTTTAATTATCATATATAAGTATTTTTTGTTAACCTTGAATTCATGTATTGTTTTGTTACCCTCGATTTGTTGCTAGATATTCTTGTACAAGATACTTGTGTCTACTACAAACGGATCTTAAGCTCTCTCATATGAACGCCTTTTCGGCAGTTTATTTCGCGAAAAGATAACTTATATAATAGCAAAACCCTTGTGTATGTTATTTTCTATCATTGAACGACACGTTTTGTTATTCGAAACCAAACCAATGAATCGAACAACATTTAATTAACACAGCTCATGTTGAAAATTTGTCACGCTAATATACGGAGATATTTAGACATGCAGCAAAGACGAATAAAGATAAAGCAGAATCGAATTCAGAACTGTTTGCTGTATCGGGATCTTTCATTTTATTTTATTAACAACTTAAGTAGTTTTTCGAAACTTAAAACAAATTGTTTGTTAACCCGATTCAAACAGAACTGATGGGCTTCAACGGAGGGGATTATAATGATTAATTGTATTAATTTATAAATACTTATTAATTTTATCTATTAATTAAGTAATTTGGAAATTATAATAGTGTTTTCATTTTGGTAATAAAACATCTAGTTCCAGTAGCAGCTCTAGACAGATCTTCATAAAGCAAATGAAAGATATACAATATAAAATACATTTTAAATTTATTCAAGAATAGTTTGCAAGTAAAAATTTTTGAGGTTTGTGAACAGTGCTTTCAACTATAACAAGGCCTTCGAATCATAACTCATTGCTGTTAGATAATAAAATCACATGCAATCGAAATATAGAATGAACGATTATGGTAATATTTTTATAGTTTTCTTATTCATTGAGCAAAAATTCATTTACCAATCATTGAAGATTTACTGAGGTGTTGAATAATTTAACAAAATACTTCTTTTCATTATTTGTTTGAATCTGAATCAACTCCTGTAAACAGCGTTTTCAAACCGAGTTTATGCCGTTTTAAGGATAAACAAGAATAGGAATAGTTTCTGCTGTAAATATTTTTATACACTATTTTAACAAATGAAAAGTAAAGAAAACTTTATAAAAACGATTTTTTCTGCATTTCATCGATATTTTACATAGTTCAATTACTAAAATCCTTATCAGGGAAAAGTTTCTCATTCCTCAACGATTCAAGTATTAATTTAGAAACGTATCACCGGAAACTTCACGATCACCAGGCGAATCTCCACTTCAGGCAAGCGTCATCCCAAGGAATTGCAAATGAAATCGAACGGATATTTGCCATTACCATTTTCCGATGGTCGTCGAAACCAAATTTACCCATCGAGTCCGAACTGGGTAGATGGACCTTTGCCGTTAAATGCAAAACGAATTAGAGTTTTTTCTTCATTTTAATGAGCAATAAACTTTCCAGCTTTACAGTTCAATTGACAATTTAGCTTCCTCTCCATTTTGGTCCTATCTCTTTGGCGCTGTGAAAAAATTGACAAAATTTTCTCGGCAAGGAACTCCACGAGGTCCCGCACCGGTGCCTAAGCGGAAAAGATTTTGCTTCGGAAATCGAATCCATTTCACGAAAATACGAATGAAACTGAATGCCAATGCAAGAGCAACAAGTTCTTGGTTCGAAACTGATTCTCCCTTCCTTCCCCTGTGCCCGCGGTGAAGTCGTTTTAAATTGAAAATTCTCATGTTCCCCCTTTTTCCGACTCTTTTGCTCCAATTCACAGAAAACTCCCACCTAGATGACCTCTACACACGCTACCGCCAGCGTCTGCGTCGGTCGCTATTTATCACCGGACTTGGAATATCGACGATTTCCTGCCTCATCTCGATCGTCCTTTGCGCTATGCACGATGCGGTAAGGTTTGCAGTTATGGTTTCTTTTCGCTTGTCGCTTCCGGTTCTTGTGTTGTACATTGTGTTTTCGATGTTTTCCTATAACGTTTTGATTTTATGATTGTCACCTATTCCCGATAACTTTTTCGTACATTTCCCGAGAAAAACTTGCAAACCTGTTCCGTCTGTCCAATCCAGAACATCCCGTTATCATCCTCGCGATAAAGCGATTTCCGGAACCCTTCCGTCCTGGCACTACTACAGCCGTCCCTTCTTTCAACAACCACCGTTCGAATCTTGACGATGTTCTCTTTCTCTCTATCTCTTCTCTCCGTCTATCCGTCTTTCTTTCTTTATTGGTTCTCTTCTTCTACTCCAATGTGCTACCCACGTGCATGACCTAAGTGTGTGTATCGCGTATCTGTATCATGTATCGTACGTAATAACTGTAACCCACCAACACATACGACAGTCGCAATCAAACTAAAGTAATTCGAACTACCAAACCGCCACTAACCAAACATAACACAAATCTACACCACATGGGAAAAGGAAAAAAATCGAGCTCCAAATTGAAAACAGTTGATTTATAGATTCTGGCCGATCTAGCGCTGCTGGCCGGTGCATCCGTAGTGCTATGTGGGATACTGGTGGCTCTGCAAATCCCGGCGGTGATGAACTCACCGCTGGCAGCCCTCTCCTTTGCGATCCTGACCACCGGCACGATAGGAGCCATCTCGACGTTCGTCGGCACGCAACTCGCTCCGTTGCCACTGTTTGCGCTGATTTTGGTAAGTGTTTGCAGGTTTAAAAAGTATTCGTTTTGTTTACAATAAACAAACAAAATTGTTTGATAAATTGAGCATTTCTTTTACGTTTTCTCGCAAAAATAAAAAGAAAATATTCGGCTGTAAAGCGCGTCAGCTTATTAACATTCATCTAGTGCATTAAGATCCCATTTATAGTAGCAGAATATTTTAGTGAACATCCTTCCTGTCGGTGTCTTGTTTGCGTTCGTGTTTTCATGGAGTCAGAAAATGAATAAAACATCCATTTTAATGAGCACCCAAAAAGACACCAAGCAACAAAACTGTACTGATGAGAAAAACTTGCATCGTTGCAAATTTCCAGCAAAGAATAATTAAAATAGCAACGTTTGCACAATATCCTGCGAGGCGTTCGCATCCTCCTTCCCACACTCCGATCGTCTCGTTGGAGAAAGTGTTGAATCGCGCCACAACTGTGCCTTCTCATACACTTTCCCGCCTGTCGTCCAAATGATCACGTGTCTAACGAAGCGAGTTGTACAAGCGAGCAATGAGAGTTGGCTCATGTTCCATGCTGGATCATTATTGAGCATTTCACGTTACTGAACCGAGCCGCTTCTGTCTGACACTCTATGGAATTCGACCCCCCCATTGTGCGGAGCTCGCTTCTAATGTCATTTGCATTCTGATTTCAATTTGTGCCATTATGGGCTCTACAGCTTCCTATCTTTCGAATTTGTAGGTCGTACAAAGAAGGCTGACAGGCACAGTGGGAAGCTAATTTCGTCCAATCATTGAACTGCCAGTTGCTAATAGCGACAGGAAAAAAGAAGTAAATTTATCAAAAATAAAAAAAACAAAGAGGGATTTTGTTTGTTTCGCTCCAAACGGAAACCATAGATATTCTTGGACTAGCGCTCCCGGGCGTTGGCGACAGTCCAACAAATGCGTTTCTCGTTTGCTTGGAAACGGTTCATCAACGCTGCGTTGCTTTTTTCTCACTTTAACAACCCTTCGCGCTAACCCGACATCGTGTCTCCATTCTAACCGACCCGTTGGGGTCACTTTCCGGTCGTTCTCAGGGAGTCCACACGATGCTACCGATATCCTGGCCCGTGTCGGTGGTTCTAGCCGTACTGCTGTGCATCATGCACATCGGCTACCGTCTGCTGGCGCATGTCCACGACTTTCCGCCCACGTTCTTCCCGCAGCTGCTGGCGGAGACCGTGTTTCTAGCGTCAGCCTCCGTCTCGAGCCTCTACTACCGTATCATGTCCGATGCGGCGCACATCGATGCCGTCGACGGCACTCGGACGGGCATCGAGCAGCGAGTGAAGCTGGAGTGCGAGCGCGAGCAACAGGAGCAACTCCTGCTGAGCGTCATACCGGCCTACATTGCGGCGGAGGTGAAGCGTAGCATCATGCTGAAGATGGCCGACGCCTGCCAGCGGGCCGGTGGCCAGAGTCAGACAAGATTCCACGAGATGCACGTGCAGCGGCACAACAACGTGTCCATTCTCTACGCGGACATCGTCAACTTTACGCCACTGTCCGAGCAGCTGACAGCATCGGATCTGGTCAAGACATTAAACGAATTATTCGGACGATTTGATCAAATCGCGCAAGTAAGTGGCCATTAATGGTTCCCTTTATCCGTACTTTTCACTTAGTTCCTTACGTTGGAGCTCCTTCTTTGCGTTATTCCAAAGAAATTTTGGGCTTCCGCAACACTTACTCCAGAGTCCAGAGTGAGACAAATCAAATTTTCTCTTTCTTTAGCCATATTACACCAAATAATAGTTCACCAAAGTAATGGAGGCGCCTGGTTTCTTTAATGGAGGCGCCTGGTGATTTGTTTGGTAAATCAAATATTTTAGATTTTTTCCTGAATTCAACGATAATGACATTTTACTTCATTTTGTACAAACTTATGTGCACATGCAGCAAATAGATTAAAATTAATTTGAATAAAAATCTGCCGCTGTCAGGGTACTGCTTTATTTTTTGTGTAGCTAAGCAGTATCGAATATTAAGCAAGTTGTCTATTACTTCCAATAGGCTCATTTCGTACAATGTGTCTCATTTTCATCAAATACCTTAAGCAATTAATGAATTAAGTTTTTAAATCCGGAAATTTACCACCACTGCCATATTTAAAGAAAAAAATGTCTGTCCAATATCATTTTTTTTTCTAAAATATTCTTATTAAAATTATTAAACCATACTACAAAAACGAATTTGAAAACACTTTTATGTACTTTCCGTTAAGAAAAGCGATCTATTTTAATTACAGGAAAATCAATGTTTGAGGATCAAAATTCTTGGAGATTGCTATTACTGTGTTTCCGGACTACCCGTCTCTAGACCGCATCACGCTGCTAACTGCGTCAACATGGGACTTCAGATGATCGATGCAATACGGTAAGTTATTTATAAAGAACAAACCACATAGGGTAACTTATTTCTAGATAACCACAATTACACTCAAACACCATTAAGTTGATCCCTTTCACATAACTTAGCAAAGATTTACTAGTAGAAGCACCCTTAAGGATCATCTTTTTTTAACCATCATTTGTAAACATACATTTTGTTTCCTCTCAAAACCCTAACTGCTCGAGGCGGTTGGTAAAAGTTGGAAGAAAGTTAGAGAAAATCGATCCCCTGTCGTTTGCATCCGCAACTTTAACTTTATTTTCCATTCCTCCCAACGGGAGCAACGCGACCAAATTGAATTACAGCGTACGTCGACCCATCAATCCTTTGCGAATTTCATATTTTTGTTTCTCTTTTTCCCTAACACCGCTTGCGCTCAGATTTGTCCGTGAGGCGACCGGCTTCAATGTGGACATGCGGATTGGTATCCACACCGGCAACGTGCTCTGCGGTGTGCTGGGATTACGCAAGTGGCAGTTCGACGTATGGAGCGATGACGTGACCCTTGCCAACCATATGGAGAGCGGTGGAGTTGCAGGGTAAGGGCAAAATCGTTAGCTAGCGGTTGTGACTCTACGTTCAAACCCGCTGTCCCGTGTCTACCGTGGGCACGCTAGCTTCTTCTTCCGAATAAACTACCGGGGCAGGTACTCCGGACATGCACCGCTGCCCCCAGGAGAAGGATACCCACTCCCAACCCATTATGTGCTTTGTTTTTCTTTCATTTCCCTGCCTTACGAACGGAAACGGGTTGACTTGCGACGTACATGACACATGTAGCCGGGTCCACATCACGAAGGCAACGCTCGACTATCTGGGCGACAAGTTTGAGGTGGAGCCGGGCGGGGGTGCCTCCAGGGAGTCCTACTTGGCGGATCATAAAATTGAAACATATCTCATCGTGCCACCGAAGGTAAGTATCCCGTTTTTGCGCTTGCTACGTTTTAAGTGCCACCGAGAGCACAAGCATTTCCTTCTCCCAACGCTGAGATTAAGCGGTTCCTAGCTCGTTATCTTCGAGGGCGTATAAAAACTAGAAGCTTAGCGAGACACGTAAGCTTTCTTAGCAAGCTCTTTGTTGTATCTTCCACAACGCTGAGCTGTTTGTAAAATTTAAGTAAAACGAAAAACATCATTCACCAGGCGAATTGGTTTGGTAAAATCAAACAACACAAAAGAAAAACTTTGCATCGAAAGAACATTTCAAAAAGTGTGTTGAAGTGTTTCAAACATTTGAACGAAGTATAAATGGGTTATTGAAATAAATCGAACCAAATACTAACCCTAAGCATGATGCCATCTAGATCGCAATAACTTCAAAATGCTCATACTAACTGTGGTTAGAATAACTGATTTTGAATGATACCACAATCAATATTTAATTTTCCAGATATCAATTCCAGAGAAGTTTGCTATCGACTTTTTCAACTCAAATATCCGCCAAGCCGCATCTCCAGCGAACTTCCATTGTGAAAGGGTAAATTATGAGTGCGAACAGGAGATTGCCGTCGTTTTATTTCCTAAGGCAACCGTATCAAATGTATTCGACCTCTTGAAGCGCTTTCAAACCAATTGCAAGCCCAATTTCGGCATTCGTATCGACCGCAGCAAAGGAACGTGGGGTGTAAAGTCCAATTAATGTGAAACATGGTCGAGAGTCAAGACCAGCTTAATTGGTAATTAAAATCCTTTTATTTATCCTGAACGTTAATTGTGACCAGAAACGCTCTCCGGTCATTTGCGCTGGGTCTTGTCTATGGTGCGCCTAGGTTTTCATCTCAACATCAAAACCATTCCCTGGATTCCGACAGGCACAACCCAAAATTATGACGATAAGCAAATAAATTCATACTTTGCGCAACTCTCTAGTGCACCTTGCCTCCGGACATGCCGACGGATGCCGTCATGTTAATGAAATGAAATTTTCCATTCTCTTCACCATACCACAACAGAAACCCACAACCGAACTGGGTAAACCAGTAGCCACGGTGGATTCGCATACGCCCACGTCGAACCTCGGGACACCCTCACCGACCACCACGGTGCAGATCAACGAGCCCGAACAGGAGCACCTGCTTCCTGCCCCGGAGCAGCCCCCACGCTCGCCGCGTACCCCGAAAACTCCGGAAGACATGAGGCGCTCGCACACGTCCATCTCGCCCGTCACCATTCCAGAAGAGCAGGAACAACTTCTGCCCCCACCATCGCCGGCCCATCACACTTCCGGTGGCCACGGGTTGAACCCACCATCCTCACCTTCCCCGAAGCAGGCCGTTCAAATTAACCCACCCACCATCAACGAGGAGCCGGTCGAGAATGATGGACCGGGCGACGGAGAGGACGACGCCGACGAGGCAGAGTCGCGTAAGAAATCCTGCCTAACGCTTCCCGTCGAACCAATTACCACCAACGGACACCTTCCGGAGCGTGTCGGAAGTCGCAAACTTTCCGTACAAGGTAGGAAACGCTGAAAGCAGCGCGAACAAAATCCAGTCCGTACGCGTTTTGCTCTTTGTTGGTTTTTATCGATGAAGTAGATGGGATAACCGATAGTCACAAATCAACGGATATTAATGAATTAATATTTTAAATATCAATGAAACCTCCGCTACAACTTCGTCAAACTACCATCGAACCAAGGAGCATCACACTCTTGGGATAAGATAATATTCTTGGGATTTTCAAAAGTACACTCATCCAAACCAAATATAAATTTTACTAAACACACTGTTTTCTTTGAACATAAAACGAAGAAACCAGAGTTTAATCGAAACGTTTGTTTTTTCGAAGCATTAACGAAACAGTAATTTTTTAAAATAGTGATAAATAATGCTTGATAGTGAAACTAAATTGTTTATTGCAGCTAAATTTAAACCATTCGTTTCATGAAATTTACAACAAATCTTTGATTTTAATGAAGAATGAACTTTAGCGTTGAAACTATAAATTTAATTATACTATACCACATGTTGAATACAAACTCAAGTTTTATAATGTCTTATCCACATGAATACGGACTAAACTTCGCTGGTTTCCTCTATTGGAAATTCTGTTATATGGCACACGATATTCCCATTCACAAGACCATTCATTGATGTTCCTTCCTTTTAACAGGACTGATTGCCTTCGCGGAGCGGCGCAAATCGTCCGGTTCTATTTTTGGTGACATGCGAAAAATGTCAATTTCCAACATCGATTGTCTTCGGTCGCCGATGGTGGCGACGCCCGGTGGGCCACTCATGCGAACACGGCCCTCGTCCAAGATGACCAAGTACGTCGAGTGCTGGGGTGCGGACAAGCCGTTTGCCAACATCACGGACTCGAAGATGGCCAAGAACATCGGCCTAGCGGTAAGCACGAACTAATCGTGGAGTTTGGTTTTCAGCGAGCGAGCACCAAACGAGTTTCCTTTGGTCTTTTGTTACCCAGAGTATAGCGATGATCGAGTCCAATCTGCTGCCAGAGGATGGATACTGTGGCGAGTGTAAATGCTGGGGCCCTCCAAAAGAACTGCAGCCCGTCACCATGTGGTACAGGAATACGGCCCGCGAGACGCTGTTCCGCGCACAACCGGAACCGACGTTCCGGTTTGATCTCATCTGTTCCTTTATTCTTTTTATTTCAATAGGACTGATTCAAATTATAGTATTTAAAAGGTACGTTTGTTAGCTGAGTTTGAACATGCTTTCATGTGAGGGGGAGGCTGGCAGACTATTGACGTCGATTGACTGTTTGCTTCGTTCTTCCATCCCAGCAATGTAGTCGTTATTGGTTCACTGAGTGCAACAGTCGTAGCGTTAGGATTGTTTTTATACTTAAGCAACTACCAGATGTCGAACCTCTCGCCACCGGGCAACAACGGCCCGGGGCAGGTCATCGCAGCGAGTCGTGGTCTTCGATTAGCCATCTTCCTCATCTCCACAGCACTCATTGCAGCCTGTGCCATTTTTAGTGTGGTAAGTTAGTAGCCATTCGTACAAACGGAACAAAACCCCCTGTTAATTTTGCTCTGCCGGCAGATAAACTTTGACGATTTAGTTATCGCGGACATTCGCTTCGTGAACAACGCCACCGAAGAAATCACGTACGACCAACAGTACGCGCCTGTTGCTCCCGTCTACCTCTACATGTGCGCAATCAGCCTGGCCGCCGTGTCCGCCTTCCTGAAGGCGGGTTTCCTCGTGAAGGGACTGCTGATGGCGCTCTTCATCGCCATCCAATGCTCCATCCTGTGGACGAGCTCTCTGTTCGAGACGTACGAAATTTTAAGCGACTCGTAAGTTTCCTTTTAGCAGATAGAATTAAAATTAAATATTAAACTTACCCACGTAGCGCTGCAGTGACGTGTAAATTTACAACACCACTACAAGTTTATAGGGACCACCAGGGAACACTCGGAAGCTCGTAACAAATAGCTGTTCAAAAGTGCTCTACAAACACTGAACATAGACACTAGTGCCACCTCAGTTTACCATTCGTGTGCGTTTTCTTCCTTCGTTTCTCGTAGTTGGCCACTGGGATTACGGGGCTTGCTGTTCCTATTGCTGATAGCCGCCGTGCTGCATACACTCGACCGCCAGGGAGAATACGTGTCCCGCACGGACTTCCTCTGGAAGGCCAAACTGAAGGTGGAACAGGAAGAGGTGGAAACCATGCGCGGAATCAATAAAGTAACTATGTTTTCATTACCCATTACCGGTAGAGGATGGCTGGGGAAAAAGCTTGGCCATGAGGTGGACATGAAAATCGGTTTGGGTGGTAAAAACTCAGAATTAATCACCCTCACCTATGTGCCATGTGCGCGACGTACATATATGCCTTGCCAACACCTACCGATTACACCTGCGGAATGCGATGCATTGAAGTTCGTACGCTTATTTCTATTGGTTTTTCTCTCTATCCTTCTTTTTTTACATTTACAATTATTTTGCCACTCCGATAACGCTTTGCCTTACGCCACAAACACATTGATCCATCCTTCGGCATCGTGCGCCTGTTTGCTACTTCCGCCATCGCTAAACCTGTTCCTGGGCGAGTAGATTTTATTGGAAAACATATTGCCCGCACACGTCGCCCAGCACTTTCTGAAGAAGGAACGTGCCGTGCAGGAGCTGTACCACGAGAGTTACTCGTCGGTTGCGGTCATGTTCGCCTCGATACCCAACTACAAGGAGTTCTACGACGAGACGGACGTGAACAAGCAGGGGCTGGAGTGCTTGCGGTTGCTGAACGAGATTATCTGCGACTTTGACAAGCTGCTGCTCAAGCCCAAGTTCAGCGGCATCGAGAAGATAAAAACCATCGGAAGCACCTACATGATTGCATCCGGGCTACGTCCCGGCAAGGAGGAAGGTGCCACGGTAAGACGCTGTTTTTTTTTACTCCTCTAACAAAGTAACGTAAATCGCAATTGGAAAGATATTTTTGCCATCTTTTGTGCCCCTGTCGTTGCTTGAGTTGCCACCAGGTTATGTTATCAGGTTATGTTTGTAGCATGTGGTGTTATAATACTCACTTTAAAAACTATCTTACTCGAATTGAGCATGTGTGCATAAGAAAAGTATCAATAACTTAACAATACATAGTTGTTTGAGGCTTCTGAAAATAATGCTCGTACCTTTACGAAATAGGTACATTCCCAAAAAACTATTTAACATAAGGGCACATATTTAATTAAATCAGGAGACACTAAAAACTCATTGATTTTTCTCAACAAACTGTAATCCTAGAAAATATACTACGTGTAAGATTTTTCTTGCAGTCACGATAAAAACTATTATTTAGTGAAAATATGGGCTCTTAGCTAAACTTTTTCAAGAAACCTTCTTCTTCTTCTTATGTGGCTCTACATCCCCAAGTGGGACAAGGCCTCTCTCCGTAGAGAGTTACTGTGACCAAAAAACGGTAATATCATAGATCGGTGGTCAGCCGTTCGTAATACCGGGGGGTGCCAGACTCGGGATTCGATCCCACACCTACGGCGAGGTGTTTTCTTGCGCTACCGCTGCGCCATGGGCACCCCCACCCCATTTTCAAGAAACCAAGATCCATTTATTTAGTTTTTCATACTATTTGATCAAACTTGCTGATTGTTGAGAAAGTGTATGCATTTAAGAAACTTAAACCTTATTTAACAAGTAACTACAAAAGTATTCAAACAATTTTCGCAAATCTAACGTTTGGTGACAAATGAATACAAGCTTTGAGAGCAATTTAAACAACTTCTAATCTTATTTTTACCCTTAACCTAGTGGTTTCTTAATTGAGCTATCTTTTGGTTGGTTCGATTGTTGGCAAAAGCAGCAGATGTTACAAATGTCGCTGATTGAAAAGCGTTTCAACCCGCAGCAAACCACCAGCCGGTTCCATTTTCCCACCATCTTACCACCGTTTTCTATTCGATCAGTTAATTTATCATCGGCAGTGGCACTGGGCGGGGAGTTTGAGAAAAAGTTTTCCCCGTTTTCGGCGGAATCTAACGCCAACGCATACCAAATTGCTGTGGGCTAACGCACACTGGGCGTCGTTTTGTTTGGTCGGGTCGTCCTTGGCTAAACATTCCTTTTCATTACCGGAAAGCTTGCATGGAACGGTTTATTGTGTTTCGTTTTTTGGGTTAATTGGAAAATATCACCAGCCGCATATTAATCAGCCCTCGGTGGAACGAATGCAACCAAAACAAATACGAACAAATAAAAAGGAAAATGTTAAACTTGGCTTTGATTGCCAACTCTATTGTTTAACCTGGCAACAACAATTTGCTGTACTAAAAACATCAATCAAACAAGTTACGAAAATACCCACTTTGTTACAATAAAGCTTAAAAATAAATAAATAACTTCAATCACGCATTAGACAGTGTATTCGAATTCTACCAACTAAACTATGAAGATGTAATTAATCTTTTTGGAATTATCATTATCATGCAAATAAACTCCTTATTTGTAATAATCTGCGATTGACAATGTGAATGCAAATGTGAACTTCCAGCTAACGACACCATTGATTTAATATACACGATTTCGTTTGAGCTTTACACACGTTTTCCTTCTCTAAGTACTAACTCACCTGATTTTTCGTTCGATTGTTGTTTTTCTCTTCTTCTTTCACGCAACCCGGTAGAAAAATAATGAGCTGGTACGTATCACTACTGACGTTCTGCTGACCTTGTTAGACTTTTAATTCTGGCCATAACTACCGGATGCTGGCAGACGTTAAAGTGGCTAAATGTTGTTAGGGCAGTGCGTCACATTTTACTGTCGACGTCCTTTCGATAACCCGTCGGAAACACTTCCTGTTTGCTGGCATCCAGTGGTTTGCGCTGTTGTTATATCGTAACTTTTTATTCACCCCTTTTCCATCGAGTCTGGTCGTTATGTGCACCCATTTTTGCTCACCATCATCGTATGGTCAGCTTCGGAACAATTTTCGAATTTGATTCATTCAACTTTCTTCCTTCCCTTTCCCCATTGTAATTCTACCCGTACTGTTTGGTGCAACGCTCGAATCTATGTTCGTCCTCGTGTTGGCGTACTCGTGGGTGTGGATTATCAACGTGCCCTACAAAATAGGACGAAAAGCGCACCGAGGAGCATAACGTCGTGGTGCTGGTAGAGTTCGGCATCGCACTCATGACGGCACTGGATCAAATCAATCGAGAATCATTCCAACGATTCCGTCTGCGGATCGGGCTCAATCATGGTCCAGTGATAGCCGGTGTCATCGGAGCCCAAAAGCCGCAGTACGACATCTGGAGCAACACGGTGAACGTGGCGTCGCGCATGGACTCGTGTGGCGTGATGGGTCGGGTACAGGTGAGTCAATCAACCATTTACTTGCTCTATGCAGGATGAAATAAATACGATATGTTCCACAAGTTTTGTCATTTCTTCATTATCTTTTACCAAACATACCCAAATGAAACAGAGTATTCAAAACAATAACCTTTTTAAATTTAAAATAAAATAAACAAATATAACTCAACATCTAAAGTATGGTCACCTTAAAAATCCCTTTAAATTATTGATTTAACAAAAGAAACGCAACTTTAATAAGCCTAATTAAAAAAGTTTTCCTATGTTGATAATGGTGATATTAAATTGTTCAGTAATCATATCGATAACCCAATAACAAAAATGACAATTTAGTGACACTTTAATCAAACAGAACACTCTGCCAATAAAGGTAACTTATAATGATATTAATTTGATCACATGTCCTATTACTATCCACCGCTTGAAACACCAGCATCCTGACATCCATGACATTTTCCCAATAACTTTCTCATGCACCTCCCGCTCTCAATTATATCACCCACGATTTGACAGGTGACAGAAAACACGGCCAAAGTCCTCATGGCTGCTGGATACTCCTGTGACTGCCGAGGACCAATTCACGTGAAGGGCAAAGGAATTCTAACAACCTATTTCGTCAAGACACCATTCGATGAGCGGATCTAAAACTCACATGCGTGCGAAATATTAAAAGAATAGTTAAAACGAAGGAGAGTAATAATAAAAAAAACACTTACACCAAAGAAACGTAGCTGACATTAAATTTTGAAACAAGTATCAAAAACATAAACTGCTCCTAGAGTCATCCGTTTTTCGCTAGTTTAATCGTCTGATTTTTGAGGTTTAGTTTTTATTATTAAAAACACCAACAGTATGGTAAACTGTCGTTTAAATCAATGTTCATTAGGATAGTGATACATTGTCTGCGTCTGCTTAATGTAAACAAAATGGTCAGGAGTTGCAGTTCGTGTTTAAGCAGAACTGCGATCATTAGCAAACCTGCTTTAACGAGCACTAAACCATTCTAGCATTAAATTAAAGGATGCAAACAAGTACAATAGCAGTTCAGAATACCGGAAGTATTTTCAAAGCGCTAACTAACACCAACAACAAAATTGCCAACGGTGTCGGGTTTGTTAACAGAACTCAGTCTACGGCAAAGGATGTACAAAGAGAACGATTTAGTTATCCGGACTCATAAATAAGTTTTCATTGCCTCCGATATCAACCTGTTCCAAAGGAAATAAAATCATGTACTGTGGAGATAACATGGTACATGTGCAGAGAAACAAAACTGTATGCATTATATTCTACTGATTACTAATTCGTAAAATCTTGAAAGAAATCCCCGCACATGATACGCAATTTTAGAACCTGAAAAAGCAAATCTATTTCATCGCTTTTACTTCCTTCCAAACGGAGTCTCTATTTCATTGCGCACCAGACGCCACAATATATTTTACTCATCCCCAAGATAAAGTGCTTCCATCAAGCGAATCTATTACCTGTCAAGAAAATGGTCTTGAAGGGCATACCATGCTCCGTCTAGGGAATGGTTGGGACCAATACGAATGTGTTGATGGCCATTGAGAGCACGATATTCGTTTAGCTAGAAGGTTTCTCAGTTAATGGAACCGGTGGGAATTATCTTGTCATAGAAAGAATGGTCGCCTGTTACTTATATTCATTTTAGTATTGCTTCTACACAAAAAAATACAAGAATATTGTTCCTGGAATTTAGAAAATGATATTTAAAGTATTATTATACCAACAAAGGTTACTAGTTTATGAATCGTAAAAAAAAACAATAACACATTCCGTTCAGCACTTAATCGACAACCGCAACATTCAACCGCATCTGGGGTTTTCATTGCTCGTAAAATTTCACTTGAACATTTTCTTTGTTTTATGGCAGCCTGCTAACCACGGCGAGCCTGTTTAGTACACATTGGTGCCTGGTTTTTCTAGCCTTCGAAACTGCTCTTCCATCAGTGTGAGTAAGCCATTTGGCGAGGAAACAATTCGCCAAATGTCGAAGAAAATGCGATTATGCCTTTGGTGTCCTCCGAGTGACTTTTGTCGGCTTTCTTCGCTTGATACCTTTTCCTACGACTTATCCCAGACGCCATGGCCGAGCAAGTCAACAAGCTACAATCTGTTTGCATGATGCCATCACCAGTTTGAACCTAGTTTGGGGAAAATCTGTGGCCATAGAAAGCAACTTCATATTCCATTGTGCGCAACAGTATATTCCGATTTATCCGCCCCAGGACAAACAATGCTATTGGTGTGGTCCCCACGATTGCTGCTCACAATTTCTACAGGCCGGTAATAACTAAAGTAGCAAAACCATGACCTTCCATTAGAGGGGATTTTTTATTTCATTTACTTACCCCCTAAACCGACACAGGTATACGAAACCGGTCGTCTAATAAAAGGACATCTTACTAGGTAGCGCTTTTTCGTTTGCTTTGTTCAACAGTAGATGAAGATAGACCATGTTTCGTATGCTGTTGCCGGGAGCGTGGCGTTGTCGTCCTAAACGTACTTCACATCATACCAAACATGGGCAACTTTTCTTCGCAGCTCGTACGGCAAGCACCGCAACATTATCAGCCCCGAGCTGATGAGCTGAACGCAGTTAGAATTTGAGTCAGCGTGGGAGAAAAACAACTGTGTAAGGTTGTTTTCAAGCCCAGTGTCCACATAAATTTACATTTTATGGGTTGTAAGGTGAAATGCACAAAATAATGTTTCGTGAGCACCTGCTTCTGAGGAACATAATACACCTTTGCACTATTACATACAACTGCTTTTACTCAACAAACTGTTCATGAAATGAAAACAATTTTTAGTTTTAAAACTCGAGCTCATTTAACCTATGTTTGCAAATTTTTAAAAATATTCTTCTTCATTTAACATCTTATTAATATAATCAACTACGGCAGTTAGGTTATTAGATTTATACTTGAATTATGTATTTTGAACAATATGAAAACAAGTACACACAAAACGTTCTGAAATAAACTCATTAACGTTTGCATTAAAAAAATAGACAAATTTTCATCGACGATAAGAAAAAAGTTAACCAAGCTAATTCAATGAAGTAAATTTTATTGTAAAGTTACATCACTTAAGTACTTTAAAAAAATATTCCGACGCCCAGTAAGGCGGCCATACGGTACTTGTTCCAAACTTTTAGCCATAGCCGACAAAACCAATCGTGTAAGGATGTTTTTCAGTAATTGTGTGGCCTACATGACCACCTGCTGCTCCACTTGGGTTTTAAATTGTTGAAATAGATCCTACGTTTAAGATTTATCAAGGTTTTATCAGTTGGAAGTGGTTGAGGGTGGTCAGTGCTGGTATTGATAATGATATTTGATAGAATTTTGTGATTTTTCGAAAACTGGGCCTCGATCGACACACCTGTATAACAATCTCCATCTTTTCTAAGTTTTTCTTAACTATTTGGCCTGTTGAAGCGACACTCTGGACCAAAGATCGGAATGATTAGGCCATTTTTCTTTCTGCCTGTCATTACGGACTCTGTTGCAATCAGGGGCACCGCAGCACGGTCAGTGGCCGGACTAAGGCTTCCAAATGATTTTTTAACCTTTCTCCATAAGTGACAAAATAGTCAAAAATCCATATCAGCTGATTTCGGCGGACATGAAATGTCTCACAACTTCTAACAACTTTGTTCCTCGATAATGCTGGAAGTGTTTACACGTAATCAAGCGAAGTCGGTTTGCTGTTTGGCCACCGCGGATTCAATCTAAATGATGATCTTGTCAAACTTGTTCTGAATTTAAAAAAAATGCTACATTTTATGGTACTTTCAACAGAAAGTTGCTATCGTATTCCGTTTTTGCAGGAAAAATCGTCAAAATTTTTCTATTTTTTTAATGCAAATGTTATTTAAATGTATGAATGTACGATTGTAGATCAAAATGTTATGCCACAACCGAAGGAAATAAAGTGCGTTTACTTCCATCCATCTACATTTGAAAAGTTTTGTATCTTTATTTTGGGACACAAATGTTTCCAAAAATTATTGACTGTAAGGTGTTGACTTTATGGATGAATGAAGGTAATTAATAAGACCTCCTCCGCTTGCATCAGACCAAGATAATGGTACCACAATAAACGTCAATACATTCCTTAAAATCAATTAAAACTTTAACGTGCGTCATAGAACCACTGGAAATTCGACAACATCCATGTCACCAGACCTTTCGATTTTCCAATTGATTGTAACTAATTTCTCTTCTGTGTCCCCCTCCCGCCAGTTCTGAACGATACATCAACGACCGTCATTGAACCGTTGAGATTTCGTAGACACGCTTTTCTTATTCATGCGCCGAAAACCGCTCTCCATTATTTATTACCATCCCCATTTCCGCCACGGATGGAACCTTAGCAGGCCCTGAATTCCCAAAATAGCAAAAAATCAATAGCGTCGCGTTGTCCTGCAGAACTGGATTAAAACGCTTTTCAATGTACAATGCACTCTGTTAAGCATGTAAAGGTTGTGTCTATGAAGGTTTCCTTCCAGATAAACTTTGTTTTTATTCACCCTGGACGACCCCGGTTATGTTGAAACACTTATTCACATGCAATCAAGCAAGTCCTCACATGGTGCTTACTTGAAAAAAGACAAACATATTGATCATACTTGAAACATTGGTACTATTCGATAACCAAAGGGAACTGTTAAGTTAGTTAGCATGAAGCCGTATTACTGTCACAGTTCATCCATCATCGAGGCTCGACTCTACTTTCCCCTTCAGTGACTCAAAAGAAAACTAGTTTTAATGAAGTTAAACGGATGAATTGAATCAAATCTACCGATGGAACGAATCATACGAAGGGCAAAGAAGGGTGGCCTTTTATCTACAGCAGCTAATCTAATCATGCCATAGTTGCTCTACGAAACTGCGAAAACGACACATCACCCGTCACACAAACGAGGAGAAGGCTCCGTCTTGTGGGTTTCGTCCACCCTTTACACTCGCCCACTTGAAGTGAAATTTGAATTCCAAGCAAATACACCCACTGTTTACTTCGCCATAGTTCTGTTGCTTTACCTTTAGTCACAGTCATCAAATAACTAACTCGCTGTTGATAGAAATCAACACTCACTACAGCTCTCTTGAGCGATTAGTTTTGGTGCTTTTAAATTTCATGTGTTCAAATAAAAAGAAAACTAATGTAAAGCAAGACAAGCTTGTTTACGACAATTGCTTACAGCGGTCGGACCGAAGCATCCATATGCAGAAACACAAAAACATTCATATGTACATGAAAGTAGACTGGGTGTAATCACATTTTTGACATTATTTAAGTTGCTGTTGTAGCCCATCTTATGTCAGCAAGAGTTCCACGAGCACCAATTAAAACCTCAAGTAAATAGGTATCAAGCCTATGTCATGTGAGCAAAAGCTTCTCAAGCACCAATTAAAACCCAAGTATATAGGTATTGGCATAACTTATGTAGTATAAGGCTAAAAACAATCAACTGTGTGTATAAACAGGGAATTTTTCATTGGTTTCACAACATGTTAACGCCTGTAAATCATCAAACACACAAATTGCATGGAGCAAATCGGCAACGAATTTATTTAAAAAATAGTTTTCTAGTAATGTAGATCTATCCAACGGAATGTGTTTTGTTTTTCAGTAACGTCTTTCTTATCCAAAGGCATTATATCAGATCGACTTTATCCATGACCCACAGATTCCACATGGTATGGAGGAAAGAAAATCATAGTACTTTTATAACCAGAAAAAGTCGTAGAAATAACATTTGCTCGCATAGATTGTTGTTGTTCAAGAATAATTATGTGGCATATTTTAATTAAAATTAATAAAAGATAAGAAACATAATTGAAATAAATCAAATAATTAAAACGATTTCAAATATTTAGATGTTATCAAGAGAACGTTACTTTAAATAAATTAATCTCTATGTCGTCTCTTAGTGATTTATCGCAGATTTAGTTTCTACTTACTAACGAGAAAGATCTTTGAAAGTATATAAAAATAAGTATACACAATAATAATCTTCGCTTTCTAACCATGCACTGATTTATTATAAGCTTGTCTTGGACAGACAGCTTATGGTGAAACGTGTTCCTTTAATTTTGTGCATTATGCTCATACCCGAAAAGGCGATAAACGAAACAAATCGAGAAGGAACGACCCTTATCGAAAGGAAGATTAAAAGAAATACCTTCGATTAATCCTTGAACACTCCACCTTTTATAGCTTAGATAAATTCTGACAAATATACTACCTAATACAAACGTTCTGTTCCTGGAAGAAAATAAATTCTCTACGAAACACCTGTAGATTGAAGTGAGATAGAAAGATCTGTAGCTCCCGGCTCAATCGACGATGGAGCACTAAGCCTTTAATCTACTCCGAAACCATACGACCCAAAACAGGATCCACCCAATCGCTTTCATTCACAAGTGGCCACCGGTATAGCGAACAGAAGAAAAACCCACCACAAAACCCGAACCCACCGGAATGAAGGACGCGTTCGGATGGATGGTGGCCGTTACTTTCGTAAAAACTTTTCGAAAACTATTCGTCCTCGGAGAATGTACAAAGTTTTGCTTTTCAATTCTCGTGTCACTCCCACACACACACCCACAGGACCGGAGGCATGAATGGTGAAGGCTAGGACAAAAGCTGTTTCGTCAATATTAGCTCAAACTTTCACCGTAGGTACGATGATGAGCAAGGGAGAAACAGTGAAGGGCAGGTCGCTAAAATAACGCTGTCAATGAAATTCCCCCGTTGTCCCTCGAATGTTGCAAAGTTTTCCAAAGAAGAGATGCCCGGCTCAGGTAATGAAGCTATAATATCGTCTTATCAAACGGTGATTCGTTTATCGTCGCCGCTGCTGTTGTCTCTTTCGGCGACCTTTTAGAACTTGTTTTTGGGTCCCGGTACACCACATGTTTGAATCACGAAAGGAAACATATTTTGAACCTCCAGCGAACTTGTACTGCGAGAAATGTTTCCGTCAAGATGAGCAATGAAGCCATACGCAATGATGAAGCGAAAATGTGATGTTTTGAAGTAACCAATACTGTGCCTCCATCGTTTTCTTACTCTTTTAGAAAGCTGCCAAACATCGACCGGCTATGCTAGGGAATATGACTTTTGCTTTCAGGAAATATCTTTTAAATACAAAAGTCATTAAGACTTTATATTCACGGTACAAAGTACCGAGTAGATATGTACATTCACGGTACATTAATTTATGTTCATTAAATAATCTATACAATACGTTTGTTCACATAAACCGATAGATGATTCTATATGAAATCATATCAATCACGCACATTATAATCGTTTTGTACAGTCTTAGTGCATATCAGAGAAAACTCACTATAAATTGCACCCGAACGATAATGCTATTGGTGAAAAGATAAAATTAAAATCTTAAGATTTTACGGATGCAACTCACAAGCTGGTACCAAACTTAGCCAACATTTATCGTTAATGGAAAAAAACTTTGCTCTAGCTTTACTGTTTGCAAATGCACGGTTTCAACCTTGTCCCATTTCTATCGAGTTTTTTATGCCTTTTCGATAAACGTACAGCATCGCGTTAGAAAGAACCGCATGAAGAACGTTTTTAGGTGAAATGCAAATGTGATTTACTCCCCGCAATTGGCTGTTATAAAGAAAAAAACCTTTACCACAACATGTACCACGTACAAACTACGTGAAAGCACCTGATGCTTTCCAGTAAGTTGTTCTAAGTGATTTTATTTTCCCTGAACCCTTTTTTCGCCAGTGGGTTGGATGAAGCATTTTGTAAAGTTAACCTTTGACCACACCACACTCGAAAGTAATTTACTTGCCCGACGCTGGTGCCTGGATCGGAAGCTGTGGCAAGAAGGGAACGAGATGTGTTTTATGCACACGGGAACGAGCTGATTGAATCGACCCGCTAGATATCGCTGCTTTATTTGCGTTCCATCAGCATGCACTCAGCGGTAAATTGACTATTAGTCGGTATGATCCAATCAATAAATGGAACGCGAGTGAACACCGCATTCGAGTGAGAATCCTCCATGTACTACTCCATATAGCTTTTTATATCTTACCATTTTCAACGAGTAATGGTAAAACTAAGATAAATCTAAGTGTGATTTCTAAATCAGAAATATCACGATCTCGGAAACAAGCCTATTTGCCGATGTTTTTGTTACATAGATATTGTAATTTTATCGTTGAAACGATGACGCTTGATAGTGATCGACGTCATTCAAATAATCCTCTTTGTTGTCCCTCAACAATGATGTATTATTGTGCAGCTTTCAAACACGTTATCAATGCATTAAAGAATGCATACCAGTCGACGCGTAATTCGTTCTCTAACATGCTACAAGTGTCTGCATAAATGCAAGGGTTTGCGATAGAAAATCTATGAATACATTTATTCACTCTATGGGTTGTTCCCGTGTCGTTTGGAAACAGCTGCAAGAAGCTACCGAGCGTGTACAAACGAGCTATAACTCCAACGAAGGATGTCAGGAATTTAAACTGACAGTGAACAAGGCTTCTCTAGGACACGATCGACCCAACAAACGCGCCTCTTTGGTGGGCTAAGCTTTCGTGGGCCAAAATTGCAGCACATTGAAAGGCGGTCAAACGGAACGGAGGGGTCCGGATTCGTCCCGGTTGACGATTTCGCTCACACCGGCTATCTAGCTATCCCTAGATAATGTAGAGCTGTATCAACAAAACAGTATCAGTATCTTAGATACGATTTTATTTATAAAAGCGTGCGGCACGAAGCTCAAACCTTACTTTAACGTATGTCACTGGGAAAAGGGACGTTTTCAGGTGCTTTTGCTCGCTTTTGGGCCTGAAGGAAGAGGTAAGGCCCGATTTTGGGTGGATATGATATAGAAAAATGTATCATTTTAGATGTCTTGGTTCGTGTGTCTAGCGCAAAGCTTTCGCTTCGAAAAATCCATCCGATCAGTCTTCGACCGGATTTCTACTCGAATAGATTCAAATCGTTATAACGAGTGTTGGAGACCAAACAAATTTGCAAAATATTAAGCTTTTATACAAATTGTTACAGTGTTTGATCTGAAATTGATTCTTATTACTTTGTTATAATTAACATCTATTTACATAGTGTATTTTAAGTAAATACAATAGTTTTTGTGTGGTATGAGCAAAGTGTTATGTAACCGTGAGATTCATCTTCTTGCTTTGAATTGCTGCAAAACGTGAAACAACTTAAATCCATTAGAATTATACAGAAAGTGCATATATTGTTCGGCTGATCAAAGTATCGATTTTTTTAGTGCAAAAGAAACGCAATAAAAGGAATACATCCACTAGAAATACAATACAATAGTTATATAACAACCACGGTTTCTAACGATTTCCACAACGATTTAATGAATGGTGATATCCTTTACGTATAGTGAATAATTTTCATTTAAATACATAGTGCAGATGAAAAAACGGTTTACAATGAACTCTTAAATATCATAAAAAATTTATAATAATTTATTTATCAACCATCTTCAATTACAAGAAAGCAGCGTATCTATGGAAAATTAGAATGTTTACCTCATAGAATTAACTTTATCGAATTTACAAGTCAAATTATCTATAAATCTTTATAAAAGATTTGCAGAAATGACCTATAAATTATTTCAATTTTGTTTGTTTTAACAGTTTGTTTTGAATTTCAAGATGGCGACTCGTGACACAACTATTGCGTTGTAACTCCTAAACCAAAGACATACTAACCGAAAAGAATTATCGATTGGATTATTTATACAGCGGTAGAAAAAAAAAACAAGGATAGCACGATTGAAAATATTCATCCAAACAAACAGGTTACCTAGCGTGCCGAATTTGAGCAATCGTTTCTCTTGAATGGCGTAGTTAATCATAAATGCTAATATTATATGACCTAGGTACCTCGAAATACTCGCATCCAGTGCAGTTGGTTGGTTTTTGTTTGTCCTTCCGAGCGGAAGGAAAAACTACTCACAACAGTCACAAGTCGGAGCCATGGCTATTGCTTGATCGCGTGCTAGGAAATGTTGAAGCGGAAAGCGAACGTTGTTGATGACAGGCAATTAACCCTGAAACTTTGCCAAAACACGCTACTCGCGTTCGGGAATTATGCCAGCAACAAGTTCCCGAATGGTGGACTTCAAAAGGCGGAAAGTCTGATGAGCTGCTTTTATTCGTAGCGTGACTTTAATGAGAAGCTAGATGTGATTAGGAAATAAGTCAATCAAGCGTTCTGGAAATCATGGCGCACGTACAGCATGTGCACGAAATGGATTTCTTCTAAATCATGAAACACTTCCAATTTACTTTATACTTTAAGAAACTTAGCTTCACATTTTGTTGAATGTCTTCATTCAACTTGATGAGATGAGTTTCAAATCTTAAAATAACCTTTCACTTCAGGTGATTTTAGTAACTCTTACATAAAATAATTGTTTTCCTTATTCTTCTAGAAATAAATCATTTTAGCATATATTTGAGGCGAACTTCGATTACTTTTCATTTCATTTTTAACAATGTTTTACAGAATCCAATGCTTAATTGTAACGGTGTATAAGATATTTATAAATATCAATTTTATTGCTAAGTCGACTATGAGTATTGCATTCTTTAAAACCAACATAACGTTGCATAACATCGAGAACAAGAAGCAATGAAAATTAACGGTGATAGTGGTTAATCATATGTTAGGTTTAATTAAATTAAAATAATTTCTTTTATAATTTCAAAGTCCAAATGGACTATTTTAAAATTTTTGATTGTCTTTCATTTAAATTAACGAAAGTCGAAACACAGGTAACCTTCTTCCAAATACAAAATAAACTAAAAGAAAAAAAATAGTATCTTTACAAAATAATCGATATCTTTCTGATAAATCTATATATTAAATTTAATATTAAAAGTATTAAACCCCAGAAATTTTTTGTGCAAAAGTGTATCTTATTATTATAAAAGTTATCTTAGTGTGAAGTGAATCTCAAAGCGATTTACTCAATCAATTAAAAAATATGCACGAGTAAATCAAATAATACGTTTTTGCAAAAAATAAATAAAATGAATCTTGGGCAAGTATCACCCACACCCCCAGTGAAAAGAAAGTGAAATATAGTGCAAGTGCCACCAACAAACCCACTTTAATGACAAGCTTGCCAAACAGTCGCAAGAATGTGTTGAATAAAAGTGAAGAAGAAAACACCAAAGTGATATCAAATACAAAAACGAAAATAATTTATAAGCAGCTTATTGAATGTTGGCCCTATGTGAAGTGAAACCTATCTCTATCTCAGCACCTGGTCCCTATGCTTCACAATTAAACCAAAATAGTGCGAACAAATTATAAGTGCAATTATATAAAGTTAATTCTTTTTTGTTGCGCAAAGTGATAACAGATCATTGGAGATAAAAATTAATCGTAAAACAAGTATTTTCAACTAAAGTGTGTTGTGCATGTTAACGAAATAAATCTCAAACTTTAATTTAATAATAATTAAATTATTCATTAGTGATATGATATAATAATAAATAATCTTCCGTTTTTCCTTTACAGCATAGTGTATAGATTGCGCAAAATACAGATCGTTGTGAAACCTTTATTGCACGTACAGTGAATCTTAGTCTACAACCCTTAGCCAACACAAATGCACAAAAAGTGTGCACAGAAATAAGTAAAGAGATCCAGGCTTAGTTTTGTCAACAGTTTTTAAAAGAATTCCAGTGTGTCTGAGAAAGAAATAAAACACCATGGAAGGAGCCGGAGGAAGTAGCAACTCTGATCCACGCTTCGAGTTTCTCGGTTCTTTCGTCCAGAAAACATTGAAGCTGAAACCAGAGAAATGGCATCGTTTAGTGACCCTGTATGTACAAATAGCAGGTTTTTTGATTCGAGCTACTTGCATATTTGTGTATATTTTAAATTATCGTTACAGAGAGGAGCACAAGGCAGTTCTGAAAGAATTCTTTGACAATGCACAGACTGTCGTAATGATAATTATTCTCACACCATCCGCACAACTTATTCCGCTCGTAAGCTTTCCGATACAGCAGCTGAAGAATAAAGGTAATTTAACTAGTTGAATCTCACAAGAAGCTGGAATGAACATCCACACCTTCCACAGGAGTCTACTTTGTCAAGAAAAACCCGATGGAGGTACCCCGCGACGGATGCAAAGATGTGCTCGTTGTGGGGGATCTTGCCACGCGTACCATCGACCAGCTGTCCTGCCTCGTGGACGAGGTGTTTGTGCCGCTTCTCTCGAACTCGGACAATCACCTAGGCTGGCCGGAGATGGTCGCACAGGACGTACAAAAGCAGGTTCACAGTCTTAAAAGCACGGTTTATCAAGTCCAGGGTCAAGTTAGTGGACAGACCGTTCTACCAATGCCCGTAGGAGTTGATAAATGTGTGCAGACGGCCAAAGAGCTCGTTGTCAATGCAGAATGTTCGATTAATCTCTACCTGAAGAGTGCAATCGAGGGTGTTGTCATCAAATGGGCCACTCAGGTGAACGATGTCATGCTGGAGTCAAGTGCAAACGCCTTCAATGGTGGTCAAAATCCCGTCCCATCAGTCGGTAAAAACGTCACGCCACAACCATACATACCTATTCTGCTCGCTGTGAGTTCTGATAAGCTTTGTTTCTACTAATACATTTGTTCTTTGCAGAGATAAATTTTTGGAACAATCGGCTTAAAAATTTAACCTACATATATGAACAACTGCGCCATGAGCGCATCCGCAGCATGGCGCTTATCTTAGAGTACACAGATAGTGCCTACTATCCCTGTTTCAAAACACTCTTCAAAAATGTTGTCACAGGTAATTAATATTTTCCTACCGATTGTTTTGCATCGGAGTTAATATATTTTAACGGTACCATCGTTTCGTTCGTTCAGCTTTGGCGGAAGCCCGAGATATAACACTCTATCTAAATCCTCTCACAAGACACTTTCAACAGTTAGAAGACACCGAATTTTCAGAGTGCAAAGTTTTACTCAAACCGTTACTACACGTAGTGTGTTTGATTTGGTCAAATTCACTTTACTATTGCCACTCTGCCAAATTAATAGGTATGTTCAAACTTTGCTGATTCCGGTCTTCAATACGCGTAAATATGATTTTTCCTTGCCGTTGCAGTGCTTCTGCGACAAATATGTAACCTGATTATTCAACAGGTAAACACTATTCCCTAGTCTTTTTTGGCTTAAACGTCTCACTATTACTTTGCTTTATCCTTTAGGCAAAGCGATTCCTGGATCCATCATCAATCTTCCATAGCGATATCGATGAGGCGATGCAGCGAATATCGTTATCGATACAAATCTTAAAATATTTCCGCACCGTGTACGACGAGTACAAGGATAATATTGCACCTTTCTTTCAAGAACGTCCGGTAGTAAATTGGACCTTCCACCCGAACGCCGTCTTTGAGCGGTACAATGCGTTTCTGGATCGTCTGTTTACCATACAGTGGTTTTTCAATACCGTGATTGAATTTCTCAAGCTTGAAAAGGTAGAAATCGGCGGCCTGAAGGGGCGTGCACTGAGCGCTCGTATTACGGGCGTCTCGGTCGAGTTCAACCAATGTTTCTCGCTGTTTGCATCGAAAACGTACGACGTGCTCGATCCGGATGATCCGACGTTCAAGGAAGATTTCGTAAAGTTTCAGGATCGCATATTGGAGTTGGACCTTAAGCTGGCAGCCATTCTTTGTCAGGCTTTTGATGATTGTCATAATCTCGAGAGTGTGTTTAAGGTACTGAGAATCGTAGGGTTTTTAAATAACTAAATTGTGAATCTTTCAATTCTTTATAACACTTCATCTAGTTGATCAGCATCGTTGGAACCGTATTGGATCGTCCGAAAATCAAGGAAGAATTTACCAATAAATACAGACAAATTTTGCTCATGATCGACGAGGAGTTGAGTACCTGCGAAAACATTTATGCCCAGCAGATGGAGCACTACCGTAAGGAAGGATACATTTTCGTAGACCGCAGTGCTCCACCCGTTACCGCTGCCCTACGCTGGGTACTTCAGTTGACAAACAGAATAACGTCGCCTATCAAACAATTTCAAACGTTGCAACATCCGTAAGACTATTGCACGAGAACTTAAATAGAAAAATCTCATATATCGTTGTTGTAATGCACTTTGTGTTTCCATACAGGGTAGTTCAATCGGACGAAGGCGCGTCACTGATAAAACGCTTCGAAATTCTGATTGCAAAGCTGAAGGAATTTGAACGATCCATTTTCGAAGGATGGGCCACGGAGGTCCCGGAAACGATTGAGGTCCATCTAGACAAACCGCTCATTATAAGGAAGAAAAATTCCGCCGAATTGACGCTCAACTTCAGCCCTCAGCTGTTTGCCATCCTCCGAGAGGTGCACTATCTGCGGCTGATGGAGAAACCCGACATCCCGCAGCGTGGACTGGAGTTTTCTGATAAAAGCGAAATATTCCGATCGTATACGCTTAACCTCGAGAAAACCGTTGACTGGTACAACAAGATACGCAAAAACTGCACCAAAGTGGAACTCGAGCTGATCAAGGGCGAAATCGAGCACATCGACGCCCTGCTCGAGCGGGCAATCAATGAGCTTACGTGGAACTCGGAAGACATCCAGGAGTACATGATGCAGATCCGTGGTCCGGTCGAACAGCTGCAGAAGCGAATGCAAAGCATCCAGAACAATTTGCAAGAAATTCGCACGACCATGTCAGCCTGGGCAAAACTGCCACTGTTCGAAAGAAAGGACTCAAAGAAGGATACAGTACTGTGTCTGGAAGAACGGAACGATCGCAAGACTAAGCGATACGGAGAACTCGAGGCGGCCGCTATTAGAGTTCATCAACTGCTTGACACTAATATGAAACTCTTCGGCATGGAGGAAAACCAGGAGGACAACAATTGGGTCGAGTATGTGAAGTTCGTCGACAACATCGTGAACGATAATTTGCTCTTCATGATCGGAATCAGCATCGGCTACCTGGCGGAAAACATGGACGTTTCCAATAATCTGGCACCTTTGTTTGAATCACGTTTGGAGCTCTTAGAGCCACTGCTTGTATTTGTACCCTCACTAAACCCAAACGATGTAAACGGGTTCAACGCACTTCTAGCAGGATTAGTCAATGATATAACGTACATGTCGTCGTTGATTCCGCGTTTGCTCAAAACGGCCAACAAAACGTACGAGCAGATCATCACCAAGAACAATGACATCCAGGAGATGAAGGTGGAAATTCTCCAAGGCGTTGATAAGGTCATACAGGAAGCGGCCGAGTTCTGTGGAGATTTCGAGCGATACTCCTACCTGTGGCTAGAGGACCGTGAGTATAGCATGGAAACGTTCCTGGAGTACGGCCGCCAGCTGGAGGCGGATGAGATCGAATTGATCATCAACAAGGACCCGGATGCACCGAAACCCTGTCCGCCAACTATCGAGGCGTTCCGTGAGCAGATCGATCACTACGAGTCTCTGTACCAGGAGATAGAAAAAATTGAGCCATTCCAGATATTCAACTCCTGGTTCCAAGTGGACGTGCGCCCGTTCCGGCAGTCTCTGATGAACATCGTGCGCAAGTGGGGAAACATGTTCAAGGAGCACCTAGTGAACAACGTCACCCATAGTTTGACCGATCTTGGTAATTTCATCCGCAAAGCCGACGAAGGGCTACTGCAGGTGGTGAAAGAGGGTGACTACGAGGGACTGGTCAACATCATGGCCTACTTGCTGCACGTGAAGGAACGTACAGCCACAACCGACGAGATGTTCGAGCCGATGAAGGACACTATCGAGCTGCTGAAGTACTACGACATGGATATCCCGGAGGAGGTGAACGTTTACCTTCAGGAACTGCCGGAGCAGTGGGCAAATACGAAGAAGATCGCGCTTACGGTGAAACAGCAGGTGGCCCCTCTGCAGGCCAACGAGGTGGTAGGCATTCGGAATCGTATTGCAATGTTTGACGTCCACATTACCGTTTTTCGCGACGTGTTTCGCACCTACGAGTTCTTCAAGTACGACTGCCTCGAACCGTACATTCTGCTCGATCGTATTGACGGAGACGTCAATCGGCTCGAGAAGGATATGTCAGACATTCAAGAGTCCGGCAGCTTGTTTGAGGTTACCGTACCAGAATTTAAACTCCTACGTCAATGTCGCAAAGAGATGAAGATGTTGAAGGTTAGCACTTTCAGCTCGTAGAATAGTTCCTTATTGTTTAACGTATGCAAAACTTTTTCCGCAGCAACTTTGGGACTACGTTTTCATCGTACGCACCAGCATCGAGGACTGGAAGACAACACCGTGGCGTAAAGTGGACGTTGAAAACATGGACATCGAGTGCAAAAAGTTTGCAAAGGACATCCGCTTGCTTGACAAGGAAATGCGTCCGTGGGACACCTACATCACGTTGGAGTCGACAGTCAAGAATATGCTTACATCGCTCCGTGCTGTGGGCGAGCTGCAGAATCCAGCCATCCGGGAGCGCCACTGGAATCAACTCATGTCCTCCACCAAGGTTACTAAGATACCACACACTCTAGACGAGAATTGGTATCGATTTTCCGAATCAACAACATCACATTTCCGTTCGCTCTAATGAAGCCATTCTCTGTTCGATTGATTTTCCAACGACTGCACCTACACAGCGAACAAAGTCTAATGTTCCAATCAAAAGTAAACCACACGCACTTTCAACTATTTACCGGTTATTTAAACAACTTACACTGCAAACCATAGATCAAATATTATTGATTGACCGTACACAATTTGCGCTTGTGAAATGAAAACTTAACAGGATGAATCTTACATGATTGAATAGATGCTTCAATTAAAGAATACTTAAAACGTCGGATGGTTTTGCGCACCATCGAAAAAATGACTCAGTTAAATAGCCATGCTTAAACGGATATACTCACTCCGATAAAAACAATTTTCAAGCTCTGCATGGATGCTTTAAAATGTTTGCTATTTTCCTTTTCATTACTAAACAGTGTCCTTAACACTGTCGCTTGTAGTTTGCTTCTGGTTGAAACATGGATGTTTCTTCGCACCGTGCATCAGTAAAACCAATTCGATATTCGAAAGGCGTTTGTTTCATAATATGATGATATTATTTGTTATCAAGCTAAGTACATTGATACATCGGTATACGTGCGTGATTTTATTTTATTATGTTGACTGAAAGCCGATTTATTTAAATAACCCTGGCCATTTTGACGTAAAAGCAAAAATATAATCAAAGACGACCTTTGCGTCAGAATTTCGTACACGGTTTTGCAGCGATTATGTGATTTTCTTTTTTCAACTGTTTGATATCTGGCAGAAACAAGGATTTGCTAATGTTGCAACTAGATTTTTGAGTTTTTTAGAACAAACTTGAAACGGAAGCTGACGGAAACTAAATTTTAAAAAATTACTATATGTCCAATAAGCTTACATGGAAAATTACGTGGAACAGCTTAATGCCGTATACCGTTGTATATGTATACAAGTGTGTTTACCAATGCTTTGTAAATATCAATGTTCCAAGTTTTGTTTTCATCACTACCAATTTTCTTCCTACTTTCACCATTCCCAATGTCTCTATCATGTAAATACACTATATTAATTGTTCCGTATATATCGTTGCTTGTATTCCAGAGTTTAGCAAATCTACCACCTGAAATTACAGTAAGTTATCAAGCTGTGTAAATATGCCTTTGTTAGCCTTGATCTTGTACTGACTGTTCAAAATAGATCCTTCCCAAAGCAGAAGACTGAAATGCGTAATTGATGCGAGCCTAACCGATCAAATCTGTGGTTTTTCTTCTCGACACTTTATAGGTTACATTCATTATGGATAAAAATACCACCTTGTCTGATCTGTTGGCGCTGAATCTGCACGAGTGCGAAGAGGAGGTGAAAAATATCGTCGACAAGGCCGTCAAGGAAATGTCTATGGAGAAAATTCTCCGCGATCTCAACACCACGTGGTCAATGATGGAGTTCGAGCACGAAACGCACGTCCGAACCGGTTGCTCGCTACTGAAAGCTTCCGAGGAGCTCATCGAAAC
>KE525251.1:105789-115789 GCA_000441895.2 Anopheles sinensis | reverse complement strand
ATGTTCCGTTCTTACGTAGAGCTCCTTGTTAGCTTCCTTGTTATAGCTGTGCGCTTTCTAAATTGTCCTATAGTGTTCCATCTTGCCCTTCGAGCGCCGTTATCATGAGGAAGTACTATTGAAAAACCCCAATAAATAACCTGCACCTTTCTTCCCCTATTTCTACTGCCATGCCTCCGACTCGTTCGCAGAATGAACTCTCCGGGCTGTACCTGAAGGCCGGCATGAAAAACGTCGGTATTATGTTCCTCATGACAGACGCCCAGATATCGAACGAAATCTTCCTAGTCATAATCAATGATCTGCTTTCGTCGGGTGAAATAGCAGACCTTTTCCCCGATGACGAGGTGGAAAACATCATCTCCGGCGTGCGGAACGAGGTGAAGGGTGCCGGACTGGTGGACACGCGTGAGAACTGCTGGAAGTTCTTCATCGATCGCGTGCGGCGTCAGCTGAAGGTGGTGCTCTGCTTCTCGCCGGTCGGTGCGACGTTGCGTGTACGTTCCCGGAAGTTTCCCGCCATCATCACGTGCACCCAGATCAATTGGTTCCACGAGTGGCCCCAGGAAGCCCTGATGTCCGTATCGTTGAGGTTCTTACAGGAATTGACGGTTCTGCCAGCCGAATGCAAGGACTCAATTGCGCGCTTCATGGCTTACGTACACACGTCGGTAAACTCGATGTCGAAGGTATATCTGCAGAACGAACGGCGCTACAACTACACCACGCCCAAGTCCTACCTGGAGCAGATCAGTCTGTACGACAAACTGCTGAAGGAGAAGCATGGAGAGCTCCGCAAGAAGGTGGAGCGGCTGGAGAATGGGTTGGAGAAGCTGAGAAACACCGCCGATCAAGTGGCGGCCCTGAAGCAAAAGCTGGCCGTGCAGGAGATCGAGCTGAAGGAGAAAAATGACGCCGCCGATGCGCTGATCGAAATAGTCGGCATTGAGACGGAGAAGGTCCAGACGGAGAAGGCCATCGCCGACGAGGAGGAACAGAAGGTAGCAATCATCGCCGAGGAGGTCGCCAAAAAGCAGCGTGATTGTGAGGAAGATCTAGTGAAAGCTGAACCGGCTTTGCTAGCAGCTCAGGAAGCGCTGAACACGCTGAACAAGGCCAACCTGACTGAGCTGAAATCGTTCGGTTCCCCGCCGGGTGCGGTGACGAATGTCACTGCCGCTGTCATGGTACTGTTGGCTCCGAACGGAAAAATTGCAAAGGATCGCAGCTGGAAGGCAGCGAAAATTACGATGGCCAAGGTCGATACGTTTTTGGATGCGTTGATTAACTACGACAAGGAACATATACACCCTGAGATCATTAAAGCTATACAGCCCTATTTGAAAGACTCGGAGTTCGAGCCAGACTTTGTCCGTTCGAAGTCTGCTGCTGCTGCTGGCCTCTGCGCATGGGTTATTAATATCATCAAATTCTACGACGTCTACTGTGACGTTGAGCCTAAACGACGTGCCCTGGCAGCGGCTAACGCTGAACTCACTGCATCGCAAGAGAAACTAGCCAACATTAAGCGTAAAGTATCGGTAAGTTCACGCGATAGATCGCGGGGTTCAGCACAAGCTGGACACGCTTCAATGTACCACTCTAAATTTTAGTCGCTTGAGGAACAACTGGCCAAGCTTACTGCAGACTTCGAGAAGGCCACCGCCGACAAGCTGCGCTGTCAACAGGAAGCTGATGCCACACAGGCTACGATTCAGCTGGCCAACCGGCTCGTAGGAGGACTCGCCAGTGAAAATGTTCGCTGGGCCGAGGCCGTTGCAGAGTAAGCTAAAAAGCACCACGTGCGCTATCCCTATTCACCGGCATTCTTTTACAGATTCATGCAGCAGGCTACCACATTGCCGGGTGACATTTTGCTTGTGACCGCGTTCATCTCGTACGTCGGGTGCTTTACGAAACAGTTTCGCCTCGACATGATGAACAAAATGTGGCTACCGTTTTTGCGTGGGCTCGAACCGGCAGTCCCGATCACAGACAGCCTTGATCCGCTCCGCCTACTTACCGACGATACGCAGATTGCCACCTGGCAGAACGAGGGCCTACCGAGCGACCGAATGTCCATCGAGAACGCGACCATACTGAGCAACTCCGATCGCTGGCCCCTGATGATCGATCCGCAGCTGCAAGGCATTAAATGGATCAAGCAAAAGTATGGCGACACGCTCAAAGTTATTCGTTTGGGTTCCAAGGGTTACTTGGAGGTGCTGGAGAAAGCACTCGCAAAGGGTAGCACGGTATTGATTGAGAACATTAGCGAAAATGTCGATCCCGTGCTGGATTCACTGCTCGGGCGTAATCTCATCAAGAAGGGGCGGTAAGCTTATGATACGATCGCGACCTCATCGGTTCACCGTCCGTTGATCGTGCTTTGTTTTCGATAGGGCAATAAAAATCGGTGACAAGGAAGTTGAGTATAACCACAAATTCCGGCTCATCCTACACACCAAGCTGGCCAACCCACACTACAAACCGGAAATGCAGGCGCAAACCACGCTCATCAACTTTACCGTCACGCGAGACGGACTCGAGGATCAGCTGCTGGCGGAGGTGGTCAAAGCGGAACGTCCGGATCTGGAGGAGCTGAAGGCGGACCTCACCAAGCAGCAGAACGACTTCAAAATCATGCTCAAGCGGCTCGAGGACGACTTGCTTTCCCGGTTGTCCTCGGCAGGTGGTAACATTTTGGGCGACACGGCTCTAGTGGAGAACCTTGAAACCACCAAGAAAACGGCGGCCGAAATTGAGGAAAAGGTCACCGAAGCGAAAGTAACGTCGAAAGAAATCGACGAAGCACGCGAACACTATCGCCCGGCTGCGGCCAGGGCCAGCTTGCTGTACTTTATCCTGAACGATCTGAACACCATTAATCCGATCTACCAATTTTCACTGAAAGCTTTCAGCGTCGTGTTTCAGAAGGCCATTTCGAAGGCGGACCCGGCCGACGAGGTTCCCCTGCGCGTTCGAAACCTTATCGATTGCATCTCATTTTCGGTGTTTCAGTACACAACTCGAGGCCTGTTCGAATGTGATAAACTTATTTTCATGTCGCAAATGACATTCCAAGTGCGTAAATAGTGGAGTCGCCATTTGCAGTCCGACTAGTTACACCGTGTCCCCGTTGTGTCCCTTTCAGATTCTACTGATCAACGAAGAAATCACACCGGCAGAACTGGATTTCTTGCTACGCTTTCCGATCAAACCCCACGTCACTTCGCCGGTCGATTTTCTCACCAACGCGGCCTGGGGAGGAATCTGCAGTCTCGCGTCGAAAGACGAGTTCCGTAATCTGGATCGTGATATTGAAACGTCATCGAAACGTTGGAAAAAGCTGATCGAATCCGAGTGCCCGGAGAAGGAAAAGTTCCCCCAGGAGTGGAAAAATAAGACAGCCCTCCAGCGGCTCTGCATGATGCGTGCCCTTCGCCCAGATCGTATGACCTATGCAATGACGTAAGTATGTTTCCCGTAGGCGAGCATTTCTACTGACCAGTTTTTGTTCGTTCTGTTTTACGTGACTCCCACCACGTCCCACAGTGATTTTATAGAGGAAAAGCTAGGGGCCCGATACGTCGAGAACCGCACGATGGAGTTCGCCAAATCGTTCGAAGAGACCAGCCCGTCGACTCCGATATTCTTCATCCTTTCGCCCGGTGTCAACCCGCTGAAAGATGTGGAGGCGCTGGGCAAGCAGCTCGGTTTTTCGGCGGACAATGGGAATTTCTACAATGTGTCACTCGGCCAGGGTCAGGAAATTGTGGCCGAATCGGCGATGGATAAAGCCGCCTCGAACGGCCACTGGGTGATCCTGCAGAACATCCATCTGGTGAAAAAGTGGTTGCCAGCGCTCGAGAAGAAGCTGGAGTTCTACTCCGAAGGTTCGCACGATAACTACCGTGTGTTTATGAGCGCGGAGCCGGCCGCTACCGCCGCGGCTCACATCATACCCCAAGGCATTCTGGAGTCGTCGATCAAGATCACGAACGAGCCGCCGACCGGCATGCAGGCAAACATCCACAAGGCACTGGACAACTTCACCCAGGAAACGCTGGAGATGTGCGGCAAGGAGGCGGAGTTTAAGGTGATCTTGTTTTCCTTGTGCTATTTCCACGCGGTCGTCGCGGAACGGCGCAAGTTTGGCCCGCAGGGTTGGAACAAAATCTACCCGTTCAACGTGGGCGACCTCAACATATCGGTGTCGGTGTTGTACAACTATCTGGAGGCGAACACGAAGGTCCCCTGGGAGGATCTGCGGTACCTGTTCGGCGAAATCATGTACGGTGGCCACATCACGGACGACTGGGACCGGCGTACCTGCATCACCTACCTGGAGGAGCTGATGCAGCCGGATCTGGTGGATGGCGAGCTGTTTCTGGCCCCGGGTTTCGCGGCCCCACCAAACACCGATTACACCGGATATCACGCGTACATCGACGAGGCAATGCCTCCGGAATCACCTTATCTGTATGGTTTGCACCCAAACGCCGAGATCGGCTTTCTCACTACCACCTCAGAGAATTTGTTCCGGACGGTATTCGAGATGCAGCCGCGTGATGCCGGATCCGGCTCCGGTACGACCGTTACCCGCGAGGACAAAGTGAAGCAGGTGCTGGACGAAATCATGGAAAAGCTTCCGGAGGAGTTCAACATGCCGGAGATTATGGGCAAGGTGGAGGAACGCACGCCGTACGTGATCGTAGCATTCCAGGAGTGCGAACGAATGAACTACCTTACCGGTGAGATAAAGAGAAGCTTGAAAGAACTTGACCTTGGTATGAAGGGGGAACTCACCATCACGTCCGATATGGAAGAGCTGGAGAATTCACTTTTCCTTGATCAGGTGCCTCTCGTATGGGCTTCTCGCGCTTATCCTTCGCTGCTAGGCCTCACCGGGTGGTTCGTGGATTTGCTACTTCGATTGCGTGAGCTCGAGACTTGGTCGGCAGATTTTGTGGTATGTTATTCGGGGAACGATTTTACCATCCGATTTGCTCATCCTCCTGTTGGTTTACTTCTCCATTTATTCGTAGCTCCCCATTTCCGTGTGGTTGGCGGGATTTTTCAACCCGCAATCATTGCTGACAGCCATCATGCAGTCGACGGCTAGGAAAAACGAGCTTCCCCTAGACAAGATGTGTCTGCACTGCGACGTGACCAAAAAGCAAAAGGACGATTTTTCAGCCGGCCCGAGGGAGGGAGCCTACGTCCACGGCATATTCATGGAGGGCGCCCGATGGGATGTTCAACAGAGCATCATTATGGAGTCGAAGCTGAAGGAGCTCTATCCGCAAATGCCAGTCATAAATATAAGGGTAATGTTCAAGAGCCACAAAATTGTGTCCCGGCTCGAGGACACACCATTCCGCCCATTTAGAACGACATGTGGCCGCTTGCGATTTTCTCTTTCCATATTAAGGTTTTTTTCGTTTTTCTTTTTCCTTTCTTTTTCGATCCGTGTTGTCCTTTTTCTATGAACTGGTGAGAAATGTATTCAGGCTTTAACGCAGGACAAACAGGACCTGCGAAATATGTACGAATGCCCAGTCTACAAAACCCGGACCCGTGGACCAACGTATATTTGGACATTTAATTTAAAAACCAAGGATAAACCAGCCAAATGGACTCTAGCTGGTGTGGCATTGCTGCTACAAGTTTAAAGTGTCTACTTCCTTCATATGTGTGTTTGGTTGTTTAACTTTATAGACTAGATCGAGTGAATTTCTTTTACGCACAGTTTCACAACATTGTTACATTAGAGAAATCTACCTAACCAACAATAAATAAATATTAGCACTTCTTGCACAAATAGAGAACGATTTGTTTGTCTATTCTTTAAAACAAAATTAACTTTTTTTCAACGTAAGCAATATTACGAATCCTAATCAAATAAAAACAAACATAAATCGAAAAGAAACCCGATCATAAGAAGTCCGAAAGGTATCTTATGTTGAATTTAATTTAATTCAATTTAATTTTAATTAAATAATATTAAATATTTTATAAAAAGAAGTCCATACTTACCTTGACATACCAAAGTTTTTTTCAAATCCATTGATTCCAAATGTACTTGCCGGATGATGTCAATGACCCTTCAATAGTTTAAAAAATAAATGGTTTGAATGGCTTTTGAGTGGATTTTAATGAGAAAGTTAGTTTATAAATAAATATAAGTTGATATATATTTCTTTCCCCATGACCATTTCAATCAATTAACGATTAAAGAATAATTCAAACAATTACCATCTTATGTTCAATAAAATGGCACAGTTTTTTGTGGCTATATTTAAAGACACATTTGGAAGTTTTCTATATCGTAGCCAAAGTTACTTTCAATCGATTAATGTAATTGTGGTGTCTTCCGACGTGATCATCTGCGGTAATTCTGTCATGTATGAGCCTTCGGATAAACACTCGAATACAACGGGGCATTCGTTATTCAAAACGCTCGTCATGATGCTAGGCAATGCATCGATACCGTTTTCCTCACCCGGGAGCAGTTGTTCTGAAGAAAATACCAAGCCCATTTGTGCACCGATCGATGTTTCGACTGTTCCATTCGCTTCAACTCCACTTGGAGGAAACGTGGTTTTGTGCGGTACGGCGGAGATGATACCTTTAGTCACTCCCTTTGCGCGTAACATATCAGCAACGGTTGGCCGGTGCGTGAGCTGATGTCGTTTGTAGGCCGCCTTGACGGAATACGTCCGCCCGCAAGTATCACAGCGAAACTGTTTCTCTCCCGTGTGCGTCCGCATGTGCACCTGCAGATGGTAGGGGCGTAGGAAGCATTTGTTGCATATTTCACAAAAATGCTTCTTCTCACCGCCATGCACCAGTAAATGGCTGTAGTACGTGGACGATGATCGAAACTTTTTCCCGCACGTTTTGCATTCGTACGGTCTTGCCCCGGTGTGGATGTTCTCGTGATCTTCAAAGTCTCGCAGTTGAGCTATTCGAATGCCACAGAAGCTACACTGGTACCGTTTATCGTGCTGTCGTCGATGCGAATGGTAGCTTACAGGGGATAGAAACTGTCTATCACAATCCGCACATTGAAGAACCTTGGAAGAACGGGACACCCTTTTCGGTTTGACCGCGTCCGAATCCGTAATAGCATCGTGGGATTTTGAATGTCTCTTTAGAGTAAAATTGGTCCGAAAGCGATCCCCACAGACGGCACATTCGTATGGTCGCTCCATACTGTGAAATCGACGAACGTGTTGTACGAGATTCGACCTCCGATTGAAAGACACCGTACAAAACGTACACTTGTTGGGTTTTTCCCCGGTGTGGGTACGCATATGCAGCTTCAGCTCGTACGTAGAAGAAAGGATGCGATCGCAAATTTTACACTTTAACGCCTCAGGATCATCATGGATTTTGCGATGGTATTGATAGCTACGGAGTGAGGAGAAATCTTTTTGGCACACGTCGCATCGGGTAGTCGCTTGGCTCTTGTGCTTCGTATCTTCATGCAATACTCTAGAAGCGTACGTGGTGAATCGTACGTCGCAAAAGCGACACTTTAGTGGCTTGCAGTGCATAAGACAGTGCTTATTTAATGAGGCCAAAGTTTTGATGGTAACCTTGTCTTTGGTGCATATAGTGCAATGGTAGGGCAACATTGTTAAATGGGTAGGCATGTGTCGTTCATACTCTTCTCGAGTACCCTGATCTGTGTTACATACAAAACATTTAAATTTGGCTCGTTGCAGCTCTCGCACCTGGCTAAGGATTGGTTTAAATTCTGAAATTAATGGTTCTCTGCTCCCATTCTGGTTGGATTTGAGATCACCGTCAAGGCTGTTTTCTGATTCCACTGAATCGTTCCCGCCAATGTCAACAAAATTTGTATCTGCTTGTTCAGACTCATCATGAGCTGTAGATTGGTTTTTTGTATCATCCGCAGCATCCTTATTTTCAATGCTTTCTTCTTCCGCCATGTTGTCGAGATGTTTCTCTATTAGATTAGAACTGGGTCCACAGGCGAGGTCACTGTGTTGCTGATCATTAGTGTCAATTTGCGATGCATATCGGGAAGCGTCACCATACTTATCGACTATGGTGATTAGTTGTGACCATCGCATTAACTTATTATCCATTCCAAGAATCCAACGCAATTGTTTATCGCTTTGCTCTTCTTCTCGAGAGTAAAATTTGATATTGAGATCGCTGAACACTTTTATACTATTGTCAATCCTTATTGGACGTTGATCGTCTGAGTCATCGAGGTAAAACAGATGCACTACGTGAGCTCTTTCGAGGATCATCCACTCACTGTGTTGCAGCTTCTCGCGTACGTAACGCTTAAAATTTTCAAAATTTAGAATGCAATCCCCGATTACATGATCTGCGGCATAAATTGGGCTTAAATCGCTGCCGACATTCTCCGTTTTTGTTCCTTTTTCTGTAAACTGTTGATCCTTTCGTCGCCTACCCCGCTTCGGTCGAACTGCTGATCGGCCTTGTAGGATCGATTCACCAAACAAACATGGAACAGCGCCCGGTTGCAGTTTTGCGGGTTTATCATAGCGCATGATATCGTCCGGTTTAAAGTGATGCATGCACACGCTGGATCGCTTGGAAGGCACCCAATTGGGACGACGGATGGCTTGCAGCCAGCGGTTGTAGAGAGCTGGATCATTGGGAAACTGAAACGTACTCGTTGCGGCGGCCCCGGTTTTTAATGCTGCATCATAGTTTGACAAACAATTAGGAACACAGCACTTTCTACCCATTTTTATGGGACCGAATTGCTTCTAAATTGTCAAATTCTATCACATTTCCATTTCTTGGTCGAGATCGTTTGAACGCACAAAATAAAAAGTAAATAAACATCAATGTTGTTTTGACATCCAAATATAGCCGTGTTGCCAGCCTATCAGTTTTCTTAGAATGTAGCTAAATGTTAATTTGTATAATTAAAATTAACCACCTTTTCTTTTGAAGTGGAACAGTATCCCTTGATGTATCCAATACATTCAAGTTGATATGAACAAAAACATGCAAGACTAAATACGTTCGAACGGCTATTAGTCGCAGCCAAACAACTTCAAATCTTGTTAAAAATTTCTTGATTTGTAAAAAATGTTGTTTGAGCCAAATTTTAATAGCCTAGGTATGTAGCTATTTTATGGCCGGAAACTGCTTCGGAATTCACAATATAAAAATTCAATAATGGCGACCATGACAAAAGTAAAACCCCACCTGCTCTGCATCAACTTTGGAGAGTACGCTGATTGTCAAAGTGGAACAATCGAACTAGTGGTGGGAAAATCAAATCCCTGCAGGGTTCTCCGAATCCGAATCCATCATATCATGCGTGCCAATCGAGCTTCATCGGTGTACATCGACTCGAAACGTGTCTAATTTGACTCACATCGTATCTGAATGGAGCAAAGCAAATCAAATCTGATTCAAATCCCAAGCGAAACAAATTAGATGCGAATCCATCACATGGGACTCAATCCTGTAGAATCAGTCGAGGGATTGACTCTTCGACTCACCCGAATCCAGATTCGGCCAACACTACATAGACAATAACAGACATCTATAGATAGCTATAGGCTATAGCCGGCACAAAGTTTTTTCGGTGTCATTATTTTCTCCGTCGGGAATAGAAAAATAAAATTTAGTGAAGTTGGGAAATCATCTAGTTTTTCATGTCCAAAAGTAAACCCAAAGATCCGTGTAAAGTTGCAGCCTGCCGGATACAGACTTGTTTGAAAGGTATACCTGGCTTTACGCTTTGTTTAGGAAAACCCAACTTCTTACATAATTGTTCCCCTCCTGCAGAGCACGATTTCGACGAGGTGAAATGTTATGATGTTATCGATGATATGCGCCAGTGCTGTCTGAAGTGGCACAAAGTATCGCTTTGCTGTTCCGGAATACAGCTGGATCGTGATTACAAAGCCGAGAAAGTAACTGCAGAACAAGAGCGAAGCAATCAGTCGAAAAAGTAACACAGCCCGGAATGAAT
>KE525251.1:49154-83875 GCA_000441895.2 Anopheles sinensis | reverse complement strand
GCTCGATGTGTGAGGAAATGAGCACACACACTCACACACACACACACACCCACACACACACACACACACGACAGACACACAGAGCGAGGCTGGAAAGCGCAAAAAAGGGAGTCGAGCGAATTTTCCAGGACACCCTTTCGGTTCAGCTGGCAAGCGGCTGGCTCCAGCGCGATGGTTTGACATACATTTTGAACGCTCGCTAGCAATACGGTCGTTTGATGTGTTCGCTGCGTTCGGATTCTTTTTTTTTTGTTTATTGAGCTTCACATTATGTTTTTATTTGTATCCTTTTTTAAATTATTTGGACAGTACTTGTGTTTCATCGTGTGCTCCCGTGCTGTGGTCCGCAACAAAATGTTGAAGTACAAGTTGACCCGAGAGTTGTGCATAAAAAAACTAATTTTCTCAACCTCCCACTACTATCATAGCTCTCTGCTGCAGGCAGTACCAATAATGAACGCAATAGGCCGATATCGCTATGGTGGAGCTTGAGGCAATTTTTCTTTTCCCTTTGTCCTTGGCCATAGTTGAAACGTGTGATGCCTGGATTGTTTTTCCCCCAGTCAGCAAATAACGGCTACTCATTTCGGCCAATGAAGGAGAGTTTGATATGAACTGGTAGGGACAAAAAAAACAACTTATCTGAACCGCGTGCTTGAACTGCATCGAGTGTTATGAATGTGAATGAACCTTCCCCCTTGGCATGGCGGACCCTAATGGGAAAGATATTTTTTCCCCGTCTGGTTCGCCGAAGTCTTTGGCCTCTTTTAGGTGGCTCCTCGTATGCAAATCGAAGAGCCGTCAAGGGAAAACTTGTAGCCAGCTGCTCACGGCAGTGGTTTTTGTGGGGAAAGCACTTTAAGGTCCATGCTGCAAGGAGCGGCCAGTTGATTGCTACAGCTTCGGACTCGGTAGATATGCCCGGTTAGTTGTTGATGTTTGCTTCTCAATTCACCCACCTTTGGTCATTCCTTTGCACATACCGAGGGAAACTTTCTTTTTAACAGATAGCAACAAGTTAGGGTGTCGTTCGACAAAATGAAATGTTTGATTTATTGCAGCTTCTTTTTGTAATTTTTCTTACTTGGAAGACTAGATTAGCTGTTTAAACATTGTTTTCTAACTGTGTAGAATTATTTCCAACGATTCATGGTGTTTTGTTGGTTGTATGGCTACAAAACTATTGTCCAATCTGTCTGGAAACAATCCACTGAACGACAATGAGCATTTGTGCTTTGTCCTTTCCTGCCTTCATTTATTAGCGCTATTTCACTTTCTTTTGATGCCTTTCCGCGATTCAACGCACGGACACCCCTTGCCACCGAATTGGATTAATCTTTTTGAAAGCTTCTGGAATTGTTATGATTATGCGAAAATTGCCATACCATTTTTCTCGCCACGCGCTATCTATGACGCGGGTATTTAAGGAGTTCTTTTATCACTGCCGGGGCGCCACCAGCGATGGGACGGATCGTAGATTTATTTTTTCCTTCTTGTTTTTTTCTTCTTTCCTTTCTGACGTCAGTAGCGCAGGATGTTGCGGGAGATTGGGAGGAAAAATAGGGAAGAGAATATCTCATAACAAAGCACCCATCATTACCGAAATGTCCGTGGCATATCGGAGGCATAATTTGGTGAAATCTCTCGGTCATCTATTTCCGGTGGTGTCAGTGTTGTGGCCAAACGGTTGTGGGAAAATAAGGGAACCTGATGAAAAAACCGGGAGATCATAACCATCCAACGGAGTTCGCAGATGACAAATAACCATAAAATAATGCTGTGGGTCACGTAGAAAAAAAAAACATCGTGAAAGTGATAATCATAAAACAAAGCCATGCGTAAATCACAATTTGTGAAATTGGCAATTCCTCTAGGACAGCAAGGGAGTTTTGTTATAAGAAGTTTCTAAATAAATGATACCCACTGTTATAGACAATTTTCTAAAAGATTCTCAGTACAATGTAGCATTATTTAATTCTGGATTGAATTAATGCAATATGTTTTAGAATCAATATAACTAAAAACACCGTAACGTTTTGAAACGAGTAAACTTGAATCTGGAAAACATTAAATTTATAAAATAAAGAGGAATAATCGTTTGGTAGTTTCCAAGGAACTGTTCACAAAGAGTTTGCATGAACGAAGTGATGTCCTCTTTAAAACATCCAGCCTATACCGTTGTTGGTTAAATCCTTCGAAACAACAACGTTGAAGATCGTACCCTCGTCAACACTAAATTCAATTAAGGCTCCTGGTGAATCCCAAACTACCATGTCCGCTAGTCGATGTTAGGATCTCCAAGCTGAAGGCTGCATCAGATTTTGGCCATTTCTGATTGGCTGTCATGTTATGGTGCTTCTTGCTACGTTCATTTTTTCCAACTCTGTGTCCAACTTTTCCCGGGACGAGCTACGCTGGCAATTTTCAGTTCATTGGGGTTGCTGTTACTTTGAAGTCGAAGGTCGCTGAAGGAATAAAAAATCGATTTCGTTGTTCGATGTGGTAGATCGAAATTGGAGCCAACGTTGGTTACGCACGTTTTGGTGGGAATTTGAAATCCGCACTGGAGCTGCTGCTGGGTTGAGCAACCGATTGAGTTGACTGAAAATGGACACTAGGATAGAGAAAACCCATGAGCCCATTGGCTTGCTGGTATTGGGTTAATGGTTGATACGAAATATTTCACTTATTCATGAGATGAGCTCTCGAAGGGCATGAAAAAAGCCGTTTGAATCGTGATACCTGAAATTTGTATTGTGATTGCGGGACAAAACTATCAATAATCAAAAGCAAAAGTTTTTGAAATGTTCAAACACAAAGGCTGTATTTATTTGTGTTTGATTTGAGACAAACATACTATTACTGAACCGGTTTTGAAAAAACCTCAACCAACATGGTACTGGCAAGTATATGAAAAGACGCGTTTAAAAATACCATATGAAAGCACTCGTTACACTGTGTCCATATGCTAGGTGTTGTATTGATAATTTATGGAAAATGTTGGTGAAAAAATCAAGAAATCTCCTTCCCCCTCAGGCAATAACAGATGTTCGTAAGTAGCCGAAGTGTGTCGACGCAACTTTTTTCCTTTCACCCCAGGCGAACGTAAGAGGAGACAAGTTAAAAGCAGCTAGCTACAAAGCAAAGCACTGTTTTTCCTTCATCGAAAGCACCTTAACGTATGATAAGCGTATGCTAATTTTATTCATCTTAAGCACTGCCGAAATATCTCACTCCACGTGCATTGCCGCTGATGCTGGCGAGAGAATTCGTACGGTCTCGTTCTTATACATCACCGCCATCAACATGATGATCGTAGCGCACTGCAGTGCATACTAAATTCCAAAGACGTGCCCGACTGTGCCGAGCTAAAGAAATAAAACTGTATGCTACCGTGGAAACACGCAACAAAGGATGTTAAAATTTTTTTAATGTAAAATCATGTTTCTTTCGGTAAAATTCCACTGTCTTGGTACTATATGATGAAATACTTTCAGAGGGAATTTTTATCCTTTACTCGAGTAGCACAAAATGTCGCGCAATGGCCTTTTTGGGTAAGTTTGCGCTGATAAATCACATTTGAAATGACACACTTACTTGTTCGAATTCACAAGTTCACCTTATAAAATAGCAAGTAATATAAAATGTAGGGAGTACAAGACAGCCGAGCGGTTACGACGGGTGGAAAATCCATCCACGAGCACCGGGCGCCTTCTCGACGGCGTGGGTTCGAATCCCAACCGAAACCGGACCATCCCCTGTACAAGAGGACAGACTATCTACGACTATCTACGTACAAGAAAGGGACTGTAAGAGAAAAAGTCTAGTAAAGCCCTTCAAGAGTAGCCATTACCGACGACATGAAGAATATTATCTAAAGCTTGAATAATAAACAATTATTGTTTTGAATTTTTTACTCCTAAAAACCTAATTCCTTGGAAACAAATAAAACGCGTAACCCCTTCTTTCAGTAGAAAAAAAAGTACTTTAAATCAGCATTTACTTTGTTAAAAATTGTATGTTGTGTTGTATAAGTAGAACGTTTTTCCATATTTTATTAATTTAAAGTTTAATTTCATTAGCAATGAAAGTATGTTAACGAATGGTTAATATTATTGTGATATATAAAACTACTTTTTAGAGGCGAATAACTGCTCCGTTGTAAGACAACTACATTGGTAAAGTGTCTTAACGGGTTTTAACTCATTTAGCCTAGTCTTATAATATGCATCACCCACCATGAAATGACTATATCAAGAAAAGCTATGATAAGAAATGGAGATTATTGTTAATATAATAAGTTACAATGGTTGAGATGATTCTGTCCATAGCATGGAATTTTCATACAATCCTTGTAGTAAACACGGAGTAATAAACACAATTTTTACAGCAAATTGAAAGGTCTTGCTATCGCACTAATGCTTAACTATAAAGATTAGTGTTGGGTTGTGTGCTACTGTGCTATCCTACACACACAGCACGTGGTATCACACACACACACTTAAAAACCCCGGTGCTGAAAACCGAAGAAGAATCCACAAATTTTATTTATCACTTATATTTCACACTTTTTAATATTTCATTTGCGTTCTTACGGCGACAACGAGCTCGATTTATCGGATCGACCGTAAAATCCTTGGTAGAATATGTTTTTGATTGTCGTGTTTCAATTACATTCAGCCATGGTGTAATTTGTCACCAATAGAATATTATTTTCTTCATCCCAATCATTATTGTTCAAAGGAATTCATATTTAGAGGTATAATTAACATACATAAGTTAAGCCAGATATTTCACATATGGATCAATAAACATTCGCTTTACGATATATAACGAAGTAAGGAAAAATAACAGAAAAGTTTATAGAATGTTTTCGTGTAAAACATAAACTATCGTACTTAGAGAAACAAGCAATAGATTTGTTAGACAAACTTACAATCATATGACAATGGCTAAAGGATTACAAGCTCTAAAACAAATAAGTCTAACTTTGGTCTTCGGTATAGAAACATTAAGGATAGAGGGCCCTCGATTTTCCCACCGCTTGGGGCCCCGAATTGGGTTGATCCGCTTCTGGGTACCACAGAACGGCACATCAAAAAGTGTTACTTGACCCAACACTAAAAAAGATTCCTGCATCTTGTGGCTCCGACAACGCAGCAAGTCAATCTATTTGATGTTTCTCGCAAAATCTATATGATGTTTGCTGAAGTGTTTCATTTTGTAAACAGTTGCAGCAGTTAAGCTCTTATATTCTATCCAAGAATATTTTGCAAAACTTTTACATTTCGATTCACTATCATTTATTAACACTGTAATTTCAAAAAATATATATTTTGAAAATAACATTCCAACAATTTTAAACGAGATTGATTGGAATATTCTATTTACACATGGTTTTATATAAAATTTGTTTTACCTTTATATTTTCTGTGAAGTTTTGATGTAAATTCATACAATGCACACATGATGTAAAAAACACGTCAACGAACTTGTTCCATAACTTGTTTGATGCATAGTTCAGCATTGCATCTTGCCAAACTGATAGATACTCCTTAGCAATCACATGTGAATAAAATTTTGGAACACAGTTGGTGCAAACGAGCTCAGTCAACATTTACTTGCGGCAAATAGTGGATCAAAGCATCCAAGATGATTCGATCCGTAACAAACAATCTCTCAGCGTTACAGTTACGCTACCTTAGCGACTCGAGGCCAAGTAGCGCATATAATTTTATGGATTTATTTATTTATTTATTTATTTATTTATTGTTTCCAATGTGTATGGCCACACATGGATGCCTTATTTCTACATCAAGGTATAATCTTATTGGACAAACAGGAACAACATCATTGCATTTGTTCCGTAACAAGCAAATTGAACTTAAGTAGATAATTTGAATTTCAATGCCCACCGCTAAGTGCAATGGTATACAAATGAGATCAGATTGAATTGAATTTCATGTCTCGACAGCAGAGGCAGATTTACCTATGAGCGGACTGACCGGCCGCGTTGAGCCCGTGGTAAAACTTAAGACCGTAAAAGTAACTTTAGATATTATTTATCACTTAAATTTCTTGCCGTAGTATTCTTTGATGTAGCTGGAAGTATTTCGTACACATTGATATTGTATTATCATCTTTAATTTTTAATTTTAAACTTAGTTTTATTCACACAATAAACCAACCCAATGACAGCAATCAAGGAGTATCAAGGCGTAAGGCTAGTGAGCCAATTTTGGCCCATTTAGTGCAGGGTCCCCACGAAAAAATTCGCAGCATTCATTGTATCGACCATATCACGGTCAAAAAGGTATGCTAGTGTAGAGTAGTTATCTAAGCATGCAATAAAATTCATATTTTTGAGTTTAATAGTTGTTTTCACTGAAAAATGATCAATTTCTGAACACGCTTTTTGTCGCTATTTTGGCCCACTTTGTTGGTATTTTGGTCCACCTGTGCACCAGTTTTTGGCCCACCTTAAAAATGTTTATTTCATGTATTCTATGATTTTAATAACCTTTAAAATTATTTAGCAACTGATGTTTACCTTCATCATTGTTAAATAAGTGAGTTTAATTGCTTAAATTGCTATTTGAATATTCACTATTCAAGCACGATGGTCGTAGATTCGCCTAGTAAATTTTTGACAGTGAGCTGTCACTGTCAGAATGCATAGAAATTTTGTTTCTGTCCAAACCAGATTTCCTTGCATCTATTTTGGCCCACTTTTACATCGAAAAATAAATCCTCGAGCCCAAAAAATTCGAGAAACGTTATGATAATTCTTAAAATCACTCAAAGTTTAAGAAAAACATTACTTCTAATTTTCTAACGCAGTGGTTGCATATTTCTCGAGGTGGGCGAACTATCTGCTTACAACATTATGGGTTGAAAAAGTGACAGCGTCGTAGATTTTAAGGGCGCGTCCAGACGGCGCGTAGCGTAGCGATTTTTACACTAAATGACACTACGCTCGTGTGTCATTAGGTGTTAAAATCGCTACGCTACGTGCTACGCTACGCGCAGTGTGGACGCGCAGTAACGATTTTCTCGAAAAATACTGATACAGTCGCTTTCAAACTTGGCATTTAAGTAGGGTGTCGATATCAACACACTTAAAAATGCAAGAGAGTGGTTTTATTTGAAATCAGTATGTTAATTGATGTTCTTTCCAGGTGGGCCAAAATTACATGCATGGGCGAAAATTGGCTCTTTTGCCCTATTAATCAAAATTAGGGTATATACAGAACGGGGAATCGATGAAATATCAATCAGTTTAAATATGCCATTGTTGTACCTATCGAATTAGACCTCTCAAAATAACTAAATATCCTTAAATAGAAGTGTAGGTCCAGAACTGGATTTCGACCGGTGCTTCTTGAAAGTTTTGTCGGAAAAGAGCAAAGCCATATGTTAGAACAAGCGTAAAAACATAAGTCTTTTCTACACCCTTTCTTAACCGAGTAACGTCGAGACAAGCATATTATATAATATATATATATATAAACACGTTTGTACCTCGTTTTTGAACTCCCTTCTGTTAACGAACTACAAGAAATCAATTCAAAATTATTATCCTCATCGCAGTCCAAATTGATCGAAGTATTTATTCTGCATCTCTCCGCAATTAGAGTAATTTCAAATGCATTCTTCGAGCTTGAAAATCAAAATATCACATGCTAGCTTCTTCAACTTTGTGAAAAACCCCTCTTTTAATAATAGACAAGATTTAATCTTATTAAGTAAAAAAAAGAATTCAACTAATCATTAAAAAGAGTAGTTTCCAATCTCCGCTTTGTAGTTTCCAATGTCCTCCGTTAAGGGTTTGGATGCCATAATACACAGAAAAAAAACTAAATTTTTAACAAAATGCAAGTAGTGGAAAAGGAAATGTGACTTTACCCATCACATTGGATTAAAATGAATCAAAGTAGCTTTTAACTTCATTGTTTATTTTAGATTGTTCTCCAGATATTACATTATTTAGGATCAATTAACATTTACTTTAAGATATGTAATGTAGTTAAGATAAATAATGGTAACAGTTGTAGAATTTATGCCTTTTGAATAACATAAAGATCATATGCTACAAACATGTGCGAAGGATTACAACCTCTTACAAGAAAAGTACAATTTTGACCTTTAGAATACAAATATGTAGGATCTAGAAAAGTCTGGAGGGTTCCCAATCATCCCACCGCTTGGTGCCCCGAATGGACTGATCCGCCTCTGGCCAACAGTGGTGATAAAACCACTGCTACAAACATGATTCCTATTGCTTACATATTTTTGACACTCACAGAACAGACTCACATCAAACTGTTGATACATGTTACACAAGATCTGGTCAGAGTATGTGTTCTTTAAGCAAGTATATTTAATACTAAACCAGTGTATAATTGTCGGCCTTTCAGCGATAGTTAATAATAACTTTCTTATAAATCCTTTATGAATATTAAATCCCAGAACATTTTAACATTAGCGTTTCGTTTATGTGGCACTACAACCGCTTAAACATTAGTATACCTTATTAATTGAATTGGAAAGTTATCAGAAAAGCAATACTTTAAAAGTGTGATGAATTATATTTTTGTTTGTGTGAAAAATGTCATATTTAGTATAATTTTTAGTGTTCATAAGGTATTCATGGGTGATTTGCATATTATCTTAAACACAATAAACAAGAGCAAACAGGTAATTCGAGCCCGCAAAATTCAACGACGATTCCTTCAACACAATTCCACAAAGCACTCAAACAAAACCGGACGAGTCGCTTACCTTTATTGCTCTAAATTTTACCTGGGGGAAAAGTTTTTCGCGCTACGCAGGCACGTGACAATTTCGTTGGTGTTGAGCAAAACCGGTAGACCGTTCTGGGATAATACAGCGGGTGTGTCTACGGTCGATTTGTTAACCCATTATGCATCATGCCAATGGTTTTTTTATGGGTAAAGAGTTGCTTTGGGAGAAATGTTTTTGTGTTGTTAAAAATGTAAAAAATGTACTATGAGCGTTATGTATAAAAAATATGAGCATTATTTAGTTATTTTCTCTTCACAAAGTGTTTATCTACTTCAAATCAAAAGTGAGTAATCCTGTAGATTGTTCGGATTGCAGGGAATGAGATATAGAATTATTTCATTACAGTCCAACCACCTTGATTATATATGAAGTTATACTATTTTGTTTACTACATGGTCATATTATGTGACCTCTACACCATGGTTAGGGTTATCTCTACAAAGTCATAATAAAAACACTTGCAGCTCCAGAACTAGGTCATGGGCTGGGACAGTTTGTGAAATGAACTGTACTGAAACGTTGTCTTTGAGCGAAAATCAACAAAGAGATGCACAAAAATAGCAGTGCATGAAGTCACCAAAAGGATTTGTGTACGAAAGAAAACAGCAAACACTATGCTACAGTACGCCAAAGAACCTTTATGGAACATCTTTATGTTCGCGAACAGCTGCACATGTAATCCGGTCACAAAAAACAACCAGCAAGTCGCTGTTGCCGTGCATTCTGACTAATGGAAGGTACATGAGAAAAAAGGTTTTTCCTCTCGTGCACTCTTGAAAACCCAGACGGCTTTTGTGCGAACTGCCACATGAACGCCTTGCAACTGATGGTGATGCACTTTCAAAGTGTACCTACCATGAAGTGGATGTGCTGAGTGGACCACCAAGTCCATTGTGCGTCCCAGTGCTGGCGCAACTACTTGCGGTTGAATGAATGAAAATAATTACCGCGAGCATAGCGCTCGCTTTGAAAAGTAATCTAGAGTACCGTGCTGCCGGGACCTAGCGGTATGATTTGTCCTCGCATCGTTGGGAACCATGGATAGCATGACCACTCGCCGTTGAAGGTTGTTATGTTTGTTTGTAAGTTTTTTTTTTTCATTTTCCTAATTTACTTTGCCCGTGAAACCATAACAGAAAAAGAGTTTCGCACGCTCCGGTGAAGTGTGAACAGGAAGATTTGTTTCTTATCGTGTTCTTGTCTACAAATGCACAGTAATTATATTATTTAGATCCAGTTTTCCTAGGATTGAAACAACCCTAGGAAAATTTTCGAACGGTTGGAAATATTTTGTTTTTATAAGCAACCAGTTTAAGGTCTATTTTAACCCCTTCACAGTTTTGCCCGAGCCTGACTCGATGTATTATTTGATTCTTGTTTAAATCTGATAAGCCTATTCTCAGTCCCTAGCACAGCTGATGCAACTGATTTGCAATAAGTAATATGACGTAGACTTTAAAAAATGAAGATGCAGCTAGAAATAGAAAAAGTTGAAGTTTGCAGATATAAACGTGAAAGGTTTTTAACGTGACATGTTTTGTTAAAGTCAAACTATCGTAAGGCTGTTTTTCTTCTTTCTCAAGAGCAAAGTAAGACAAACATCAACTTGAAAAGTAATCAACCCATAAACTCAAGAAAACCCGTTGCCATCCCGCCGCATAGCTTTTTGTTTGTTTTACTTTGGAATCGAGTTAAGCAGAATAGGAAAGGAATCTTTTGCTGATTAGTTCGATAGAAATTTAATTAGCTTCCTTTCCACGGTCTGCACAAGATTCCCGGCTACATTCCAGAACGGCATCCGCACAAGCTACCGGTATGTACGGTTTCAGTTTTTCACATTTCCCGAGTTCATGATTTCTAATCTACCCGGAAGCAAAAGGGTGGTTAGCGAGCCGTGAAGCAGTATGATTTTTGGGCTTGAAGCTCGTTCCCCATCTGCTATACCAACTGTGGCACCATGATTATAGAATCAGTGCAAAGCAAAACACCGAAACACTTTGGCCGTGCTTAGAAATGTTCTACCAAAGCTTTTGATTAACGCTATGTTAAGCAGTTCGGCTACCGATGGCTAAAAAAAAACTATTTCCCGGGTATAAGCACTCTTTAACCCCGGGTATGAACAACTTCTTTTGACTTGCTAACTTCATTAGCTTGCTTTCTTCCCGTTCTTCTGCTATACATTAAAGTGAGGTACTCAATACAAAGCTTTTGTTCACTCGAAGCTTTTGTAGGCACGGCAGAATACTTTCACTTGCATAACCAATGAGTTGGCTAAGCACCAAGATTGAGCTGTTCTAATAATTTGACATTTCGACTATCGATGATTCCGAACAAAAGAGGTGCGTCGCTTAGTTTAAGGACATGGCTTTGTCAATTAGCATTTTGAAAGCAACAAGTGCCATAACAAGATAGTCGTTTAAGAGTTCTGCAAAGATTAAATAACAATTGTAGGTTTCATTTCATGCAGTTTTATATAAGTTGCTGTTCATCACTTGGTTCGAATGAAATGAAATGAAATTTTATGGTCTGAATAATATAAATGTTATAATGGACTCAGGTATAACACTTATGTATTCGAGCTCACTTTGCTTATATGCTCTTTGAAATTACTAGTTTACTTATCTTATAAAATAATATTTCGCATAATAAGATTTTTTATAATTGCGATTCAAACACCGAACCTCTGCCATACAACCAGACTTAATGTACCTTACGATTTTAAAGAAAAAATCTTGTTAGTTTTAAAGTTTCTCATCGCAAATATTCGTAATTATTATTATTTTTCTTTTTTAATGATATCAATGCAATGAAAGCATTAAAATTGGGGACTTGTGTTTCATTGTTTTCAGTAACTTTGCGAAACTTCTTCAGAACAATTTTCAAACAAGAACTTTTTATTCCCAGGGTTGAATTTTGATGTATGTTAAAAAAATCTTTCGAAAGATTTAAACTTAAATTTGAATTTTTTCTCATTTTTATAAGATATGGTTCGCTGCCAAATTTATCGGTCCCCAAAGAAAATGCTACGGCCAAGTCTTTGCTAACGGCAAAAGCAGCGTAGATTTGAAGAAATTTTCTTAGCAAAGCAAAAAATAATAAAAGCGTCGGGAAAATATGCAGCATACGCTTTAGCCGCACCCCATGGTATTGAGTTGGGTAACAAATCGTTGCTACTTGAGCCACACCATATCGAAGGGGTCGGTAATGTGGAACGGCTCAAACCGGTCGTGAAGGACCATGCGCCCCCATTGGGTTGTAGGCGACTTTTCTCAGCACAAATACTGAACGTCCCACGTGCATTGCCTTGCTCAAAAGGCAAATGGATGCAAGTTCCTTTCAGTTTTATACATCGTATCGCCTACAGACTTACCTTCCGCCATAACCAAGCATAAAAATGGCCGTGCATTTCGGGAGTTTGGGTATGATTTATACTTTTTGTTATTATTAATACGTTCGTGAAAAAACGAAACTTAATTTGCGCCGGTAATTAAATTTATATGAAATACAGCAAGGGGTAGGAATGAACCAAGCTGTGCACGCTATATACGCCAACCGTGTTCGGTTTGGTCCTTCGATACAGCTTGCGGCGAATGTAGACGGCAAAATCCCTAATGAAATATGGTTTTCCGGTTGTGGAGTCTGTTTCTCATCGGATATTCATTGCCACCAGCAATAAAGCCACCGTGAAACGTGACTTAAAGCAAGTGCCACACTAGGGACAAACAAGGAATAATTCCTTAGTTTTTGGACCCTGCAACAGTGACTAATGGCCGAAACTTTAGCTAAAGTACATACTACAGCGACACGTTTAGTGTGAGTCTTTTTTATTATATTTTAATTTGAGAACAAGACTAGACAATGTCCATTGCTTTTGAAACAATTCTAGTTTGTCCTAAACACAATACGCGCACTTTCTTGGTAGGGAGCTCATTTTCCAATCCTCTCTCGCGCACGAAGGGTGGCACTAAACATAAAAGCTTTTATCTGTTGCCTACAAGGCATGTTGCCATTGTGTGCTTGGAGTGCTTTGAAAATTTCGACTGATACTTTGTATCGTAATGCTAAGAAAATTTTATTCCTTGAACCATTTATCAAGTCCATTTTTATATAAAAAAAAAACATAGCGGTTTAATTTACTTACTGATACGTAGGGGGGTCCGCGACAGCCGAGCGGTAACGCCGGTTACAAACTCGGCCCATGACCTCCACGCCGTGGGTTCGAATCCCATCCGAGACCGGGCCCTCCCCTGTACGAGAGGAGTGACTATCCACGTACATAAGGGAAAAAGTCTTGTAAGCCCTTCAGGGGGCAGGCATGACCAAGAGGTCGTTACGCCAAGATGAAGATACGTAGGTATATAAATCGACATACTTGTATAAAGCGAATAAATCATTTTTCTTCAAAATAAACGTTAACAACAATTCAAGAAGCGATGTTTTCACACAATTTTTACTGGTGCTATGGTTCCTCGGCAAGACAATGCTTCGGTCTTGGTAAGACCCTCTTCTACATAGAATCAATGTGAAAAAAATTTCTTCACATGCACTTTAAAAAAGTATAGTCCATCGCTTTATCACAACATGGGTATTAGAAAATGAGAATTATAAAAGTAACAATTTGAAACTTATTTAAAAACATATTGAAGCAGCGATTTTATAGTATTGTGATTCCCATACGTCACGCATAATTTTTATCTTTTTGATGTCATTAAATTTTTGTTTTCGTATGAGAAGAAGTCACGTTCTGGAAAACAACACCAAAGAAGAGTTTGCCCCAAATGCATCTATACAATTGGGATGATGGCTTGCACAGTAATACTTAAGAGAACGCTCGAGGGACTCTTTTGTGACACAATTCGCATACGAAAGATAGGATACGGCAGTGGACAAAAACTTCCAAAGTTCTGCATCTGTCTCGTTTCTCTTCATGACGAGATCCGTTTCGCGCTAATGGTGGTTGCTACCGATTGTTATTTATGTCAAGCGAACCCCATAGCACCATCCATTTGCTAGCAAAACGACACATTTCCTCAAAACATATCCTCCATCCATGCCATGCCGGTCAACGATTTCTGTGGTGCAATGCTTTTGTGTTTTATTTTCATTTTCTACCATTTAAACTGTGAAAGAATAAAATAAAATGCCAAACTCTGTTGGCAGATTATATTTGGGTTAGTCAAATAACCAATCAACACTAGTATTTATTTTTATTCTTTTCGGTTGGCATTATTTCAAGTGAAAGGAAGCATATGACGCAAGTCTGACATATTTCTGAATTGGAGAATGCTATATTGGTAAAAGAGACAGAAAAATGGTTGTCAATCGAAGCACTACGATATTCTTTACTGGAACAGCAATTAATCGCTGTATGACTATCCATTTTTGGCTATGCTCTTAAGATCATCTTTTGTCAGTTGAAACTGCTTCAATTTCAAACAAATTTAATATGAAGTTCTTAAAATAAAACTCACGGGTTGTGTGAAATAAATCCTACTTAATTTATTCACCAGAAGAAAAAGACTAAAAAGCTTGAGCACCGTTTTCGTCGAAACAATAGGTATATTACTTTTAACAAGCGAATGTAAATTTCTACTAATAAAACTTTGTCAGCTACAATCAAGCGAAATATTTACGAGCTCACAATTACCAATAATCAGCCGCTTAAACTGTCAATTTTTATTACCACACTATACTTTCCATCGTTTTTGCGTTCACACAGTTTACTCTTTTCATTCGATTAGCATATTTTTACACGGAAGGGTAAGCCCCTTCAATATATTTGATTTCCGTAACTTTCTACTATCCTTCGTTTCACTCTGTGAAATCATTCACGTCGTACACGGGTGCGCCCGGGTGCGATGTCCATAATTGGCACTGGCACGAATTAGCCCAATTGGGTTTCATTCCACCATTTTCATTCTATTTTTTTATACTGATTCGATTTTTCGAAGCATTCGCATAAAATGCCAATTTTGATCCCGCTTCCGTGCAACACCGATCGTGTTTGCGGAAATGGAATTAATTTTCGACACATTTTTCATGCAATAATTGATATACAACCAATTGGAATCGAAACGTATCGCTCACGTAAGGAGAACTTGTTTATCATGTTGTGTTCTTAATTGTTTTTATTAATAGGTTTGAATGAAATGTACCTTCCCAACCATACAATATTTTAATTCTACACTCGATTTCTTTTTCCTAGAAAATCTGCTATCGAACCGTTGACTAATGAGCTGTTTTTCTCCTCCTTTCCCATAGCCGGTAACACAGCCAACGATGGGGCAAAGGACCACTGCAACAAAACCGTTGATATCTTCGAGGATATTACGTCGCCCGAGGTGACCAACCTAAATCGAAACCGACCATTAACCTGTTGGTACCGGTTTCGAAGCATCCGTGGAGCACCCCGGGATTGGGTGTTGCGATTGAACTTCAAAAAGTTCAAAGTCGGGTCGCTGCTCAACGCAACGCACTGTGAGGGTGGCTATTTGCAGGTGAGATTACGGACTGCCCATAAATTTTGCTGGCTTAACTTTATTTTTTCTTCGAGTCAGGGAGTTGTAGTGTTGCTAACCGCATAAATTGCGTCGGTGACTGCCTGCGGGGCAGTAGGTCAAACACTACAAATTGAGTTTTAGGGTGTTGAGTTTCTTGTTGATTTATTTTATTCAAAGGACCAAGATTTGTATAATATCCTCGGTTCGTGTAAAAATGTGTCCCAGTGATTTATACCGTGATGTGTCCATCTGTTGACAAAAGCAATAAAAAATTCGAGCTTTCGTAACCGATGCAACCAGCAGCGGAATGCCACCGAAAATAAAACTCGTACGAATCCCGTCCGCTCGGAGCGACGATTTGGCATTCGTTCCAGGAAATGAATTTTCATGCAATGGATTGTACATTATTTATTCGTCGGAGCAACTTGTCACGTACGCCAGCGGCAGCATCCGATTTACTCTGTCCATTCCAACTTGCACCGTTCGCTTTCAGGCGGATATGCCAATCGAAATTGGTAGAATTCGGTGCCAAAAGTTCCGTCCTTTCAGCAGCGCAAGCGGCAGCATTTCGTTGGGATTTCTTCCTCACATCGAACCATAGAGGCGTTGAACGGATCAGTACAACGTTCCGCGTTCCAAAGGACGTCGACGTTGATGGTGGGAGCTTGTTGTACGTGCGATGTAATCTCAGTTCCGGTGCAGTGGAAACGACGACGTCGCTTGTTCTCTACTTTCTTGGCTGAATGTGGCAGTTGGAAAAATGTTCTCTTCAGCTGCTGGCGAACACTGAAACGCACTCGGGTCGAAGTTTCGACCAAAATGGGTTTTGAATGAACGTTGATAGAGTTCCACACAGGATATTTTATCGTCAGATGCACCGTTGAACTTTCAGAACAAGTTGAGTGTCCGCTGATGAGATTTATGCAACGGTATCAAAATATTTAAGATTTCATTCACGCAGCAGTAATAAAATGTTCTCATCTATTTGTACTAGTAACGATATCGGTTCAAATTAGTTTAGAAATGTTGCATAAAAAAATTGCAAAATTGAGTAAATTTTTAATTTTCTTCACAAATAATTTGTCTGTGAGTGTTAAATTGGTTGTAGCTATCTTGCTTATTTAGGCAAATTAATGTTGTGATAAGTGTATAAGGAAATTTGTTCTGTGATTATTATAGGGGTGCATGGCGAAGCGGTAGCGCATTAAAACACCTCGCTCTAGTTGTTGAATCGAATCTCTAGTCTTGGCACCCCAGGTATTACGAACGGTTGACAACCGATCTATCATATTACCGCCTTTCGGTCACAGTAACGCGCTTCAAAGAGAGGCCTAGTCCCGTTTATGAAATGATATGCCTTCAAACCAGTCAGAAAATTGTGTACTAAAAATTCATGGATTAACAACAAGTTTAAGACACTGTTGAACTGTGGTACTCCGAAGATTGACGACCAATGTCACGGACCATGTGGTACTCCTGTGTCCGGGAGCGTTGCCGGAGGATTCAGCAGAAAACAAAATAACACTTTACATGTTGTAGCTTACTCGACGACTGAACTGAACTGAGTGAGCTGAACTGGGCTGAGTGAGCTGAACTCTTTTCGTTCGTCGTGATCTTTATTTTATATTAACAATTTGGTTGGTAAAATTAGGTTAGTTGACATCATGTTGGCTTCTGATTGGTTAGTATGGTGTTGGTTTTCCGGTGATTTAATTGTTTATTAAACCAAAAATGGTTTCCTATTTTGTTCTACCGAATGTATCTTCCGCGTTGCTTTTTGGATTACTTAGTCATGCGCTTGGTTCCGGTGTGAGGTTCTTCCGCTTAACATGTTTATGCTTAATTTCGTGCACTTCGCTCGCGGCTTTCGTTTCTGCTATAGTTTGTGTTTTTGTTATAGCTTACGCGTGGCTGTACCTTGATGAGTCGCGGTGCGCTTACGGCTTGCGCTGTTTTTGTTTCGATGCGTTGACAGAATTTGCTTACGTTACGTTTCTTGACTTCCTGAATTAATTTGGATCGCTTGTGGTTCGCGAATTGACAAAGTGTATTACAAAGTGTGTCAGGTTTAAGTGGGAATGGTTTCTGTGAGTTTGGTGACATTGTACTCATTTTTAAGCTGTATAGCATAAGCATGCTACAGAATTAAACATTTTCAATTTTCCTAAAAAATCATTCAAAAATATGCAACAAAGAAAGTTTCATGAAGTTATCGCCATTGTTACTCATAGTACCAGAAAATTATAAGACTCATTGTCACTACAGAACAAGTAATATATTTTTTAAATACATTATGGTTATTGATTTCAATAAGGAATGTATCATAACGCAAAAATGTGCAAAATTATATCAGTTTTCTGACATGAATTTGACAGCTAGCATGAAAATAATTATTTTGCCTGCCATGTTTTAAACGACTGTATAAATAACTCGAACAATACAAAAAGTTTCTGTATTTTGTTTTGTTGATTTGCAATTTTGCGGAAACCAACAGAATTATTATAAAAACTGAGTGGAAATGGGATCATCGCACCCGCGAGTGATGCGTCGATATGCGCAAACAACTCTGGCGAGAAGGATTCCGATTGACCCGGTCATCGCATTTTGCCGCAGCATTCGTCGCGAGCTCGTTTGCATTTTGTTCGCACCATCGTGCAATGAACACCATCTGCAAGAGCACAATTCATAACATCGCAAACGACAGCGACGACGACGACGGCGACGACGACGACGACGACAACGATAGCTACGACGAAATGCGGATAATCCGCTTAATGAGATGAAATTATTTCATAAATTATGAACAATCCCTTGGTAGCACCAAATGGTGCCCTGATTTTCAATTTTGGTTCGTTAGCGCAATGATATGATAAATCAGCCAGCCGAAACGATCTTAGAAAACTCCAGCACTAGCTGGTTGGTCGTAGCAAGAACAGATACCTAATACGGAGGTGCTTTTAAACGAACAAACTACGATGAGTTGATCTATTGAAGTAGACGAATAATTCCAATCATGGAAATTAATCTCGAATAGAAGTTTCGCAAATGTGATGAAAAATGTTTCGCATTTCCTTTATTTGATACTTCCTTTTTAATTTAAATTAATAGAAAATCCCTGCATTAATTGTTTTCCCTGCAACATTTTTAACATTCACCCTGAAAACATCCCGGGATACTTTTATAAGCTCACTATCGAAATTGGGCTTATGAAAACTGTCAATTTTAAGAGTATCAATTAGGATGCATAGTTAAATTGCACGTTTCTTTCATACATAAAAGCTCTTACGATATGATATAATCGGTTTTGCATAATGACATTCCATTTGAATACGTATTAAATCACATCCCGTTTTGCAATCAGATTAGAACGATGGGCAACAGTATTGTGTGTGAAATGTGTGTATCTGCTAACCATTCGTTAAATCATTTTATTGGATTATTTTCTCTCTGCCTCTCGTTACAGATAGTGGATGGCAATGCCAAAACCGACGTGTCAAACCGGCGCGAACCGGGTCAATTTTGCGGTGAGTCCGAGCAACCGCAAACGTTCATCAGTGAAACAAGTGCCGTCAAAATAGTCTTTCACACCGATAACTTTACCGACCAGGTACGATACTCACGTGTATTTGTGTGTGCATGCATTCACGAGCGTAGCATCGTTTGATGGCGTTTTCTCCCTTTGCACTGCAATCCATATATCGATTATCCTATTTTCCCCACATCTTGATCCCTGCTGCTGAATGCTTTTAAAATAGTATCATCTACCGAATTGGGCATACTTTTCCGCATAGTTAGACGTTCCCTGATATCACTCTTAACATTGACATGCGGGCCAATCATTTCGAAATCCCTATCGTATTTTTGCAAAGCTGCATAATACGGCAACGAGACAGGAGCTTTTTGAAGCAGAATTTCCCAACGACGAGGAACAAGTTTCTCTACTCTAAGCACTTGTAAATAATAAATAAACCACCATCTTTCGGGAATAGTCACAGTGCATGCGATCCCAGTGCAAGCGCAATGTGCAGTACGAATGGTTATTAGATGGTAGAAGAAGGGCAAAGTAAACCAGATACGGCCACGAATTAGCCTCTGGGTTGGCGAGAATCCGGGCTCTGAAAAGATGTCAGCAAATCCCTACCAGCCTTGGCCATCGCTTTGGCGCACTGTCCAATGCTGCCGATTGGTAAAAAAAACTTCCATCGTTGGGATCGGGGGTTGTAAAACTTTTCAGATGCAAAAGGACAAAAAATGCAACCTTAACCAAAAACTCTAGAGATGCCAGCGACAAGTTGAGCGTTGCAGTTTCCTGCATGGTTTCTCCGAACAACCGTGTAAATGCAACCAGGGCCTCAATGAAATAAGAAGCGATAAATAAGGCTCAAACAAGTTGCAGACACTTGAACTTTGCTTGTACACAGTTTCTCGAGCATCGGTCGCCTTCGCTCCGGAATTCTCGGCCGGAAGGCGACCAAAACGTTAATATATCGTTATCTCGTTTGCTTCTGTTGCTTCCGGGTGTGCTGATAGGAACTTCTTTCGGGGCCAATGTGAAAGGCGAACTTAACACTTCCGATCGGGGCAGAAAAATAGACTGGAAAAGGAAAGAGAAAATTAAATTGCATCGCTGCGGCATACTTACAATCTGTCTGAAATATAAATTTTGCAATCTTTCCATTGGCTCTACCGTTTTTTCAGTGACATCTCTAGCAATGCTAATTCCAATGGTTTTAAATAGGGGGCAAAGGTGCTGTAATGAGCTGCAGAATAAACGATTTCAACTTTTATAAGCTTGCATGTACCCCATTCAGATAAAGGTTGCAAAGTTCAACCACAAAGTTCCATGCTACACAACGTATTTGCAAAAGCATCCTAGACATATTGTAAAAGTTTACTCTTGAGTTGGTATTTTGTCGGCAACTCATTGAGGATTTTTCATGTGGTGATTACTCATGACAAGCGTCGAACTCCTCGTGCAAGGCTACCGAATGCCCTTGCACGTCTTAGAATCTTTTATTAATTTTTATAAATTTTAATAGTAAGGGGGTCCGCGACAGCCGAGCGGTAGCGCCGGTTAGAAACTCGGCCCATGACCTCGACGGCGTGGGTTCGAATCCCATCCGAGACCGGGCCCTCCCCTGTACGAGAGGAGTGACTATCCACGTACATAAGGGAAAAAGTCTTGTAAGCCCATTACGGGGCAGGCATGACCAAGTTGGTCGTTACGCCAAGAAGAAGAAATTTTAATAGTAAAATTTATTTCGCTAAACGTTTTTCTTCAAACACGTGAGTTTCTCTATAATCCCTAGTGATTACACCCTTGCATAGGAAATTAAAATGATTCATCGTTATGTTCGGAGCGTGATTGCTTATTCCTATTTGGAGTGTGATTTGTTTTTTTTCCAGCCCATGAATAATAGATTTTTAAGATTTATATGTAAAAAACCAAAATTTGAGCAACTTTAAAAGAAATGTTTGAATGCATTGGAATTTAATTTAGCCTTAAAATGCGACTTAATGCGTTGTTAATGCGTTGAACAATGCACCTGATTTTGAGCACGCATTGATGAATAAAAATTATGGTTTCACCTCATTCAAAGACAGAGTGTGCACTTGGCCATTTCTTTGTTACTGATCTTTAAGGTACGCGTTTATGATTGGAAAATCTTAAATTTATTTCGTTCCTTAGGAGAATTCATCAATCGCTTCGTCAACAATTTAGTTTGAGAATGAAAAGTTTAGTTTAGTTTTCAGAATGATAATGAAGTTCAAAATACTGCTATGTTCTTGAACATGCTCATCTTATTTAGCCAAAGTACAAAGCAAAAATATTCAATATGAGACAAACCCATTCGGTGGTATGCATTGAAGCGAGAGCAATAATAATGCGAGTGCATTTTTGTCCACAATATCACTAATTGGAGACGCCATTTTGGCGTCCTTTGATGGTATGTATATCAGATTATGCCAATGAGTGCAGTCGATTGCACTTTGATTGCACCAATAGCTTCAGCAATAAACTTACGTAAGCCGTGTGCAGGCACGGGGTCGGGTTTCAATTTCAATCAATCTAATATCCCCGTTCCCGAAGCGCTCCCTGCTCATTTCACATTTGCGGCAATTCGAACGGAAATCCGATTGCCACTTTTGAGGCTTCACATGCGGTTCCGACGGGGCTGGCATTCACAGTGCGATCCTTCTGCTTCCCAACGGGTTTGACCCTTTTTGCCCATTTTCTCGTTCTTTTCGTATAGACATATTTCGCGTTCGATTCCGGCGCCGAGCAGCAAATGGAAGTGTTCAACCGATATGGTCCCCATCCGGAGCTGTATCCCAACCGTCGGGGTGAGGTGGTCCAAGGGTAAGTATGCACAGCAGCCGAAGTGGCGGAGTCTAAGTTGCGCATGATGACGCTAGCTCCGCCGGGGCCGGCATCTCCGGCGGTGCATCAGTTGGCAGCATCTCGTTCCGAAATTCCTGATGAAGGACGGAAGGGCTTTTGCGCGAGTGCATTCATTTATTCAAAACTATCGCCAAAATTGATTTATTCAATGAATATAAATGGCTATTTACGGGTTGATTGAAAGTGCGAGCTGATGAATTTTATCCGATCCGTCCACATTTCGCCTGACAGGGCCATGTTTGTTACTCTATCTCTAGCCTCGCCCCTCAGTGGCACCGTTCCATTATCACCCTTCGTAGCCCTCATGAAACGCTAATGTTTGGTTCTATCTCTTCCTCGCCCTCCACATTCGGATGCATTTATTATTGTGGCTCGACGAAATGGCTGTACGGTCCACCCACACCATTAGGTCGTACTGTGAGCGAGAGTTCCGCGACTGCCGGCTGCAGACCTGCTATGTTCAATCGCCCGCTTACCCGGGCATCTATCCGCGCGCACTGAAGTGTCGTTATCGGTTGCACACGAGACTTCCCTTCATCAAGCTGTACATCCAGAACGAGCAATTTGCCGTTGATGGGCAGAGGTAAGCGAACGAACTGTATGCATACATGATGGGACAGTCCAGGGGGACGCTTTTAACCGTGTTTCGACGGAAGCTTTGATCTCTGACGTGGGAGCGCCACAACTACTGTCCTCGCGCGTGTCGCGTACTCAATGTTGTTTCTCCGTTTTCACCACAGGTGTGAAAACATCATGACATGCCCGATGAAGGAAATCGGGTCTGGTTCCGAGCACTGCCCCTACGACTGGCTCGCAGTGTACGATGGGCGCGACGAGCATGCACCCCCGATCGGCAAGTTCTGCGGTATGGGCAAGTTTCCATTCAGCATCATCGGTAAGTGTTGGTTCCGAGTATAATGGTTTGCGATCATGGAAGGAACGGGTTGGCAGCCGGGAGTCTGATCCCGATCTCGTGTTCATTTTAATTGCCCTGTGAAAGATCTGACCATTTATTTTTGTTTTCCTCCATCTCGTGTACTTACACCAAAGGAACGTCCCAGCATATGTACGTGGAGTTCGTTTCTTCGCCGGCAGGGCCACTGCTGAACACTGGTTTCCACTTCAACGTTGGCAATTGGCCTGGCCACGTGGAGACGGTGGGTACCAAGCATGGTGCTTGCGACTGGCTGCTCAGCTCTGACGCGCTACGAGCAACGAGCGCATCGGAAGGTATTTTCCTTAGCGTGGCTCACTGGTACCCTCCGAATACATCCTGCAGCTACCACATACAGGGCAACGAGGACGAAGTTGTGCGACTATACTTCCCAAGGTAGGTTCTAGACCGGAGATAACACAAAAAAGCTATTCTGAAAATACATCCAACAAGCCGCTTTTTGCCCTTCTATTTTTTTAAACGGGTTGTTGCCCTTGTATTTTATTACAAAACTTTCCACTAATTTAATAACATCAAATAGGGGAATAAAATCATAATAAATAAATAAAACTCTTTCACCAAGAATATTTCATAGTTTTCACACTCATGCTGCAGTGAACTTTCATAAATACTCAATAAAATTTAAAATTATACATTTCATTGGGCTGATCCTGACAAATGTGATTTAAACACATATAACAAATAACCAACCCAGTCAAATTTGAGACATTTTGCGCTCCAAAACCCTAGTTTGGATAGAACTGATAATAATATTTGAATATACCTAATATTATTCCATGCGTTATGTTATGTAAAACTAAATTTTTATCGATTCAAGCATTTTGTTTCGTTTTACATGTTATCATTTCAAAATCAACCAAAATAAGTTAGTAAAGGAAATCAATAGGATAAATGCTCCCTTAGAAGTGCTAGTAACAATAGTGGAGGAAGTGGAACAAAATCCAAGTTTTACGAAGAAATAAATACAATAGCGTTATTTGGACTAGTATGAAATGTTCTTTTATCTTTTACAGAGTGTTCAAAAGATACATTTTACCACTCCGCAGTATATTAAGGCACCAAAATTTATTTTTTGCCAAACAGGTTGTACTAATATGCTGGATTTCTTAAGAATTTATCAGAAGTGCCATGCTTTCTTTAAGGCTATAAATCACCACAAAAAGCATTGGTCTATGACTCCAATGCATTGGTCTATGACCAAGATAAGGCATTGGTCTACGCGCAATTTTAGTGTTTTGTTTAAAATATACTTCAAAAAAAAATTACAGTCGACATATATACAGTATTTTTCAAGTTTCCTGTAGTGCCACCTTCTATGGTACAATTACCCTATCAAATGTTCCATATTCTTAGACGAAGATGTGAAGAAAGTTTTGGCCTACATTAAAAAAAAACTGGCATCAATATCCATTGTATATCCTCTTATTGCATATTTTAAATCTTTCTTCCTTTAGTTTTCGAATAAACCGCATTGAAGCGCCAATCATCAAGCACGAAGAGGACTGCGCCGAATCGCTGACGATATATGACGCGAACAATCCAGATCCTGCTCGAATTATCAAAACGTTCTGCGACACCTTCTCACGGCCAATGGAGAAGATCGACTTTGTCAGCACTGGTCGCTCGTTGTATGTGAAGTTTCTTAGCAAAACGGGCTCGTACAGTGGCAGCTCGCTCTACTACTGGGCGCACTACGATTTCTTCAACAACACAAAGTTCGGCGATCCGGTGCCGAACACCCTGTGCGACGAGGTATTCTACGCGTGGAAGTATAGTCGAGGAGAACTGAAGTCTCCACGAAATACGCTCATCTACAAGCGTGCATCTGGAAGTGATGTGCGTTGCCAGTACAAGTTTGTCACCGATCGGCGGCTATTTTCGCGCGTAGTCGTCGAAGTGACGTCGGTGACGTTCAAAGAGGTGCCATACTCGACGAGCGCCTGCACGCGTTGCCACGAAGAGCGAGTTGACAAGTTGGTGCTGTGGGAGGAACGGGACAAGAGCCAGAACCGGTTGGCATGCTTTTGTGACAACATTCCCCGTCCGGTGCGAATCATCTCGTCCGGCGATCAGATGAACCTGGAGCTGATCATCCAAGGCCAGCACGCGACAACGAGCTACTTTAAGAATCCGAACACGCTGTTCGAGGCCAACTACGAGTTTGCCCATGGACCTATCTGTGGCCCGATAACGTTAGGTCCATCGCCCGATGGTGAACTAGTTTTCCCTTACAAAAATGCGCTTGGTTTCCAGTTGACTGAAAACCGCAAAGAAAAGTGTATCTGGGAGTTGAAGGTGGCGGCCCAACGTGACCTCTGGCTGCATCTGGATAAGGCACGATTTGCCGAACGTAGTTGCGAGCATGGACGCATCGAAGTGTACCTGGCCGGGCGCCTGGAACCACGGTTCATCATCTGCCCGGAGAACGTTAGCCTTGCACGGGACCTGCCCATTCTGTCGGCAGCTGAGCTGGGCGCGGTAGAGAACGAAAACGAACCGCTACCTGTACTGATCCAGTACACGGGTGACAGTGCAATCGGAAAGAACGCGTTCAAGTTCGTCTGGACTGAGCTGTTCCATCTACCTCGAAATGCCGACGGGACGCTTGCCACGTCAGCCATGTTCAAGGACAGCTGCGATTTCTATTGCCCAGGCGACCAGCACGTCTGCATTCCGGAATATTTGCTTTGTAACGGAGCGCTCAACTGCCCCAATGTGACCGGTATGCGCGTGGTGGAAAGCAACATTGATAAAAATTACGAGTACATCGAGGAAAACTATCTACGTACGGGTCTATTCGACAAAGAGTTTCTGCTGAACATCGAGTACCTGACCGATGAATCGCCGGAGCTATGCCGGACAAAATACATACCGGATGGGGGAACTGGACGGGTGGAGCTTCCCGAGGTAGTCGAGTGCTTCCAGTTCCCGATGGTACAGATGATCCTCGCCGGTGTAATCGTCGGCACATTGATCATTTTGGCCTTCGTGATCTACTGCCGGTTGTACGGCCAGAAGTACTACGAATGAAAGGAACCGCACTAGCGCTGGCTATAGCGTGCCTCTTCCCATACCGGAGACTACCTATGATAAGTTTCCTTCTTCGAGTAGTTGAGTTGTCGTAGAAACATCATTTATCCTGTATCAGCTCTTGTAGCCAATTCATATTAGTTGTCCTGCAAGGGATAGACGCAACGAGTAAGCTTAGTGGCATGTTGCGATTTTTTTTAGCAAAAAAAATACAATAGGCATTCGCATATTAGCAGATTTCAAGATCGTTCCGCACCTTAGAGAATCCATTTCTTATGATCCTTTTCGACAGTGAGACATTGGTTGGAAGTAAACTTTCGGTAATTACATTAGAAACGAGTGATTTGCTCAAGTAAATGATTTCGATATTGCTTATAGTTTACTTGGAAAGAAAAACAAAACTAGAATAGGTATTTTCCCAGAGCTACGCGCACAACCTTTTCCAGTAGAGTAGAATAAAAAGCCAAAGGAATCCTGCACCATGTTAAAACCCGATTAAATCACTTTTTTTCTTGCCAGACTTATCGCGATAGTTCCAAATAAGTAAGTTCTCTCCAAGTGTCGCGATCAAACGGCGCGAATCAAAATTGGGTTGTTCAATTCGTAACCATTTCAGGAACGACGTTTCGCAACACTGTTGGAGAACTTATTTGGACTATGTCAGTCTCTGAGAAAAGAGATAGGTTGGCAAATCGATACGGCTCCATTTTTATTAGAACGAATGGCGCGGAAGACTATGGACTGTACTAGGAAAAGATTGCACCAATTGTATTTTGTTGAGTGCCATCGTCAACTTCGCCTAGGGATGCATTTGCACCACTGCCTAGATATACGCCGATGGGTAGAGTTGTGTGCAGTACCACCGTTGGACACTGTTGCACGCCAAGCACGACATTAAACGACCGGCCAAGTGATGGGAGTTTATTTACGGTCATTTAAAATTGAATAATAAGCAACCAGTCTATGCACAATTTGTATATACATAAAAATTAAACTAAGTAAACTAAACGAAAAAAAATAATAAACTCACAAACAAATAAGAACCAGAGTGGACTTAGGCCAAATAGGATCAGAAAGCAAAACGCGATTCAATGCAAAATGGAAGTAGCAAATCACAAATCTAGGGAAAATTATGAATCAATTTCAATTACTACGAGTATATACACGTGAGCCGGGAGGGAAAGCGAGAGAGAGAAAGAGAGGAATTAAACACAAAGAAAAAACTAAACGGAAAGTAGAAATGTTGTTTGGTGCAAAGGAATAGGAAATGTTTAACGAGATATGAAAGAACAAGAGAAAAAAACTAATCTGAAAATGTTATTAAATTGAATATGTAGCGATTGTGTGAGAATGGACACTCATTTTGGGTTTGGTGAACAATAAAGTGAAAAGAATCGGGCGATGCTAATGTAAAGAAATGCTTGTTGTATTATCCAAATAATTGAAAATCATTTGAAAGAAATTATGTTTGATGTTTCTTAAAACAAAAACTATCGTTTTCGTGACATTTCTCGAAAAACTATGCCTTATGTTTTGGAAGTGCGATTCTTCTGGATACCGAAATACATTTGATGATAATGTATAAAACGTAAAATCTCCGATCGTTTTACGATACCTTTTTTACACTCCCAAGTTCAGCCACAACGACAGCCGGTGAGTCACGCTACACAATTTTAAATACAATACAATTTTAAACTATTAGATATTATTTGTTGAAATATTTTGCACTGCATTTCATCTACAATGTTGTACTTCCACAAAAAAATTGCTCTTTTTCTTCAAAAAACGTTTAACGGTTGACTTACTCCAGGACCTCAAGGACTTCACGGTTTACTTAAAAGTAGTCGAATCAATTTTTGTATTAGTAGTTGAATCCTTTTTTTTATTAACAGATACTCTATTAATTAGAAAGCCAGAGAAATCTCAGGAGACACTGACAGTACAGGAGAGCTGACTATGAACATCCACAAAGTGAAATTTAAATCGAAGACGATTGGTTCGACTTTTGGAATGTTATAAATCTTCTTTTTTTATCAGGAAAGATTCTAAACACTACTTTTGCCAACATATAAAAGAAGAGTCATTCATTATATTATGAGCTACTTGAAATTGTTCTACAGAATATTTGCTGATTGTAACAACCCTGCAGCTCCATGGATACTCATGATCCACACGATGGGACGTCTTTTGAGTCATTTGAGCAAAATTTCGCATACCAGTATGTTCTATGCCACCGTTCTCAATTCAAATCCCAGTTGAGTGTATTGTGCCCAAGAAATACCATACATGGAACATTTACTTTCAATTATGAGGACTCCTCAAATGGCCAGGATGCAGAACAGATTTACATCCTCCTTTTGGGTACAGCCGTTGCTGCACCATTCCTTCGGGCTATGTTTTCATGAGAGATCCTGTAGAGCAATTTATCGTCCTGGTGAGTTAATAGATTTCCTAGAAGAAGGAAGATTTATGTCGGACACCCCAACAGCCGATGCTTGGCCAAGTTTATTTCCGAATGAACAAATTTGGAGCTACTGGGTGATCTTTCCAATGACAACAGATTCGTTTGTATGTGTGTGTATAAAGCCCTTCTCACAAGAGCACACGAGTTACCTTCTCTTACCGACGCCCTCGTGGCTAAGTCTCGTGCAAAGAGCTGAAACATGTGTTAGCCGGATTCCATAACCTGATGATTCTAAGCGGAACATTCTGAATTGGAAGAAAACTAGGCATTGACAACGCAACGCAACGAAGAGAGTCTTTGGGTGTATGCTATGTATATTTTGTATTCATTGGTTTCAAGTTCACACTTTTTATCCTCATGAAAGTAAGCTAGCTTTACGGGTGAAAATTTTTCGCCCATGTGGAGTCTTTTTGTGCAAATAAGACAATTTGGTGGAACAGATAAATCTTGGCTGACGGTTTCTTCGTTACAATGAATGTTTTCAGACCATTATTTTCAAATTGAGCTAGTAATTTACTTAGTAGTCTTCAGCGTGATAACGAAGAAACCTAAAAATAACTTATTTTTACTACAGCTAGTGCATTTTTTTTTAATTTCTTGGAAATAGGTTTAAATAGGATAGCACAACATCAGATCAGTTTTAAATTATGCAAATACTTATATAAATCAAAATCAGTTTTCGGTGAATCAAAGCTTTTAAAGGGCAGGCGAGTATTTTGTAAGTACTTTTCACGAATTTTCAAACACAGCTTTATATTCATCGGAAGAATAAATTTGTTCCAATCAAATTAACCGGCATGTCATAAATTATGGAAAACGATTTCACAAATCATCGTTACGATCCATGAGAAAGGTGCCATTTCATGTATTCATTCCAACCCTCGGCGTTACAGGCCATACCATGCCGAGTATGTTCGCCATTGAATACGAATGTGAGCAAACTTATCAAAAAGAACGACACGAAGCGGTAACGTAGGCACGAACAGAAACGGCAGGCAACAGTAGACATCAAATTGGTAGGTACGATGCCTGGGATTTCGTTCAAATGTCAGCGTACTATGATTTTGCATTATGATTTCACATTTATTGAGAACAGCATAAATATATAGCTGTAAAATTTGTGCCTTTTATTTATGACACTTCGGAATATGGGAAAAACCATATTGTTAAGATTACATATGAATCAAGTCAGCGCGAACCAATACTCCCGATGACGATCCAAATAAAAAGTGGTTCGGTATCAGTGGTTCATCTTCCTCACTGTCTAGTGGTACGTGTGTAAGCGGTCGTGAGCTTTTCGAATGGTGATTACAAAGAATCTTAAAAGAGTCACGCGATGTCATAAAAATACATAACGTTTTATGACATCGAAAAAAAAAATGAAAACGTATTCACCACACTATACCTATATATAAAGTTTAATGTCCTGTTTTTCAACGATGATGGAAAACACCGAAATCGTTTGAGTAGAAAGACTGTTAGATATTTATTGATAATATTAATTTGAACCAATATAGATATATTACAATCTTAAATCATGCAAAATAATAAAAGATAATCAACATACGATTACTATTTATCGTGTGTTTCGCAGTAGGTCAATCAATCAATTAACCAATTTCCTTATTAGAATATTTTGGTCATTTTCTCCACTATACATCTGTCAGCCTTTGTAGCAGATCTAACATTTTTCTATAATAAATTATCCATAGAATAAATGTTTATAATGTTTATGTAAATATTTATATAACCTATGTTTATTAATAAACCTTGCCAACACCTACAGACCAACATCAGCAATCCAGGAATTTTCTTTTCAAACTCTCCCTAAGCAAGAGTTTTCAAACTCTGGAGCTTTAGTATAACCTTTTGAGACTATAAATCGTCGCTTCGCTTAGCGAACAGCGAAATAAGCCCAGGGAAATTAACTTAACAAGTTCATAAAGCTTCTTCCAATTGACGATACTATTAACAGTGCAATCAAACTAATTGATGAAATGAACACAGAATGGAGATAATGCTGGAAGAATATTGCCAAAATAGAGGGCTGTTAGTTTCAAAAGAAGCGGTTTTCCATATTCGGGGGTTTCCGTTGATAGGATCATTGAGGATCATATTCCTGACAATTTCACTACTATACTAGATCATCGAACGCACGACTTCTAGTGTAGTTTGTCCACGTGCTGCCGTTGTGCCGTGAGCACACCCTATTACTATTTCTACTTTAAACATTGTCAGTAAGTTTTGCATGGTTCAGTATTATTCATATATAAGTTTCTCTAACATGTAAATCTCAGACAAACGTATTTTTCCAATCCTCTCGAAACTAAAGATAACAGCTTGTACAACAATCTCATTTTACTTATTTAATATCATATTAAATTTGCAATGAAAGTAACTGATCAATCATAGTTAAGTATAAATTTATATATTTCATATAATATTACATTATAAAGTCTCGATTGGTGCAACGGTTTTCAAAAATAAATTTCAATAAAACATTTACAGTGGTACGTTGAACAAAATGATTGATATGTGGAACATTGTTATTATGGTACCGAAAAAAAACAGAATAAGCAAACAAATTTTTGATATCCACCATTTTCCTTATTTGCATGTTTAACCAAGTATCTGATATGACAGTTCTGAAAACAACTTTTGAAAATTGAACTTCTGCGAAAGAGGAATACAAAGGGTGGTTAAATCCAACACTTCATTTCAGCATGCTTTGAAACCCGGATAAATAGACTGCTTTGCATTCCAGTGCGATGTTATTTTCAACTATCAAAACTCTATCGTTGCACCGAGGAATCCACACACACACACACACACAATATTGCGCTACCCACACCGTGGATATTAGGTAGATATTTATTTTTTTTTACTAATACTTAGCAGGGCAGTTTATCGCGATAAGAAAGTACAACCCTGAAGTAGCACTGACAAACGTTTATTTTCATTTTCCTTGCTGAGCATTTTCTAGCTGAGAATGGTGAGGAAAAAAACCTCTTTGCAAACCGTGTTCCGATAAAAAGTTTCTTATTCTTCTGGGTGCAATTTGCTTGAAATTGCAATTTCATTCTGCAACTTCATGCTTTGGACAACTGGTAGCAACAAATAAACCGCTAGCAAATTATATGCTGAGGATAGGCGTCAGGATGATTTCATACGCGTTTTAAATGTTTGGTAATATTTCATTGTTTGTGGTGCGCTATATAAGGTTGGAGATGCCCATGGCGCACTGGTAGCGCTAGAAAACACCATGCCTTAGGTGTGGGATCGAATCCCGAGTTTGGCATCGCCCGGTATTACGAACGACTGACCACCGATCTATAATTTACCGTCTTTCGGTCACAGTAATTCTCTACGGAGGGAGGCCTAGTCTCACTTGGGGATGTTGAGTCAATTAAGAAGACTAAGGTAGTGAAATACTTTCTGAAAGATTGTTTTAATGGCTCGATGTTTTTCATTTTATTTATTGAATTAACTGTGTTTAGAATCAAACTGCAACTCAATCAAACTGCAAAACAATAGAAACTCAGAATATTTTTTCTATTTTCATCATACTACTTTCTTACAGTTTCGTTTCTTCTACATTTATTTTATGGATATGGAACATGTGAAACATGCCTACAATTGATAGAAATGGCAGTAAGGGTTTTTAAGTTTAATGAATTGTTTTAAGTGTAGTTCCACTGTCCTGATGAAAGCGCACGAACTGTGAGATAAATCTATTTCTTCGAATATTGCTATATTTTTCAATTCTTATCAAAATATCAATGTCATTAAAACTTTCACAAAAGTTTTAGCAACGCTGCCTCATAATGGACGACTAAAGTGTACATCATATCAATACACCATTGCTCAATAGAGCCAGAAAGTGGTATAGCATTTCCACAAGTCGACCATAATGAAGTAAAACGAACATCGAACTTTATCGAAATTTGCCGTCGAAACTTAATTTATCGTAACGAAAGTTGGATATCTCTCTACCACATTGGCCTCCCACGGCGAAGTTCATCGTGCTGTCAAAGTTTCGCCAACTGTAGTGCTAGCGTACAATAGCTTTTGGTAACGGTGGTTAGTATGGTGCTCCAACAAAATTATGTTCGCATTCACTTTACACTTCATTGTTCCATCATGTTTGTCGAAGGAACAAAAATTGGCTCGTAGCGCCAGTAGAAACACCGGGAGAAGAACCGGGAGTTGAAGAAGGGTGTGACAAGCAGCCGAGGGTAAAAGTTTGTCTCACCTGAAGTTTTGACCAGTTTTCATAGAATCTTAATTGTGGGACAAATTTCTTCTGGAACCAATTGTACGAGGCACAACTTTCTATATAACTACCTCTACGATTCTGGATCATTCTAGCTTCAAACGCAACCATAGGACGCGAATTTGTAAGAAGGACGTCAAGATCTGTCAAAAACCATTAACAAGCGCCCAGTTAAACCCTCGGAAGCATGATTACTTACATTGCACTGCTGTGTACGTATCCAGCCTGTACCAACATTGACATGCATTCTCTCATCAAGATAAATTCGTTTTTGAGGGAGGTAGGACTAAAACTTTTCTGTTGACACGCTAGTTAGCGACAAGTAAACAATGTGAACGAACTTTGGAGAGAACCTTGGCCAGAAGAGCGCTTTTCATAGTCACGTTTCAGAGAAGTTTTGAGCGTCTAAATTCTACCTAGGCAGGTGGAAATTGTGGGCGCACTGCAAACAAGTTTTTCAAAACTTTCCAAAACAGCTAACTCAATCTCGCTTGCATTATGTCTTTAATATATGGAGAAACGTTGTGACGTTTAAAATTTCGCAAAGTTTTATCGTCGTTCAACGACAATATAATTCAAACACATTCTAAGCATGCTTGTATGTGACCTATAATAATAATACTATACGATTATGACCATTAATTATTCGACACGATTGTGTAATATTGTTTAACCATGATGAATGTATTTTGAGGGTATATTTTTTCGAAGCTATCTTTTACTACCACAAAGTGAATGGCATTAGGGTGTACATTTCTACTAATGAACGAAAATTATTGATATAGTGGGTGCATTCAGTCAATTTAATTCCTCCCATTTCGAATATGCTTGTACTTTACAACTTCGTCTGCTGGAATGAAGCACTTAAGAAAATGGTGCGGTGGTAAATAGGGAAAAGCATATTTCTACGAGATCTCGGTCCATCTAGTGATGGACCTAGGTGACTTGCCATCGTTTTGGTAACCGAACGGTCGTCAGCGCAACGGTGATGACAGATTCGGGGTCGCAGGCGAAAGCTTTACGGTCGATTAAGATAATGCTCTAAGGATTGGGTTTATAAAAATGGAAGCGAAAAGAAACATCCACAAAACCCATCTAAAGAGGTGATTTGAGTGGCACCTCACCGTCCACGGGAGCCGCACTCGGTCGAAAACACACGGAGGCATCGTCAAACGTCGCTCCCGAACGGAAACGATCGTTAAGGGTATCATATCGTGCTTGCGAATTTTGTGCTTTTATTTCGAGATTGTTGAGGTTAGATTTTCCATTCTCGCACATGGCTGGGTGCTTCAGGAAACCGAGCGAACGCAGACCTAACCGCACTGGGCGAGGGTGGCAGTTTTGGAAGCACATAAAAATAACAGTAAAAATCATCATAAAATTAACGATAACTTAGTAACTGTAGCCCGGCAGCGACGAATAGCACCGAGGCCAGCGGAACTGTATTTTGCAGCTCAAGCCAAGTGGTTTTTCATGTCGAATGGTTTGTGGTTCAAGGCAACGGGCAGTTATTATACTATCACTACTGCGTGCCGTTGCTACGACTGAACGGTATCTAAAAAGCTCGTCAGACACATCTTTCAAAATGGACGCCGTAATCTAGACGGTTATACAATGTATTACTTATTCATTTTAGTTTCATCCAGTTTCATAACAACCGTTGTGATCTTTCTTATTTTTTCCGATGAATTATAAGACAAATCCAAATCTTCTTCTTCTTGGCGTAACGACCACTTGGTCATGCCTGCCCATGAAAGGCTTACAAGACTTTTTCCCTTGTGTACGTGGATAGTCAGTCCTCTCGTACAGGGGAGGGCCCGGTCTCGGTTGGGATTCCAACCCACGACGTCGAGGTCATGGGACGATTTTCTAACCGGCGCTACCGCTCGGCTGTCGCGGACCCCCAGCCCGGAGGGAATACAATATTGCATGTAAATCAATATATTTATTATGTCTTATTCCTTGCTACGAAGAACAGAAGAGATAAACCTCTGGTGAAATTAATAATGACACCAACTAAAAACAAAAAAGTACATTTTATGGTGAAGATGAATTTAAAAGGCATTCCATGCTTCCGGTATATGTATAGCATTATCTGTTTCTTGTTTCTTCTCACACACGTAATGAGCAGAAAAACGAAAATTCAGATTTCTTTACATACTCTAGGAGCCAGGAATTAGCAAACGAACGAACGTCACTTATAGCGTGACTAGTAAAGTTTGCATGATAGTGCAACACATTCCATGTGAATATACAGTGACCGGCATGGAAAAGTGGACACTTCGATTTTT
>KE525251.1:15023-29022 GCA_000441895.2 Anopheles sinensis | reverse complement strand
TTAAAGGTTTGCTTATCTTATGTATAACGTATGCATTAAAAAAAGTAGACAAATTTTCACGATCTTTCCTGCAAAAACTGAAAACGCTAGCAACTTCCAGTTGAATGTAACATAAAGAGTAGCATTTCTTTTAAATTCATAACATGTATGAGATTTTATCATTAAAATTGAATCCGCAGTAGCCAAAACAGCAAACCGTCTTCGTTTGATAACGTGTAAAAACTTTCAGCATTATAGCGGAACGAACTTGTTTGTTTTTGTTAGACATTTCTTGTCCACCGAAATCAGCTGATATGAAGTTTTAACTATTTTGTTACTTATGGAGACAGGTTGAAAAATCATTTGGAAGCCTTGGTCCGGCCACTGACTGTGCTGCGAGACCCCAAATGACGACAGAGGCCGTTACGACAGGCATAACGAAAAATTGCCTAATAATTCCGTTTTTTGGATCAAAATATCGCTTCAACCGGCCAAATAGTTAAGAAAAACTTAGAAAAGATGGAGATTGTTATACAGATGACGCGATCGAGGCCAGTCACTTAAACAAACCGGCTCGAAGCTCCTGTAAGACATGTGCTCGGAAAATCACAAAATTCGGTCAAATATCATAATCGATTCCAGCACTGACAACCCTATCTATGTCCCTCAACCACTTCCAACTGATAAAACCTTGATAAATCTTAAACGTAGGATCTATTCCAACCATCTAAAGCTCAAGCGGAGCAGCAGATGGTCATGCAAGCGACACAACTACTGAAAAACATCCTTACACGATTGGTTTTGTCGGCTATGGCTAAAGTTTCGGCCAAGTACCGTATGGCCGCCTTACTAGCCGTCAAAAATATTTTTTTTAAGTACTTAAGTGATGTAACTTTACAATAAAATTTACTTCATTCAATTAGCTTGGTTAACTTTTTCTTCTTATCGATGAAAATTTGTCTATTGTTTTTAATGCATACGTTAGTACTGTAATGTTTATTTGGTGTGTGACGGACATTTTTAAAGTTAGATTGAACGTTGTTCACGAATAACGGATATTGTTCAGTACAATTGCAAAAATGTTAACAAATTTGTTGGTTACTTTATGTAAAATTTGTTCCGTAGTCTTATTCTGTTTTCTTCTTATCGTCTTTATACTAGCAAACTATTAATCTAACAAACTACTGATTATAACTGTTTCGTCTAAGCTATAAATAAAAAGAGTAAGATATAGAGGAACGTTCTGTTACATTTCAAATTCGGATTGCATTTTAAAGACAATCTTTTACTCTGTTTTGGTTCTAAAATCAAACAGCCACTTTTTCAAGATCAACCGCCATTGTTTGGCACTATGAACAGAGATTGTTGTGATTTCATCACGTTTTTGTTGCAAAGTAAATATGTTGATGATTTGTTGGGTTTAATCAATACAGCCTAGTGTAATAAATCTGTTTTGTTTACTAGTTTGTGAATGAGGCAAGAACGAGGCACGAAAATATAGATGGCAAAACGCAAACTGAACAGAGCAAAAGATGCGGCATTAGAACGATGTAAAAATAATTAATCGAATGAACGACAAGATGTCAAAAAACTGCTATGGCAAAGCAATCTGTAAATTTTTCGTTAAACCCTGATAGCATACGAGATTTTAGAGTTGAGCCTATTTTCAACGTTCTATGCTATAAAAATCGTATCGCGCATGAAAATCGTAGCTTGCGTAAAGAATCCTACACTTTCTGTACTACAAATATACTATGAAATATGCCAGAAATTATTACAACTTGAAGAAGGATAAAAAGTACGCAGTACATAATTTATGTTGCTAATTGTTTTAAACTATGTAGAATACGTTTCCACTTTCTTAGCAGGTATGAGTTACAATTCTTCTTATTCTTTATGAACTATCAATATAATTGCCAACCTGAAGTTATGTTCCCAAACCCAACGACCAGCAAATTAAATGTCCAGCGGCTTCTGTGGAAACTAAATAGCTGCACATCACGAAACGATGCCCTAGCCGAACTAGGGAAAAAACTATACTCGTTGGAAGGAAACTAAAAAGAGGTTCGATGTGCGAGGTTTGGTTGTGTAAATATTATTTCCACCATATTTGTGGTCAACAGCTGACCAAGAGTTCATGTGGCTGACTGGGAAGGAAGGTTTCCGCCGCCAACGGATCCGCATCGCTGGTTCACTACAGAACGCGGTTTTCCACGGGAAGCATGTACAAAATATGGCCTGTAAGAGGAGAAGTTTGAAACAAACCACCGACCGTTGAACAAACTGCTGTGGCATCGAAATGGGTTCCTGTAATTTGTGATTATAGTCCACTGGCACGGAAAACTGGGAGCCGAGGCTGCACGTTGTACTTTAATGCTTGTTGCGATGCTTGCGCATGTTTATTTTATGAGATTTCACAGGCTCCGAAACCAATGGAATATGACGGCTATGCAGGCGTGTTGAGTGTTGAACGTAGCTTCTAGAGCGATATTCTCCTAGTACTAAGATCTGGTTAGTGAATGAAAATGATGAATTGTAAAACGGATTGTTGTATCATCTAGCAATTAATAGTTGCATATCCGTATACATGGTAAAAAGGATAAGATTAAAAAATTGACTTTCCGAATCAATATCATATTGAACTTGATAGTGTGTTTCCATATTCTAGTGCCTTTTTCAATTCCCTTTCAAATAACGCAAATAAAATATATTGGAATCAACCAATTGCAACACTTGTCTTACTCTTAACTTACTTTAAACATGAATCAACCGAACGATGGTTTACGCTATTGAAAATGAATAGATGTATAAAAAAAACATTTTGAATAAAATCTACCATTGCATATTAAAATCTTTAAATGTGCATTGCACGGTTTAAAAGAGAAACCCGAAACATTCATGTCAATCAAAGCTGGGATAATTATTTCATCCGCAGCATTGTTATATGACCTTTCTACGCATAATTTCTCACCAACCAACAAACCCATCTATAATGTGGTACGGTAGATGATAAAATTTCTCCTCTACTACCCTTCGTCCTAACGATCCCAGCTTTCCCAGCTACTCCCACGGAGTTCCATAGATTCACTTGTATACCTCTGGTCAATACGGCCCGGCATCGTAGGCAGGGGGAAAACGAATACAGATTGCACATTGGTGCGCTATGGTTAATCCGCCTCAACGTGATGGTGATACATGGCTTAATTAATTGGGTAAGAATTAATTTCGGCCCGAACGACAATCGGTAGACAACATTGACCGAACGGGCGAGATTGATCGTAATGAGAATGTATTATTATTCGTAAAAGCTTTTTGTACGAGGGTTGAAACGAGTTTCTCTGCGTAAGCTGATGGCCATTTTAGTGTGGTCATTACATGCTTCCGATAACTAAAGCGAATGAAATAATATCTGCATATTATCGCTTAGTTCAGTTCATGGGCGATTATTTAAAAAAGAAAATCTGATTGCCCAGAAGTCACAACATGAATGCCCGAAGGAGTTGAGTTTTGTATTGCCTTAAGCATTTTTTTAATAATAAAGAACATAGTGAATGAAGTACCAGTTGAAGCATGCCCTAATAGACTGGTATCTCTGGTCATTGGTATGTAATTCATCCAAAATTCGCTCTTTATTTGCTGCCGCACAAACTCCATTAGTTTCGACTGATGAAAGTTTTCCCCATTACATGGCCAGCCAGCCGTACTCCGCACAGTGTTCTCATCACCTTGTAAGCATCCATATCACTGCACAAGTCCAGTATACCGTTTCCGCAAACGTACAGCTTCCGCCGATGGTGCGATAACTCCAACATCGTCGGAACAGCCTCGAACAAGATCCAACTGTGGAGTTAAAATATTACCTGCGAACGATGCCCCGGTGTGTCTTGATTATCTGCCCGTTATTTCCGGCTCGTCCTTACCCGCAATCCGTGCCACCACTGCACTGAGAGAGTTTTCCACATAAAGTCCACCAAATGAAGCGCAATTTATAACGACCTCCTTCGCGCTCGACAGTGGTCCCATCCTTCAGGCACACCATTCGTGTCGAGGTACCGGGTTCGGGTACCGCTGAACATGCTGCTTTCTCACAATCACCAGTGGTAATGGGAACTGGATTATTATGTGTCCTAAAAGCATTGCAGAAAAATTGCATACATTCCTTCCGGACACCTGCCTTTAAGCTTCCGGGCTGATGGGCTTTCGAATGGCGCAAAGGGTCAGCCGGAATTGGCCGGTCGAATGGAAGGCTATGGAAATAAAGACTGCTCCTCCAGCCCTATTCGGGTGCAAACCGCTCGTCCAGGGATGGCCGTTTCGGTAAGTGAAAATCGTAAGGAAGTTACGGATACTTTACCTTCCGGTGCTGCCGGCTGCAAATAATGGGGCTGTTAGTTTGGTGGGATTTGGGTAGAATTTATGGCAAAATATATTTAGGTTTGATGGTGGTGGCTTACTTCCGAAATGCATTTCGAGAGAACGTATCTCTAAGGGAAACGAAAAACATAAAAGCTTGGTTTCTTATGGCATACGAACCTAGTATGCAAAGAAAATTGAAATTATGACTATAAAATGTCAATTTATACATTGCGGGATTAAATTAAATTGAAATATTTGACGCAACAGCAGACGGAAGAATCAGTTTAAACTTTGTACAATTTGTCGACAAATAGAACGAGAACACATTCATAAACTCCAATGATAGTTTTGTTATGTAAGTTACGATATTTTTTCAAGGCAGGGTTCATGCCAAACTCTGGGGAAAAATAGTTCAAACACGATCGAAAATACTACCTGCACATTTAAATAGGCTTTTTTACAAGTCAGACTAGTTTTATAACAAAAGCAATGAAAAAACAAATAAAACCTTTTCACATCCATGCGGTAGAATGACGAGCAATTTAAAGATGATTTCGATCCGCTCATGCATTTAAATGAGTATGCAAAAAGCAATGTTCATCTCAAAAAACCACACAAGGAGCAGGAAAGCAAATCTATAGAAAATGAAAACGAGAAATAAAAGTAAAAGGAAACGAATCACCCAAAACGACAAACGACGTTCGATACCGAAACGACAGTACCGAGCGAAAGGTTTACGGCTGAGTGGAAAATGAATTAAATTAGCATATTTTTATCATATGCTCCATGCCCCAACCCCCGAGCGTTTCTAGAGCCGTGGGAGGACAAACCGCAACGGAGCTTCCAGGTTGACAGCAAGTGTCCCTATGAACTGCCGCCACCAGTACCGTTCCTTTGGTGTTTTCTCTTCTTTTTATCGAGTGTTGTGCCGCTCTTGGGAATGTCTTCCGGTTCGTGCCATTTGGAGACTTCGCGAAATGAGGCGAATAGCTGCTCCCCTCGATCTCGCAATACCGCCGAGCGTTCGTGGAAGAGGGGGAGGCGCGGTTACTGCCTTGGAAAAGGTGCTGCAGTTGACGATGATGTTGATGATAGTTCTAGCAAGTTTTGCATAAATTACCGAAGCAACAGCCGACTACAACTCGCCAAACACTGGAAAGCACTCCTTCGCACATCGCATCACTGGGAAGGCCACATACCGCACCGGTCCAGGGGATACGTGAGGGGTGATGAGGTTTTGGATGGGTAATTGCATACAGCATAAACTTGCTTGTAGTTTGTTTTTTGGCTAATGAAAATGGAACCTACACCTTAGTGTGCCGGTGCGTAAAGTGGCTCAAACACGCCGGAACAACAAGTATCGACGATCGTTCGTGGGTTGTTTAGGTTATAACGAGACAAATTGCAGAGCAGAGCTCAATTGAATACAATTGTTATCTTAAAACACACCATAAATGATATTTTGTACAAGTGGTTAGAATGTACAAGTTTGCGTTAAAGATTGTGTTTTGGAGACTGTCATGTGCCTTCTACATCCATACGAAAAACCAATTTTGAAAAGGAAAATATTATCTTTTTTGCGAAATATTTTAAATACATTTTTCATGACGAAAAATGTCATCTAGCAGCACATATTTAAAACAAAATAAGAAAATCCTAATTTCTATGAGCTGCAAACGACGTTGCAGGGCATGCACAATGCCATAAGCGTCCACTTTGCTAGTGCAATGTATGCAATTGAATGAGTTTGCAATATTGGTTGAACATTGGAATCCAATTGAATATCAGAATTTTCATTCGGTATAGAATCTGCTGCAAAACCTTTCAAACGCCAAGGCAGAAATGCAAGTGTTTGCAACAAAACCTACAAAAAAAGAAGCTCAGTCAATTCCACCTTCTACCTGCATGAGCTTGCTACCAATCATCTACCTCCCCAAGGCACTGGAAATGGCCTCAAGAGGGTGACTTTTGGAAAAAACGAAACATTCACTGGTGCCCGATTTCTACTGGTCAACCTATACTTGCCAACCACACAGGAGTCACAATGGAGAATGAATCTGAACGGGTACGTGACTCCTCACACTTCGTATTTCTAACATCAACCATTCTGGCGATCCGATGTCTCGACGGTTAAAGAATTGTTGGTTTTGGTTTCGGTTTGTCGTTAAGAACCTGATAAATCGTTCGTCCGTCTTAGGTTTCGTCGTGATCAGCATCAACGTCGTCGGTCAGCATGCCCTCGGTATGTTTACTGAACTCGCTTCTTTTCCTTTACCCATTCTGGAGAACCAATCGTAATAGCTTGCAACACGGAATTTTATTCAAATACCGGGAATTACGTACGTTTAAGGTCGTTGAATATTCCACAGGAATGCATATAATGGATGACTAGGAACATAAATATTTTAGAGCGAGTTAAATTCAAATTCATTAAATATAAAGGGAATTAAAATCAGACAACATCATAAATGTTTTTTTTTAGATTTAATTTTGTAATAAAATATCAAAATTATGTAAACACACACCCTGTCAAAGTACATGGGTTCAATCAAACGTATAACACTAACAAGATATTTCTATCAAATACAATCATATTTACAATATTAAATCCATTTGTGTTATTTTTGATTAAAATAGAATTTTTTATCAAAAGGTTTATTTAATATGATAGAACTTCATTGACTATAGAACCTTACGGTGTTCTGTTTTGCAATTAATTTCTGTTAAGACCGAAAAAATATTATTCGTTAAAATAAGCGGCAATCTGACCTATATACTACAGTGGAAATAATCACAATAAAAAAGGATATCTTCAACGAAGTGGAGAATCGTACACTAACGAGAAATTAATGACGCTCGTTTTTATTGTTAAATCGTTGCCCAGACGCACCGTTTTGATGAAGCTTCTCCCATTACTGGTATGGTTGAAAACCAATGTTTGACGAGGCAACCCTTTTTACCGTCGAGTTGTGCGCGCTAACCATGTTACAGTCGATTCATTTACACAAAAGCTTAACAACCTGTGACTTTCAGTAATCTCCCTGGGTGTGGCGTTTTTTGTTCACGCATTTCCCTTCTATAGGCACTAATTCTATCAAAACAAAACAAACCTCCATCATTTTTCCTCCGTCCTTTGAGCGTAGAATATCGAGTCGATTTCCTTTTGCTAGAGCTGGCACTGTTTAGTGAAGCTGGCAAAGCGGGCCAACGAGATCAAAACTAAGCCGGAGCAGTGGCAAACACTTCAACGTCAGAGCACTACAAACAAATTTCAGCTTCAGTCAACGCGTCGATAAAGCGTGTGATGTCGGCATCCCTTTTTTTATTTTTTGGCACTCCGTTTGAACGACGACGTCCATCACAGTCCGCATCCCGTGCGATTCACCCATGCATAAACGAAACCCAACTTAAAACGAGCTCTGCGTCAGGCACCGTTTTGGCACAAGCTATTCATAGGCGACAAACGCAAACGATTCCTGCTCATAACTTCTGGCGATGGACGTCTTTGGATCGGCTCCGTTCATACACAAAAACTGAACTGTAGAAGAAGCAGTAGGTCCTGTATACTGTCCATCGTCACATTTGAGCTAAGTGACCGTGCTTTTCCGAACTGTCATCGAACAAAATTGCGTGCTACCGATCCCACGTCAAACCGTGAGTTGCCGTCAGTTTTTTGAAAGCTACCTTCAAAAACGGTTCGAGGTAAATTGAAAAACTTTTTTCATCACTCAACGGAAAGCTGATGAAAGTCGACATTTGCTCTACCCAAACAAACTCGATGGAGGATCTTTACTTCATCCGATTAGACGTTTCTGTTTTTACCAGTTTTACCAACCAATTTGCATAACTCTAGAAAAAAATCAAACAAGTACATCTTGTTCAACCTTAACGATCTGAACAACCTTGTATAAATTACACAAGTTGTTTAGTTAAGTAATATTCAACAAAGACTTGTAAATATTTAATATTAACTCGTTGTATTGTAGTACATTGTTCTAGGACTACTCCAGAATATTTTAGAGCAATCAATTTGACGAATCGACAGAAGATCGGGAAAAAATGAATGTTAGAAAAATGTGTGCGCTAGGAACTAAATACAACGCCATTTGTTTAAAAACTAGATTTATATTTTTAAAAGAAAAACTACGCCTAAATTCAAAGTTATCTAATTTGCGGATTTGGAGCGTTCTGTATCGTCATACAGGATGAGTTGCTAGCGAAATTTGAGTTGGTTTCAATTGTTGAGGTCTATTTAAAATTTAAAAAATCGTCACATTGACCGCTATTTAATTCTAGTGTCAAGGGCGATTGGTAACATGGTGTAAATAGATTCCAACAACTGGAACAGTAATGGATTGGCAGATGGCTATCATCTTCATTAAAAGTTGTTAAAATTTGGGATGTTATACAGGCTTATTATTTAGCCAACGTTAAAAAAACAGTGTCTTAACTCAGCCGATGGCGAAATCAAATTTTTCGAGAAATTTTGGAGAAATCGATCTCAAACGCGTGGTTTGTCAACGTCATCCTTTTTCTCCGGTTGGTGACAATTTCGCTAATTGTTGCAATTTCCGTTTTCAAACCGTAACGGAACCAACCACCGACACTGAACACCGGCAGCAACAACGGGTTGCTCGACAAGGCATCATCTGTCACATTGCTCCCGGTGCGCTTCGTGGTTATCGCGCAGATTTGCTAATTGTATTCATTTGTTATCACCCGGAAAACCGACTGTGACATCCAATTAGCGAAAGACGGAAGCAAATGCTGGCAGCCTGGAAAATGGAAGACCGGAAGCTGAATGGGCGCAATATACAGTTGAAACTGTACAACGGAAACCTTCGGCCATTTTTCACACTGCCGTTCGCACAAGGCATCTACAATTCACGGTGCAACGGCACAGAGACAACGCTAAACCGGAGCAGAGAAGAAAATGAAACACCAGCGCATGGTGGAGTCTACCGATGGCGTATGGCTAGCGGAGAGTAGTAGGTAGAAGGATGCTTATAACCCATCCACTCCGTAGTGACGTAGGTTGGATGGATGGAAATGCAAAAGCTGCTAAATATTTACATTTAACTTACCCAATCCTTTCGTCCCACAGCAGTCGGCGATGAGCAAAGACCGTACAAAATTTCCGTAACAAATAACGAAACAGCCTTCTCGGAAAAGGCGGCGCTGAGTAAACTGCCAAACACAAAAATTGACCCCAATATCGGGCTTCAGCAATAAGCCAGCTGAAATGCTAAGTAATAACTCTTGGGTGCCGAAAAGCGGAAGCCCTGCTACAGCTAATTAACTGCTAAAAGTTTTCGCTGACGTTGCCATTTCTTGTGAACGCTTGCGGCCATCAATCAAAGCGGGAGCAAAGTAAATGGCGGACTAGTATTGCCCGCCTGACCGAAGTGAACGTTGGCAATCGAAGAATTATGAACCAACTCGACCCACGCCCTACAAACGACTGTTCGTCCTCGAAATGAGGTTTAATGGGCGTAATGATGGAATTGTGCAGGCAATTATTCATTTTTCTCCAGTATTTCTACACAATCTCGACCATTGATGTATAGTAAGCATTAAGCGTGGGACAAGATTTCTATAACTCTACCATTAAAACGCCGAACAGGAATGTAACTGTTCTACTGTCAAAAAATACAAATTACTTACTTTAACATCAAACAATTTGCTTTAATACACTTACAAAACAAAATCATAGCAGGACAAGTTACTTCAGAAACATCAATTTCTTTCTCATGCCTCAGCAATAAATTGAATTTGAGGTATTACATAGGGCCAGCTTAGCACTTGTTGTTGCATGCGAATCAACCGTAAATTATAATTTCATAGGACCGAACATATCCAAAAAATAAAAACATCTTTCCGCCACCATATTTGCACGGCTTGGTTGGTTGATTCTCTACGTTTTATCATGCGACAACGTGATCCCAAATTACAAGTCAACCAGTTTCGCCAGATCCTAATCCTCGTGTTTCGTGCCGAAACGGATTAGCCTACTTTTTGTTCCGTGCTCCAATTCACGTTGCCAATCGGAGGAACGTGCTCAAACCCGATGTGTTTCGCCGCTCGATTGAGCCCGGCTAATTTAACTTGCGCTTCATTTGAGGCTTTTTCGGACCAGAAAAGCTTAAATGAACATGGTCGGCTTGTGTCCGACCACTCCAGTTCGCCAGTGTGTATCCCACCGGTATAGATAAGCCCATCCTGAGAGTCTTTCCTTCTAGTTTGCGCTGGAAAAGGTGTCGATTACAATTTGTTTACGTTACAGTTTCATTTATGTCGATAACCTTACAACACGAAGAAAAGATCTACAGGACCAGGCTGTCGAAATATCCCGTGACCGCCAGTAAAAATACTTACCGATGATTTTTTCCCCCAAGAGCATTACATTAACATTCTATGACCTTCCGGCCTATGTTGATTGCCAGCGACGTCGCACATTTTACTCGGTCGCTTGCACAACATTCACCAAAGTCTTGTCGCTCGCACCTAAGACCATCGAAATCGATAGGGCGCAAATAATAATGAAAAAAGTTTTTCAATCAAGCTCCGCTCCGTTCGAGACGTCGATCGCCAAACGTTCGGGACCTTCATCAACACGGGGCTACTTCCGGAATGCGTACGTACTTGACACAGCGAGGCCCAAACCAAGGGCTAGAGTTCAAACCATAGTCTTTCCCCGTTGAGTTGGGAGAGGGGCGTGAAAAGCTGTCAACAATGCCACATCGGGGACGAGCACAATCTTAAATCATGCTAAGGGCAAATTATTTGTTATTTAAAGTTACGAGTTTCACTTTCAACTTCATTATCGATGTCGAAAGATATTGTTTCCATCGGGTTGTATAATTATGTACAGTTCACGAATCTCAGAAATGAGTATCCAGAGCTAAAATTAGACCGTTTGTTGGTTGAATACATATTAAAAAATGTAATTTACTTTCTTTCAAACACGTCCTTAATACAGATATTTAGCTTGTCCCAAAAGATTAAATTGAATAACTGAACAAACTACTACTATCATTGAAAAAAGCTTGTGAAAGAAAATCAAATGTCAAATACAGGCCATTTCATAATCTATTACGTGCAATACACATTGTTCAAGACGTAAGTTACAACAAAAATTATAAATATAGTTTTTCAATGATTCGCTTTTTATTTGCCCAATTAACTTATCTTAAGTAGTTATTTCCTACGTCTTTCTACGATTATAAATGTTTCCGACACTGTCTTTTCAACAGGAACAAACTCTTTGATGTATAGTAACATCCTATGCAGAAGGAAGTTTCCATTCATCCGATAACAAAAATGCTACAAAAAAATCGGTGTTCCTAAGCCAACTGAGCTTCACGCGATAATGCCTCACCTTCGACCATCTATCAGTACTTAACTGTCAAATAGAAGCGTATCAAATGACTCTAGTTTCCCTTCAACTTTCAAAGAGTTTGGCCTTTTGCGATCAAATATCTACTTACGACATCAGCCATAGTACCGTACGAGAGGGTTCGAGGAGCTGGAAGGTTAGATGCTGTAGCATTTTTATCCGGACACGTTTCATTTTTTTCATTTCTTTACCTCTAGACTACTTCAAGTCGATGCCCTATGATTTATGAGATCTCCATCTCGAATCCGACCCCGAGTGAACAGAAGTATTTTTTTCCTCGAGTCCACTAGATGCCCGATTGCTGCTTGCGTTAGCAACGGCACAGTAAAGCACTAAATCACGTAGAAAAAAAGTTTACGACAGTCTCTTATTGTCGATGACGCTCGCTCACAGTATTATCCTTATGTCATCAGCCAGTGTCACTGGAGGTCCTGGGGCAATTCGCTACTCTAGCATCTTTGCCTCCCTTCTCAACCGTCGGGTCCGTTAAGGCTACAGAGGTGAAAAGGCGGTAGCGCATATCATGTTTACACGTAATCCTTGCGCATGTTTCGTTTTATTTGTGTTTTTTTTGTGAGTTTGTGGGTGTTTACTTTTTTGTGTTTTCTTAAACACCATATCCAAAAAACAAGTATCTGTTTAGAAAAGTGTTGATTAAAAAATATTTGTCGAAGCAACCAAACAATTTATTAAGATCTATTTTCATAGAATTCACTGGAACTAGTTGTCCGGAAATAGGACGTACAACTAGCTTATTTAACCTTTTTTATCTTGTATTAATGTCTTTTCTTTACGATGACAGAGAGATCAATGGCTTAGCCTACCCAAGAAAACGGTAGTTCAAATGTAGGATCATAACATAACCGATTGAGACGAATTAGTCATAATTCTTGTTAAGACGGTCGGTTCTGGCTGGCGGTATCATGTAAAGTAAACGATTTGATTCGCCCCGGGTATAGGCCCGTAAACAAGCTCAACCAAACCCAGGCACCATTAAAAGAATGATCCACTAGCAGCCAGAAACATTCAACAAACATAAGGAAAGATTTATGGGCAGCTTTGGCCGGTAGTTTCCGTACTTTACGTATTCGACGTGTTGTTTTAAGGATTTGTTGGTTTCCCATCTGAGAAACATGGTTCAACGCATTTCGGCTACCAGGTGTGTAGCGTGAGAATAACGATGCTTCAAGATAGGCCTAGGGCACAACCCGAACATGCAGGAACCGATGTATCAGGGTTTTGAATGTTTAACGGTGATTTATGGCTCACCCTTATCATACCAAATGGCAACAAACTTTACACTCAACGAACGACAGCTTCTATAACTTGACAGAGACTTAAAGTAAAATCCGAGTCTCTTTACATCTTGCGCAACATATTACCTATAGCATAATAGAATTGAAATGTTTCAACTAAAGTTACATCAATATGTTGGACAATGTTTAAGTTATGCAAATTTCTTTATTGAAAGTCATTAAATGAACCTTCCTTACAGTAAAGTCTGCAAAATAAAAACTAAGAAACAAAAGAGATGTAATTTAGGTCAATTAAGAAAAAAACAGTAATAACATTGAAATACAGAATGATTCTTTTTAAATAGTGTTCAAACTATTAAACTAATAGTGTTTAAAATAGGGTTTAAATTTTGATACGTGTCACGCACATAGTAAGCTATTGTAATGTCTTGAAAGTCAAGGACAAAAAGCAAGTAAGTTTAAACGGAAATCTTCATCAGCTACATATTATATTAGAAATGTCATTATTATCATTAAGGGTCATTTTTCAGCTTAACATTATTACATTGGTGAGTTGCTTAGACTTATGTTGATTATGTAAATATAACTTTAAAAACAAAATCAACGTACGGTGCATTACCCTTGGTTCATTAATATGAATAGAATTTTTAATAACCATCCACGGGTTGAACATAATCAATCCTAGAGCTAATCGGGGGACCGTAAATCAGGATGCACATGAAAACAGTTGATACATGTGTCCATTAGTTTTGTAGCTCCTCATTTACTTTGGCTATACTGCATACTTTCGTGCAGCTTCACACTCAACATATGCGAGCCAATTGGTCGTTAATTATGTAAACAACGTAACTGGACAGGATTTGGTTCTGTGCACAGTAACACATTATTTGCCATAAGTATCCTGTACATATGACCAGTTCAATAGAGAAACTTTACACAGCATGGATAATGTGGGAACGTTTAAAACCCATAGTAAAAGTAAATAGTGCAGAGCTAGCCACTGTAGTCTTCG
>KE525249.1:42595-54792 GCA_000441895.2 Anopheles sinensis | reverse complement strand
CGTCTTCTTCGTACCCGTATTCCAATGCTTCGTACGAACCGTGCAGCTTGGCATACGCTTTCTCCAGTAGAGCTAACCAAAACTCGTTTTCCGTTGAAGTTTGTCCGTACAGCAAATTGCCATTTTTGTCGACAGGCAAACGATCGTCAACTACAATTGTTACCCACTCGCCGTACTGCCAAAAGTGGAAATGAAACTTTCCCTGGTAGTCGTCGGCATCAAACTCCACATTGTCCTCCGGAACAACTTTAACAAAAAGCTCTGGAACAGTGGCAAGACTGGCGCACGTGGCCAAAAACCAACAGTCGCCAAGGAATCCCTGCCGAACATCGAAACGGGAAAACCCATCAACGAAAAACTTCGGCGCCTTCCGCGGGTTGCTTGCAAATTCCTTCGGCCTTTTCCATTCTAGCTCTTCTTCAGTTTCAATTTTATCCAAGCTTTGATACAGAGAGAAGTTATTTGCAGGAAAATAAGGATCTTCGAACAGTTTCGTTCCGATCGGCGATACGTTTGGGACGGGCTCAACAACTTCATTGTCCTATGGAAGAGAAAACAAAGAAAATAGTTCTTGTCGAAAACGGCAAAACACCAAATTATTTTTAAACTAACCCATTTGGACACATCATCTTCAGTGGAAACACTTGGAAAATCGATCTCGTTGGAATTCAGTTCATTTTCTTCGAGGGTGCTTTCGTTGCGGTAAACCATTTTGAGGCGAAACGGTCCTACTGACTTTTCCAAAAACTACCTTTTTACTTTACACGGATACTAACTGTGCAGCAAAAGCAGAACCTGAGCGGCTACTGATCAAATTGTAATCGACGCGAGTGCCTTTTTATCTGAAATTTGTCGTTACGGGCAAGCTTTCAATGTAGTGCAACTCTGTTGGGCGCACAAGGTTCACCTGTACTGTACTTGAAAAAAGACACACGCATGACAAATGGCAACCTGTATAATGAAGGATCTTTTCCACCTCCTCAGACCTTAATCTCGGCTATTGGGCAATAGCTTGATTACTTACACTTTAATTTTCGCACAAAATTGATATGTCAAAGCAAGTACTCAACGCAGTTGAAGGCAACGAGCGTAATAAATACTGTCTCATTACACTACCAAATGTGTTCGACCGTAACCGACCGTTTATCGTGAACTAGCGAGCAGGAAAAATTGTGAAAAACGGCCAGACTTCGTGTTGCAATATGTAAACTTTTGCCCCGGTGTCAGATTCCTACTAAACTTGGTGGGCAATGGTTTTTTAGGGAAAACAATTTCATAAGGAGCACCATTAGCCAAAAATCAAAACCAGTGAGTATATTTTTCGCACAAATTGTTAAGTGTATACGAGACAGTATTTATTCTAAAAAGGTTTTGCGATTGGCGAATGCGAATAGCGATAGCGAACTGCGTAACTCCTCGCTTGCGTTGGGAGTTTTGCTCTCGATTTGTTCTTTGCAATGAATTGCAGGGTTTGGATTCACGTTCAAAGAACGGTTCACACGTATTTCTGTGCAAGTGCACGGACTCCGTAAGTTAAGATTTTACTTCCTGACTCCTTTTATGTGAGTTGTTAATGGTAACTCCTCCCATTCAACCATAGGAAATAGCAGACTACCCAGACAGTATTTATTCTGGTAGTTCAGTTGAACGCATTGAACAGTTGAAGGCATTTGAATACTTGCTTTGACATATCAATTATAGCAAAGGAAATTAAACTGTAAATCATCTAGTCACTACCCAATATCTGAGATTAAGGTCTGAGGAGATGGAAAAGATCCTTCATTATACAGGTTGCCATTTGTCATGCGTATGGCTTATTTCAAGTTCAATAAATGTGACCCCTGTTCGCAAAGCCGAGTTGCACCACAGTTAAAACTTGCCCGTGACAACAGGTTTTAGATAAAAAGGCACTCGCGTCGATTACAATTTAATCAGTAGCCGCTCAGGTTCTGCTTTTGCTGCACAGTTAGTGTAAAGTAAAAAGGTAGTTTTTGGAAAAGCTCGTAAGACCGTTTCGCCTCAAAATGGTTTACCGCAACGAAAGCGTCCTCGCAGAAAATGAACTGAGCCTTTCCAACGAGATCGATTTTCCAAACGTGTCCACTGATGACGATGTGTCCAAAAGGGTTCGTTAATAATTTGTTGTTTTGCTGTTTTCGACAAGAACTATTTTCTTTGTTTTCTCTTCCATAGGACAGTAAGAATGAAAGGAAACTGTTCGAAGATCCTGATTCGGTTTAAACCGATCATTTAAATGTAGACTAGTGAGTCAATCTTTTTACCCAAATAAAAAGAAGAGAACGCGACGTTTGGTGACCCTTTCTTCGCCAAAACTCAATTAATAGACAAGCAATTTTTTGACAAAATGAATTTAACATTAAAAAAAAGTTAAAATTTGGAACAAATATGGGTCAAAAGTACCGGACCCTCGTCGCGACTTAACGCCTAAGGCGCAGTTCGTGATTGGGGAATGAAGAGTGTCTGGTTCGAAAGCACTCGGGCAAAAAAGGACAGCTAAGAAGGGAATGCCCATACCGCGCTGCTTCGTCCGGAGGAAGGAAACACGAATAACCTTTCGACCGCACGATGGCTCTCGAGCGAGGGTTGGGTGCGATTTGATGTCGGGGATGCATCGTGGCTTCGCAAGTGCTCTTTAATTTATTTTGCGTGCACTGGCTTCATAATATATTGGGGAACTGAGTCGATGGCTCGAAAATTTTATCAAATGTGAACGTCTTTATTATTCCCCAAGCTACCGATTCCTGACCGAACCGCTTTAAAAAGGCAACTCGTTCATAATTTAATCAAAGCAAAATTAAATAATTTCTGTTGAAATGAAAACTGCGTTGATGCAACGCGCACCACTAATGCTCACCCATTTGTAGGTGGCGTTTCGTTTGCATAAATCGTCCATTGTTCACCCACCGAAAGGTACTCCCGGCCGTCCCGGCGGAACCGAACGGACGGGCTTGGCGCACACTGTGGCCAAATTGCTCAACCGCTTGGGAAAACTCGCCCGCCCGAAAAAAAAGAAACGGGGAATAAAAATAAAGCCGTGCACACAACACGTAAACACATTCTGAAAGGTGGGTGGAAAAGTGAACGGTCCTCTCCTCCCTTGGCGCCAAAATCGGGTCAATCCATTATGCGTTTGACATTATGCAAAAATAGGCATCACTGGGATGTTCGATTGCTTCACGTCCACGACGGGGCAATGGGGTGTTGCCGGGTTTAAGATCATCTCAAATTTCAACCTTAAAGCAGTGTCCTATCCATTTGCTCGGCAAAGTGGAAAACGAAGAGCGTTTCCGTAACACCTCGGAATTTTCCTACTACGACCCGAAATTAAACCAATCTAAACAACTTTTTGCCGTGCCGAGTCTTTTTTTCCCCACCCACCCCGATCGCGGTTTCGAAAAAACAATAATTTAATGCCAATATGTCAAAGGGCCTTCGATCGGTCAATTTTTCAATCAAAATATCAATCCCGCCATTCCGGGCGACGGTGCCGGTGCGTTAACCTTGCCGTAGATTACCTGGAGATTTGATTGCTCGCTCAAATATCAACGGAAAAATTATCGACAACCTTGGCGCGGGTTTTAACACCACGTGCTGGTTATGGACGATCGGTTTTGGTTGAGGTAGGCGTGTGATTTATCGATAACCTTGCTGTTAGATGACTAATAAAGAACGCATTTTGAACAAAACATAAAATCAATTTACAGATAAGGTTGGATTGGATAGTTGCATCAACGTGTGAATCGATACGGATAGATAGAAAATGCACCGATACAATGTTACCGGGATTAATGTGCTAACATTGAGTTTCGAATCATATGTACTATTACTACCACCTAGAAACATATGATAGCGGAATTTGGGGCAATTGTGCCACTTTTAGCGATTCGCTCTGTAACTTAATAAAATCTGTTTGTAAAATGCCCGCTTTATTTTTAGTATATTTTCACAAGTATTTTTCACTTGTCGTTGAGATTCAAAACTATAAACGCAAAAACAACTATTCTATAAGTGTTTTAAAAATGGATGACAATCATGTACTTGTTTGTGCTTCGGGGCAAGACGGCCAGCTTAATGTGAGGTTTTAATGGAAAAATTTAAAATTTTAGCATATGTGGCGCTTGTATATATCAAGGGTAATTAAATAGAGCATTTAATACACTTTATAGTCTTTATAGACCAAATTTTATAGTCTCATAACGTTGTCTTCTTGAGTCTTAGTAATTTGGCGATCATTTTCACGGTTTCAATTCTGGCCGTTGGAAAACTTCTTTGGGATGAAATCTACTTGTCGCACACGCACCCACCGTCTTCACTGTGAATTCAACAACAATTTTTGAGTTTTTGGCACATTTTTAGAAAATCAGATTTTTCCGTGAAAAATCATTGATATTTTTAGCTCACCCCACGAACCACTTTCTTTATTGCTCAGCTTTGCGGAGTGACACATATTTTCCTGATTTTTTGTTTCAATGGATTTTGACAGCTTATTTAGTTTGGTGGAAATATTATAAGATTACACTCCATTTTGATGCGCTGCACTAAAAATATGACCAAAATGTGAAAAGTGGACTAATCTACATGAAATTCGGTCAAGTAAGAGGGATAAACTAAAGGATAAGGGATAACTGGGATAACTGTAACTACATTTGGTCATTTAATTACATTTTGACTGAAAAAATGTCAGGTGGCTCACTTCCCGCTATGGCACACTAGTCCCAAATTCCGCTATTTTACATTTTGCGCGATTGATATAAAAATAATATGGACTAAAAATACATATGCTTATGAAGAGAATTTGAAAATTAAATTTAAAGATGACTATTGCGATTTAAATGAAATCTTTACACCTACATCGTGAAAATTTATAAAGTTTTAGACGACAACATTTATAATTTTAACCAAACAACCAAATCAGTAACCAATTGGCATGATTTCATGTGAGAGCGCCCATTACAACAGATTATTATTTCAAATTATTTCTAGTGATCCATTATACATATGACCCTACAATGCAAGTCTTAAAATAAAACAAATTAAACGAATCTTAGTTACTGATCAGATCTACTATCAATTTAGGATTTTTATAGCCGATTTTACTTAAAATTTATAGTTCCAAATAGTTCCTATGTAATCTGCACTCCTGGCCAGTTTCTTTGCGTTTAAAAAAGCTATGTTTATGTCATATTTTATTCTGAAATAATTCCGTTATTTTCAAACCCAAAATGTTTATTCATTTTTGATGGATGCGCGTGCTACGCATGCTCCATTACTATCAATTCAATTATCAAGGTAGATCTTACCTCTATTTTATATAAGAATAAGATCAGCATTTCATACAAGGTAACTTGGACCAGGACACTTTGACCGAGATATTCTTTGCACAACGAAAAGGTGTAGACTTGAAAGTACACAACGAAACCATACTGAAGAGACAATTAATTTAACAAAAAAAAAGTCGTAAATTGGGAAAAAGAATGTGTGGGCAGCATGAGAAGCGAAAAACGTTCCGAGTGGAACAGGAGGAAACACAAATAAACACACGCGAGACGTAAACTCCGGCGTATAGTGTTGTATTGTCAAATGTGGGTCAATTGCAAGGTACCTCGTTTTCTTCCCGCTGCAGCCACCTTTTCCGAATCGTAATTGAAGTATAATTTTTGGCAACTATACGGAACCTGGCCGGGAGTTAGCGTACGCAAGGGCCCTTATCGCGTGGTCCCCGAACTCACGCGGCCTGACAACGCGAGCGCCTGTTCGCGGACGTCGAAAAATTAAGGTCACGTGCCCGAAAACGAAAACAAACACGCGGGCGAAGGAAATACCTGTTTTTGCTGTGCCGTTTCACGATCACGTCCCCAACACGGATGCCGAAGGTTGGGGGATAAAGAGGGAGAGATTCTTGAGCGTTTTCGTTGGATCGTTGGATCGTTGGATCGTTTCCTCGTCGACCGGACCGGAGAAAGCAGAAAGAATCGTTCCCCACACGACTTTCCAAAGTGTCGGCCAGTGTGTGTCGATCTGCCGGAGCGATAGGATGGCCGTGAATGTGCGATGGTCGAGCGTGACGGCTTGCCGGGTGGTGCTGTTGGTGGCGTTATGCGCTTGGGCTACCGTCCCGGGCACTGGTGGACAACGGGGGGTGCCCGGGACCGGTGGCGGTGGCGGCGGCTGGCTGGACAAGTTCAACAAGCTGCTTAGTCGCTCGAAGCAGCGCAATGCAACGGAAGGTAGTGTGGTGCGCTGGAAGTGGACAGTAGTTGGCAAACTGTGGCTGAATGTGTTTGTCTTTCGCAGACAACGAGGTGCTAGATGCCGACGAGTATGACTTCGTGATCGTGGGCGGCGGAACGGCGGGCATGGTGCTGGCGAGCCGGCTCTCGGAGAACCGCGACTGGCGCGTGCTGCTGCTCGAGGCGGGCCAGTACGGTACGAAGCTGTTCAACATCCCGATCGGCTTCCAGCTGGCCGTCCTGTCCGACAGCTACAACTGGAGGTTGCTGAGCGAGAAGCAAACCAACGCCTGCTGGGGTGAGTAAGCAAAGAGTGTAGTGTTAATTTCCGCCTTTGTGACGTCTCCGTGGTGTTTGCTTACCTTCGAAGGCACCATCGATGGTCGTTGCCCGGTGGACATCGGGAAGGGCGTCGGTGGGAGTACGCTGGTGAACGGGCTTATCTACTCCCGGGGGAATCGGGACGATTACGATCGGTGGTCGGCGGCCGGCAACGACGGCTGGAGCTACGACGAAGTGCTGCCGTACTTCCGCAAGGCGGAGAAAGCCATCGGCGAGGGGTTGGATCGGGACTTCCGGTCAAATTCGGGTCCGCTGCGTATCGAGCGGTCGTCGTTCCGGTCGGAGCATGCGCGCATCTACATGGAAGCGGCCAAAGCCGCCGGCTACAACGAGGTGGACTACAATGGTCGCACGCAGTTCGGTATCGCACCGGTTCAGGCGACGATGACCAAGGGCCAGCGGTTGACGGCGTACAATGCGTACCTGCAGCCGGTGCAGAAGAAGCGCACGAACCTGAAGACACTCACCGGGGCGCTGGTGACCAAGATCCTCATCGATCCGGACACGAAGCAGACCGAAGGGGTTCAGTTTACGCGCAACGGACAGCAGTACGAGGTGCGTGCCCGGAAGGAGGTGATCCTGTCGGCGGGAGCCATCCTAAGTCCGCAGCTGCTGATGGTCTCTGGTGTCGGTCCGCGGGAGCACCTGGAGTCGGTCGGTGTGCCGGTGCTGGTCGATCTTCCCGTCGGTGAATCGCTGTACGATCATCTCGGCTTCTCCGGGCTGCAGATCGTGATGAACGGCACAGGATTTTTCGCGCCCGGCGACATCCCGACGTTCGAGAACTTCTACGAGTACCTGAAGGGTAAGGGTGTGTTGACGGTACCGGCCGCGGTGGAGCTCGTCACCTACCCCAACCTAACGCTGGCGGGCCGGCGTGGTCCTACGCTGGAGCTGATGAACCTGATCAGCTCGTTCGCCGTGGACAAGGGAACGACGGCGAAGCAGAGCGTGCGCATGCGGGATGACGTGTACGAGGCCGTCTACCGGCCGCTGGAGACGCAGAACCACTTCACGATCATCGTGCAGAACCTACACCCGCTCTCGCGGGGTTCCGTGAGGCTGCGAAGTGGCAACCCTGCCCAACCGCCCATCGTCGACCCGAACTACCTGGCCGAGGAGCTGGACGTGGACGTGGTGCTCGAGGGCATCCGGGAGGTGCAGCGGGTGCTCGAGACGGACGAGCTGCGGCGGTACGGTGCGACGGTGTGGACTTCCGGCCGGCTGCCGAACTGCGCCGAGCACGAGCCCGACTCGGACGACTACTGGCGATGCGCCGTGCGGACCGTCTCCTTCTCGCTGACCCACTTCATGGGCAGCTGCAAAATGGGGCCGCCGACGGACGCCGATGCGGTCGTCGCACCCGACCTCAAGCCGTACGGGCTCGAGCGGTTGCGCGTCGTCGACGCGAGCGTCATCCCGGAACCGGTTTCGGCGCACCCGATGGCGGCCGTCTACATGCTCGCGGAACGCGCGGCCGATCTCATCCGGCTGGAACATTTGCCCTAGCTTTGCTCCATTCACCTACACCCAGTGTCTCATCTCATCGTCACTCCGCCCCTCCCACTCCTCCCACTGAGTCCGTCTCAGGATGTTTGTTGTTTTCTTTTTGGACGGCGCAGACAACCCGATGGTGGACGATTATCGCATCGCCGTTTCTACTCGATTCGCGAAGCGAAGCGCGACGGTAGTATTGTGGAGTTTATTAGGTTATTTAAGCGAATATCGATCGACAATAAATTATCATTACAAAAATATACAACCTTGCATAATTTCGGCCGCTTTCCGCTGGCGAACTTCCACCATTGAAGGGGAAAATTTCGCCGTTCCCTCAGTTCAGTTGGTCGGGCTGATATTTTTCACACATTCCGGAGGCTCCACCAGAGCGGAGGATGAATCAAATTTATTCTCGCTCCTTTCCGTATGATTATTTTACGGCTTTTACAGTTAATGTTTTAACGGTAAGTTTTTTCCTGTTTGACAAGTCGAGTTTTGGGTTGCGAAATCGATGGGAAAGAAGAAAAATGCAAACTATTTTTAAGGTTTGGGTAGATTGAGATTCGTGCAAAATGACCTATGTTGGATATTTATAATTTCTTGAGATTTGCCGATTCTTCTGCAGTTAGTCTCGAGATGAGACGAACAGAAAGAAAACATAATACGATGGATGAATGAAACGTACAATAATTTCCTGAATTCCTCTAAGAATCACCAGATATGTCTAACCTAGTGTTGGGTAAAGTAACACTTTTCAGTGTGCAACATCTCAATTACAGTCATACAGTCATGCAACATCTTAATTTATTCAGCAACACATTTTATATGCAACAAGTGTGTGCAGAGTGTTGTTGCTCTGCGCGCAAAAAATATTACAAAAGTGTACAAAAGTATCCAATTGAACAATACAAAATTGGCATACAGTTTTCAACTCGGAACATTTTGCTCGCATAATTTTACTTTATGTCATGTTTGCTCGATAAAGACTTTCAGCTATACTTCTGCGTGTAGTGTCTATGTGGATCTCTTAGACGTTTATACACTTAACTTGTTTCTAAAATACTCAGTATATTGATGTTTACTCCAAATTATGTTTAAACAACAATATTTTGTCTAATTTGCTTGTTGTTAACCTATTCCTTTTTTTAGTTTCTATGTTGTCAGCTTTTGAGAACATTCGTAAAGGAATAACACAGAGCTAACTCAGTGTATGTTTGGATTGGGTATGTGGGGTGGTTGGGGGACTTTTTTTCTTGGATTTGAACCGTACCTTGCATAATATTAAATGGTATCCTTTTTTAAATGTAACAGGCACTACAAATACAAATACAAAACAAGAAATGTGTACAACAATTAAAACATGGGTCCTTTCACAGCATAAAAAGAAAGATAATGTTGCCCAGTGCTCTGTTGTTTCAATACAATCAAAACCAGTTCTGAACTAAAAATAACATTGCGGGACATATTACCAAGGATAATTACCTGACTCGACGTGTGTGTATATTTAGAACGGATTTTTGTCTCATCCGTTTTATGTTCTCTTTACAATAATTTTAATCATCCCAAATCAATTGCAATCAGTAATCGGCCCGGATGGCGAGAGTTAAATTGTAATAATTCACCGTGATTATGAAAGTGCCAAATCCCTAGCCCCGAATGAAAGTTTGGTACTATCCTTGTTGGCCGTCCTTGAAGTTTAAGGCCTCCAAGGTAAACAAGCACTTTTTCCACTAGGTAAACCATAATTTTTAGGGAGAAAACACGTTTTCCAGCGCAATTGTGGTGAATGTTGTGTGATCAGAAAACATTGCCAGTTACTTACGATCGAGTGCGTGGAACGTTCAGTGTGTCGCCGGACGCACTAGGAATAAGGCTTCCATTCCTCATCATGCTGTGCCTCGTGGTAAGGAACGTGCTGTTGGTTTTGCTGTTCGGCGCATCGGTACTGTTCCGACTGTCGTGGTCGTTTGAAGGGGCATCCATACCGGAAAGTTTGACGAAAAATTTCTACAAAGTGTTCCAGAATGAGGCTACGCGTAATTACCTGAAAACAGATTCGGTGAGACATTCAGTTGTGTCTTCTTGTTGCAGAAAGTGAACCGAAGGTGGATGAGGATCCAGAGTATGATTTCATTGTCATTGGTGCCGGGAATGCTGGTTCGGTTGTGGCCAATCGGTTGACGGAACGGCCCGATTGGAACGTTCTACTCCTGGAGGCGGGAACGCTCGGAAGTGTGTGGTACAACGTCCCGATTGGGTTGCAGCTAGCACAAGTTTCCCAGTTCAACTGGAAGTTCCTTACCGAGCCACAGCAACATGCTTGTTGGGGTAAAGTACAGGAGAAATGGAGCGTTTGAAATCAGTATCTGATGGCTTACGTTGTACTTCTAGGTATGGAGAACAATCAGTGTGCGATCGATGCCGGGAAAGGTGTCGGTGGATCGACGTTGATCAACGGATTGTTACTCACGCGAGGAAATCGCGATGATTACGATCGATGGGCGAGGGCCGGTAACGTAGGCTGGAGCTACGATGATGTGTTGCCTTACTTCAAGAAGCTGGAAGGACAGAAAAGCCCCGATGTGGACCAAGGATTTCACTCGACAAACGGCCCGGTAAATATCGAGTTTTCACCGTTTCTGAGCGCTCACGGGAAGCTGTTCCTCAACGCGACCTTAGAGTCTGGATACGCCAGGGTGGACTACAATGGTCGAAGTCAATTTGGAGCGTCTCAAGTTCAGGGTACTAGCGTTTATGGTCAACGTACATCTGCCTACAATGCATATTTGGAACCAATTCTACAGCAGCGCCGGAACTTGAAGTTGAGAGTGAACAGTTTTGTGACAAAGATTTTGATAGATCCGGCAAGTCGGCGTGCTTACGGAGTTGAGTATCTAAACAACAATGTCACTCGTCGGGCGTACGCTACGAAGGAGGTTATCCTATCCGCCGGAGGAATTATTTCACCGAAACTTCTAATGTTATCGGGTGTTGGACCGAGGGATCACCTTAAGGAGCACGACATACGAGTCATTGCCGATCTACCCGTCGGTATGCGCTTCCAAGATCATCTAGCGTTCTCGGGACTACAGGTGGTGCTAGAGAACACGCCCTACTTCGCCCCAGGGGACATCATAACCGTACCTAATGCGGTCCAGCTTCTTCGTGGAACGGGGGTGCTAACGGTGCCATCTGCCGTTGAAATAATCACTTACCCGAACATTACTACAGGTGATCGGAAAGGGCCACTATTGGAACTTTCTAGTACTATCGGTTCCTTCGCTACCGATCGGGGTACCATCTCAACCGAGTCGATCCGAATGAAGCGCTCCCTGTATGAAGCCGTCTATCGTCCGCTGGAGCGCAGGAATCACTTCACCGTCCTCGTGCACATGCATTACCCTTACTCCACCGGTTACGTGAGACTGCGAAGTGCTGACCCTCTGCAAGCACCTACCATTCAACCGAACTACTTTGCCGACCCGAACGACGTCGAAGGGATCCTGGCAGGAATACGCGAAACGCAACGCATCATCGAAGGTCCGTTGATGAAGAAGTTCCGTGCGCGGATATGGGATCGACAGCTTCCCAACTGTCGTCAACATCCGCCGACATCGGACGACTACTGGCGATGTGCCATCCGGACACTCTCGGTTTCCTTCGCACACTATATGGGAACGTGCCGGATGGGACCGTCAGATAAGGATGCGGTCGTTTCTCCGGAGCTGCTGGTTCATGGCGTCGAAGGACTGCGGGTCGTCGACACCAGTGTTATTCCGGAGCCGGTGTCAGGACACACGATGGCGGTTGCCTACATGATTGGAGAAAAGGCGGCTGATCTTATCAAACTCCGTTATGGACAACCAATAAATCTGTGAAGTGGTCATGTATTTAATAAAAAAAATAAATTATTATGTTTTTCTAACAAAAATCGAAAATCATAAGGCCAGCGGATTCTAAGCCGGTTTTGTTTTTTTCTAGTTTTTTAGTAGGAAATGACCATAAAGTTTGTGGGTTTTTTTTTCAAATATTAAAAATTGGGATGATTTTGTTGTAATTCTCTAAGGCGTTGATATACTTGTAGTATTAAAATGTGTAAGATACATA
>KE525249.1:5641-21719 GCA_000441895.2 Anopheles sinensis | reverse complement strand
TATCTATATCAGGTCAATTTGACCCACTGACAGTTTGTTGGTTGATCTTTATGATGTGTGATATTTTCGTCTGACATCTGACATCTGACCAGACATCTCTTATTTCATCTGGTAGTGAAGGGTTTCTCATTTCGGTAGCGAGCCCTTATTTCTACTCATTTCATCATTTCCCATTGGCCCCGAACTGTAACAAACTTCTCCTTCCCCTTTGCTCCCTTTTCCCCCGCTGCTCCCGTTTATTTCTCCTTCTTCACGACGGCTAACGGTAGAACAACCGCACAACGAGCCGCGTGTAAAGTGTGTGATTTGTCTAATTCACAGGTCAGCCCCCCAACTCCCCGACTCGACAGCCCGTGGCCACGGTGGAAAATCGCCACGGAAAATCGGTTTCGCATGGCCGCCGGCCCGAAGTCAGCCTCCCGCAGGGCGTTCGGCGCAAACAATGCACTTTCCGGGGCAGCGGTGGGTGGGAAATGCAATCGCCTGACGGTTTTGTTAGGCTACCGGGTCGCGAAAATTATCCCCGCCAGTGGAAAGGGCCAGACCAAGCGAGTCGGCTGACCCGGTTCGCTCCATATCGATAGCCGGAGTCCGGGTTTTGTTTCAAGCAGAAAACTGGACCGACTAACCAATACGATGATGGTAGCGGTGATGTTGCAGTAGGAAACGAAAAATATATCAAAAGATGGACTGCACTTAAGAAAAGCACAAAAAGCGAAACCAAACGCAACGCTTTCGTCTTTGAAACCGGCCTTCGCCGCGAAAGGTGCACCGCACTCGAAAGAAAGAGTCCAGGAAAAAACAAAGTGTGGGAAAGGGATGAGCTCGGATTCACATCTGGTTCGGCGTTTGGCCGCTGCCGGTGACGTAAACTATCGACCGGCGCAAAAAACTAATCCACCGGTTGGGAACGGTGGAGTGAAAAATGGTCCGATAGAAAACATTGACCGCAAAATCAAGCCGGGTTAAAAGCAGGGGCAGGAATCGCATAAAGCGAAAGATGGCGCAATAAAGCGGGCGATTTGGGTTTTGTTGTAATAAAATCGTCTTACGAAGCATAAAGTTTTCCAAACAGTGATAACATTTTCGTTCGCGTGAAGATAAATGCACCATTTTATGCGTGAATTGATATGGGATACTTTGGGTGTTTTATAATGGCGAAGACTGTCGCGTAAAGAATTGAATAATAAACACATTGGACAATTGCATAGTATGAATTTCAATGTTCTCTCCTAGTAAATGCAGCACTGTAAAAAATACTTAAACCAAGCGATAAAAATAACAGAAGTTGCATACAGCTCGAAGAAGAATTATGCGCCTCAAATGAGCCATCGACGTGGGCCTTTAATTACATACCCTCGCACGATCTAGAGCATGACAGAAGTGGAAAGGAACGCACCAATGGTCAATTTTGTTTCGTCAACACGACACTTCTTGTTCTGAACGGTGGCCCATAAAGAAGTGCCGCTTCATTAGGCGCCACATAATTAAGCCATGAACGGGTCTCGCACAACCTCATTTGCGTTTAACGCCCCTAAGAAGGCAAATTTATCAACTACATAACACATGACGCATCGCATTCAGATGCAAAAAAGATCCAACAGCCGATAAAAAAAAGAAATGGTAACGAACACACTTGTTTTTGATAGTTGATTTCTTCATCATCCCTTGATCGATTCTCTTCCTGGATTTCGGGCTGGCCAACCAAATTCGTACGCTGTTGCTCGGGTCGGTTTTAGTTGAAAGTTTTTCCAACGCAGTTCGACCGAAATACCGAAAAAATAGTCAAATCACGTCCGAAAGCCGTTACGCCGGTGGCTGGAAGTCGTAATTTTACATACATTAATAATCATGTTGTTTTTGGGGAGGTTCGCGAAAGATCGTCTTCCCAAACGGTCGGACTCTCTCCAACGCGAATCGCGCGCCCAGGCAGGCAATCAGGCATTACGTGTTCGGTCACGGAGCACGGCCCGGTCGACTCCCGGGCTCCGATTTTCGGAGGGGCGAGATCGATGTGGCCCGATAGGTCGCCGTAAGTCCGCCCGATTCGGCACGTAGCGAAGCTGGCGTTGCACCGAGCCGAAGAGGGTGGCCACGAGGGAGACAAGAAATGTCAAAAGTCGTAGAAGCATTAGCCACAACAGCTGGTTCATCATAATCATATGGCACACGGCGCGTAAGGATCGGGACGCCACTCGCATGATGCTGTTGCGCTCCTAAGTTCGACCATATGTTGGTAGTTGATTGAAAGAAATTAAAGGAATGAAAGAAAGACGGAAAACACATGGCTATAAAGTGATTAGGGTGAGTGTACCGTAGGTCATGTCAATCAGTGTGGGGCTTTCTGTTGCGATCTTCCTTACTTTTTCTTAATTCGATCACCGCGCGTTCCCGAACGGAAGTCGCAAGTGTCAAGCGATTAAAAAACCCTACGGGAGAAGTTAGGACGGACGACCATCGAAAACCGAAAACCTTCGGTGCCTCATCACGAAATGTGGCAGGATTGAACGCACGCGTACGCGGAGGCCTAATTTTGGCTAACCTTTTCCCCTTTTGCGGAGCCGAGCGTGGCCCTAAACCGAAAGCCTTCGTCGGTCATAAGTCATTTGTCACGATCGTGTCCAATTCCTGCGGCGCACACATTTCACAACGAACGCAAATTTTTAAGCAAGCAGCAACTTTTCAGAAGTCTACCAAGTGTATTTCCAAAACATCGACTGTTAAAGCTGTTCCATTCGACGGTTGTTGTCCTTTAAAAATCAACTCTATCGATTGTTATGTGCTGGTGACATGACGCACTATTAGCGAAAACAGACGACGAACCTCGCGATTGGATTTCGATAACTGTCTGATGCAATTTACAAATCGGTGCTGATAAGGTTTAATTTAAATAAAGGCTCGTAAAAATGGTTGACATCTCTGATCGGAAGGTCTGAGAATTAGTCATATTTATGTTTATGGGTTTTAATCGATCGTACGTTAAACATGAAACCAAACCCGTAAAACAGTTTCTTTTGAAACAAGAAGCAATACCTAAACTGACATGCCAGCTACTAACAATCAAATTATCGTTATCTTCCCTTGCTGTCGCTGCTGGAGAAATATCTTCCCAGTGGGAAAAATGGCATCGTGACGTTGTAGTAAAAATATCATGATCAAGTTTCAACCCCATCGCAACGATCGCAGCGTCTTAATTGAGGTTTATTGTAGTCTCGGTAGCCTTTTCCGTGGCAGACCCCAACGTGGTGACAAACAATTTTCGAAGAAGAAAGGTAGGTTCGGGAGATGCATCCCGATGCTTTCATAGGCTAGAGAGTTTATGGAAGGTACGTCCCGAGCTGGGATCGTTCATTGCTTCATCATTCGTTCTGTGACACACGCTTCGTCGCGGGGTGAAATTCGTGCACGATTGAAAGCTGCCGATAGCGCGACGGAACAACGCGGAACGGTGAACTTTGGCTTTGCCGAAAGAATTGCCTCCCGAACAAGGGTAATTCACGGCGACCGAGCATGAATCTTCCTCCTCTCTGCGGGCATACTGTTAGGTTTGTGCAACAATCTGAAGGTTTTTTTTACTTTTCTTCTTTGCCACACTTCAGCGGTGCTTATAAGCTCATCATTTTACCATTACCTGGCCCGCCACGCTGAGGGCTTATTAATTCGATGCAAGCTGCCACGTCCGATTCCGTGCGAAATTTGCGAACGGTGAAAACAAACGCACACGTGTGTGTGTGTTTTTCACTCGTCCGCTGATAGTCGCTGCATAGATTGACCGCTTTAGTGAATTATGTCATCAGCGCGCCACCGTCATTAACATCCTGAACATCATCATCCGCCTCATCCTCAACGGCTTTTCGGCAAAACGGCATGACGGTAGTAGCCGTAAAGTTTCCTGCTTTTCGTACCAGCTTTAAATCGTGCCCCTTCGTCGTCCATCTTCATGTCGTGAGTGTCGTGCCGTCGAAAGGTCGTTGGATTTGGGGAAAAATTGCAAGGTGCCGCGAAATGGTGACAATCCAATGATTTACTATGTTATGACTCTTTATTTGGGAAGCAAGGTTTAGATAATGATTTCGCACGACGGAAAAGTAATGATAGTTAAAAAGGCATTAATACTAATACCACAGACGCAATTCTAGAATGATCGAATAAGAAGAAAACACTGTCAATAAGAACAATAGAAGATGTTCCAAGAAACCCAAAAGACAAACATCAGCATGTTAATGTCCCGATTGGAAACAAACCTATCTTTTTGTGCTTTAATTGAGTTTTGTACTAAGATTTAATCGGTCTAGCATTAGCGTTATTATCGCTTTGGTATTTGCAACTTAATGCGAAAAAGATTACAACTATATCTTGAGTAAAACTTACAATTAAATATGATAAAATACATAGCATGTCCATCGAATATTGAAGGTTTCAAACCGAATGAAACGATATATAAAAATCACTGAAAGTAAAGTGAAAAACACCCGATCTATGAAAACATATTATTTTGTGAAGTAATTGTATTTATAACAAACAAGCTTGATACATTACAATTTACACTGGACAAATGCAAACAAACACTTCTGATTCGTTTCATTTGAACACCCAGGGTCCCCGAAGTGGGGTCTAGGACTTCTTAAGCCATAGATAACAACTGAAACCGAAAAGAGTGCTTCGCGCATTAAGTGATGCCCTTGAAATGTTGCCAATTTTTAAAGAACCCTCAAGGGCGCAACACTGGAATGTAACCATTTGTTTTTGCAACTAATTTCTACGTTTCGGTGCGGTCGTCGAAGCCATTCGTCATGCATTGGGAAAACTCATTGCGTGGCTCATGTTTTGGAGAAAAGTATTATTTCCCCCTTCGTCGTCTTGGAACAACAATAAGGCACTTGTGTTCTATTGGTACTGGTGAAAAAAAAGAGAGAAAAACGTAGTAGAAAAACCAACCCCACACTCAGTGGCTATCGATTTCGCGGAGTAGCTAAACGTTTAAGTAGCGAACGAAAAAGCCTATCATTAACCAACCCTCCAAGAAGCAATCCTTGGCAAATACGTTAGTGTGTGTGGCAGTGGTTAAGATGAAATTCCATACGCCCCCAAGCGGAGTTGGCGCACAATGCCAACGTGCTCGGCGCAACACTCCCAAATGGTTGCACCTACCATCCCCGCGTTTCATGTCGTTCTCACTCTTTTCGTGCCGTCGAAGATGAGGCTTTCATTTATAAATCGATTCCGAATAGACGACCTCAGACCGGGTCGAGACGGTTTGCGGGCTTGTGCGCGACTCGGCACGGGGACATTCCATCTCGCCGGGGTTCGTCCGTCTCCGAAGGTGATCGGGAGCACGATCGTACGAAAGGCACACTTCCTTCAGCGTCGTAGATTCTCGTTCGCGATATCTTCCCTCCGATATCCCAAGAACTTCCTTGAAGGGTAACCCCGAAAAGCCCTCGAACCGCTCCCTTTCGATACCACCCGCCCGTCCACCCCGAGGGCGCAATGTTGGGCAACAAATTGTTACATTTTTGCAATAGCAAAACATTCCCGTGCTGCCATTTAGAGCAGGTAAAATGCGCTCGCGTTGCGTTTTCATCTAATTTTATTGCAGCGGGCGCACGAACCGGCTCGGGAGGGTGTTGGGGGTTGACGCAGATCGTGAAGATGAGTGGAATCAAGTGGTGCAGGCAAATGTGCTTGGCCAGGGGACGGGGCTTGGCCCATCGAGTACGTACCACAAGCGGTGGATGAGGTACGTCGTGTCTCGATGGCAAATGGTACGATGGCCCGATGGGTCGGGTCGAACACTTTCCTCAAGTTGGTGGCAGCCCAAAGAAGCAGTACTGGAAATCGAGGCCAAAACGTCGTCCACCATTAATGCGATGGGAATGAAAATGTAACGATCCGATTTTAATCATCCACGTAAGGGAAAGGCCACCTAAAAAAAAGAGCAAAAGGAACTCCGAATTAATAAAATATTTAACCAGCAGTTTAAAACTGCGGGATACTGTTTTTATAGTTCAACTGTCGCGCGCAATTATTATCCATCGCTGACATCTTTCACATGAACTTCACGCAACGCGAAACAAATGGTCAAGAAAGAAAAGACTTTAGGTGCCACAATTCCATAATCCCTTTACGTTTAACATTTCCACAATTGGGTAGCTTAATTTGAACCCCCACGGATCGGCCGGTAGCCAGGTTTTCAGAGCTCAGTCGAAAGAAAAAGACCCTCAGCTTCACTCCGGGTGGATCGATCGGTCGACTCACGCTCAGCTGATCCGTGGGCCTTCCCTTTCCTTCTTCACTTTCGTGCAATCCGCGCTGGTTTCGAGTAGGTTTTTGACATTTTCAAACCCGTCGCGCTCAACCCGGCATGCTCTTCTTCACCCCGAGGGAAAACTCGCACCCGGCGAGAGGGCGAATGATATTTAAATGATCATTCCCGGACTGCACCGAAATGTGCATCCCATTCCTGAGCGGTGCAACTCTGTCGGAGACCGAAGGGTGGAAGGGGACGCCGAACAGGTTCGCGAGGCCAAACATTGGCCCGGTGAACGAGTTAAAGATCAAAGCACCTGGCAACGGGAAAAGCCCGTTGGAATGGTGTGACGCTGCGGTCTAAACATTTTTCTCCAATAGGCAAACTATTTCGTGACACCCTTTTGTTGCTGAGCCGTTCGATTTTTCGCTCCTGCTTGAGCGGGAGTGCCTTGCTGAGAAAGTCAAACTTTCAATTACCCGGTTGCCGAAACTTTTCGACATTAGGATTAAGTTCACGGCCCTGCCGTGGATGCGGACACGGAAACCGGGGTGAAGCGACGACAGTCTACGTTTTCGTTTAGGGTGCGAGCATTATGGCCACGCTCGAGCGGACGCTGTTTGACATTCAAATCCGAAGCGAAACGAATCAGGCCGAATCGCGGGCGCATTTCCTCGCGCAAACGAGCATACTTATTATGAACGCACCACGAATGATACAAATTATGTGCCACAGACGCAACCGATCCTTCAATCGAGGATGGAAGTGTGTGTGTTATTTGTGTGTGTCTTCGACTCATAAACGCCTCGAGCTTCCGATGAATGATTGATAGAATTGTGACCTTCTCAGGGCGACATCGGGATGAACATTGATGATCGTCATCGTCGATCGAAACGTGGCTGTAGAGCACTTGATTGGATCCGCATTCCGCTGGGGTCAATGCGGTTGTTTTTTCTTCAAATAATTCTAACCAACTTGGTTGATCGATGTAAAGACATTAAGGTGATGAGTCTTTAAACTAACGATGGAGCGTACGATCGCCACGTTTGACAAAGTGGTTACGTTTGAGGCTAAAAATACTTCTTTTCAACGGCCGTCTAATGAAACAATAAACAAACTCTATCGTCCATAGTAATGAAGGATCTTTTATGCTTCCACAATATCGCCACCCATATCGGCATGAAATCCTTTGCTATTCTCTATCGAAAAGACGGCTAGAGACAGAAGCTAGTTTCGCTGCTCCTCGGGTATTCTTTTGCCAATTAACGGGTGCTACGTACGTACACGATTGGCCTTTGACTTTCCGTGCCAGAAGATCCCTTCTTTGATCCGGCGAGAGGTGGGTGTTTATCATCATCCCCTAATGATGGTTTGCATGGGGAGATTGCCGTCTTACCGGGGGGAGTTTTTCCTCCCATCGAGCTAACATGGCGCTAGTCTGTTTTTGTTTCTCCTTGCGCCGGTAATCATACACACTTTCCGTAAACTGTGTTTGGTCTCAGCTGGGTTTTCAAAACGGAAGATCGATCTTCACGAGCACGATTGCTTTGATTGTTTTCCAGCGGGTTACTTCATGGCCCTGTGTGGTTGCGTTTGGTGTTTTTTCGTCTGGCCCGTTTTGACAATCGTTAATTTGGGATGATTTGTGCCCTGGCGTTTGGTTGGGTTATGTTGGTACAACATGGTAGAACGAATGAAGTGACGCGATCGTTGGTTTAGTCTTGTTTTTTTTGTGAGCATTTGATGAAAATTGCGCAGTGGTGCATTCTCCCCCCGGGATGTTTGATTAATGGCTCACGAATGACAGGAAAGATTGGATATTTTGCAATGAAATTATTACCTATGAGATCATATCACAACTGGTGGTGTATGAGATCATATTATAAATACCGGTATAAATTTCTTTTGTTTTTATTTTGATCAAATTGAAATATGCATTTCAACGCAAGCCTTGCAAGAAAATATTAGGCTAATCGTCTTAAGGCAAACTTAAAATGTTAAACATCAACCGGACCACTTTCCGATCGCAGTTATTCTTTGTTCTACACTTATTAGCAATCACTTCACAGCTGAACATCGTTAAGACAAACAGACCCGTTTTTCTACAAGAGTCACGTGTTTGCCCATCGGTGTGGCGTCTTCAAATTCCACTCCGTAGGTCATCGTCATGTGTTTGCACGGGAATGGATTCACCACCATTCTGTATGTAATTATTTATTTTTTCCACATTCACTTTACAGAAGAACGTTCGAGAATTTGCATATTCAGTGAGCCCTCTTGGCGTTACTTTGAACGCGTTCTAAGCCGCTTTCCTGTCCACTGTCAACCGAAACCGTGACCTTGAGAGCGGACCAACTTTGGTTTATCGCTTCCCGTGACCGAACTAACAATTTCAAACCGAAATGGTTTCGTCAATTCATAATTCGCCAATCGATTGCCGGTGACCGGATGTGTGATTGGGTCTCCAATTTTGAGCCAATCGGGTTTCCAACTCATCGCGGAAGCAGGATGAGAAATGTGATCGAGTTCGGCGAGCTTTAATGATTTCGCAAAAGTTAATCATCGCCTTGGGGTATCGCAAAAATAAAACAAGAAGTCAGTTCGAGGTCCGATGGGAAATTGGGTGATGGGAATTAATTTTTCAACACGGAAATTCGTTTGACACCGAAGAAGGGATTTTATCTCCAGCCGAGACGGACGAACCCGAAACCCCTGACAGATCGTAGATTAAAACGGTCGGCCATCCCGTTTGATCCCCTTTGCTCTTCGGCGCACACAAAACGGAGTGATTAATTTAGGGCGCTACCACAGGCACGGGAGAACTTCTGGAGGCTTTCTTTTCTACCCCCTTTGTTGCAACTCCTTTCTCCTTGTTTTCCATCGGCGTATGGGGTTTAATGCCCCAAACGCCTCCGGTCGGTGCGACACTCGGTCCGGTCGGGTTCGTTGCCTATTCGGGCGTTGCTGTCTTTTCAAGTTTAATCACGCGGTGTCGCGGTTTTTGAACTTCTTTGCAGCGCTTGTTTACGCCGTTGCCCACGTGATATGCGTCATGTGTGACTCAAAGCCAGGGGTCACAAACCGGTATCCGGAGCGAACGCCAGACCCATCACTGTTTGGGTGACGCGGTTTTTTAATCTCATTTCGTACGCCCAGCCCAATCTCGTGCATCGCTGTCCCGGGGGAGATTTTTTTCTGTTTGCTTCGGGAACGAGATTTCGGGGAACAAATAAAACGGTTCACCGGGTCGTGCAGGAATGTTCCTGGGCGAGTCGGTTTTTGGTCAGAACGCCTAAAGCCTCCCACTTCGGCAAGCAACCGGATGTAAGCCGGCGTCCAGAGTCGGATGAATCTGGGAAGATTTTTAATTGGAGCCAACGACTCCATTTGTTGCGCGCCTACAAGGTTTCACAGTGAAGCTTATGGAATACACTCTTGAATTATATTTGTTTCCCAAAAGGGTTCGAAAAGATTTATTAATTTTTGTTTGATTTAAGATGAGCGATAATTTAAAAATTATGGGGTACTTATAAAATGTCTCTTTCACGTTGATGATGCATAAATCTGCAAACTTACTGTCTCAGAATACCTGCTGAATTACAAAAAATATACTCTCAAAAATGTAAAGAAAAATAAGCGGATGCGTTTTTAAGGCAACGTCATTTAAGAGCATTATTAGAACTCGTTACCGGCATCCGGAGGAAGCGTACCGATTGACGTTTTAGCTTTAAGAATAAACGCTGAGCTTCGTTGTACGTCTTCCAACCAGTCATGTTTCAAACTCACCGCTCTAAGCTGAAATAAAAAGCGCACTAACCTCACTTTGCACGCAGAGCAATTGCAGACAAGGCAACCGAAATTGCACCTTTTACACTCAAAATGTAAAACAAATGAGGGCTCACAAAGTGGACCCCGTAAGTAGCCGTCCCGGGTTGACCTCTGGCCCGGGTAGTTCACGGGGCACAAATGACTCCATCTTGCCATTGCCATCCACTCCTTGACCTAAGCTACGCTCGGAGCGCCACGACAACATTTGTACCCTCGGTGTCTCTCGAGTGTTTGAATTTTACCCTGTTTTTATTTTTCTTTCTCCCTGCTCCGAAGTCAAACCCTTTGAAGACGCATATTTACCGCGCCCCTTTCGGTCCCCGCCGGCTAACCTTTGGCCCGGCCGGCGCGACCGTACTCGTCGGTCATTGCCGGTAATTAAATTCCCGTATCATTATTCATTTAGACAACATTTTCACCAAAAATTAATGGTTGTTCGATAAATCGACGAAGTAAAGGTTCGTAACGAAGATGGCGAACATTGAATGGTTCAGTCAAAAGCAAACAAGAAATGGCGTGGACAATAAAGCATCACTACTTTCGGCAGCTTCGGCTTCGGTTGCGAAGTTTTGCAAGCTGGTCCGTTTTACGGGAGATCATCTTACACGATCGCTCCACCGGAATGGGCGAACAGTTTACCATACCGTGCCAATGATGCGCCAAAACACGCCGGATGTGACTACTTAATACATCCGCCATCCGCCGTGGACACGATGCATCGGCGTCCGATTCGCTTTATAATATGGGCGAACCTTTCGTCGGTCTATCTTTCATCGGACTAAAATCATTTGCGCGAACACGATGCGCTTGCTTCACCAGTTAAACATGGGACGCAATGGGACTTAGCAGATTGCCCCGCTTAAAAACCGATCTTAAACCATTTCCTTTTATGCATATGGTAAACATAAGCCACCACAGATGCGCGCCGGCTCGATCCGTTCGGGCGCCCAAGGCTACGGTTGAACTTTATTTCTGCCACTGAAACACCATCAGATCAGGTGGTGTTGAAGATCGATGCAAGCGTGACCACATAGGTGCACACTCTTCCCCACACAGGGCACCTCCAATGAGGGGCCAATCTTATGTATGTTGGAAGCAACAAAACATCAAGATGCACTCCAAGGGATTGCACAAATCGCCTCTAAAGCGTCTAGGCATTGAAAGACTCGTGACAACGTGAAGACGAAGTGAACAATCACCAAAGATTGTGTGACGTTTCCTGCGTGAAAATGTACGCTGAATCCAACGTACGACGCAGTAGACGCCTGGGCGCGGTTTTCAGGAAGCATTCGGGGGAGTTATTTAATCAAGCAGACGTCCCAACATCCTCCGTGGAATTGCAGGGCGGAAGCGTTGGGGCATAAAAAATTCATCACCATCCAATGGTTTACTTTTACACAAAAGATGGCTTTGTATTTGACATGACACTTGTTTCAGGAACATTCATTTATATCCGTCTATGTTTATTCATGTTTCTATTTTAATTTACTATTCAGGAACCTTTTTATGAAAAACAGACGAAGACCCAAACCTTCCTAAGGTCAAGGATTTTGAATTATTCTGCAATTTATTGCTTGACTAACAAAAAGAAAATAAAGTTAGCTCTTGACGAGTTTTAGGCGTTTTAGGTTTGAATAAACTTAAACTCTACGTATTCATTTCCTACATTGGTAGGTTTTAGAGTGGTTTTGAGGCAGACACTCGTGGGCCTTCATCTTGGCCAACCTGACCCAAGTGCCGTAGATGAAGGTACGAAAACTCGAATCAATTTCCACACACCCGAAACTGCACCATAAAGATAGTCCCATTAAAGTGGGCTTCGCGAATCAGATTCGTTTCGCCTATAACCTCCACTAATCAGCCAGTCTTTGGCGAAGGAACTGGACAAGTGTAAGACCGGACATTCTAAACCTTGACGCCAAAGTCGTAAGCCGCCATGTTTTGCCAATTATTTCTAAAACCCTCTTTTTGGCAATAGAGGCTACCGTTGCCCAAAATGGGATGCTGTTGCGATCTCTCGCGTCTGTCGTTCGGCTTGAAGAAGAAGCCACTGGTTGTGGGCAAATGTGGGACCTATCTTTCCCCCCGTTTGTCAAAGAAACACAGCAGGCAATGAAAGGGGAATTTATTTTAATTTTCAACCTCAACCCAGATGGTTGTCAAGGAGGTCGAAAAGGATGGGTAGCTTTTCGTGTACGACCTCACACGATTGCGATCACACCGCCGTTCGACCTTTATCACAATCCGCACCGATTCGTGCGTGAAAGTTCACCTGTTCGCTTGTTGCCATGGGTTTGTATGTGTACGCACGACAGCCTCCTGCCGACCGGGTCTACTCCAGAGCTGAGTCGAATGCAGGAACGACGAGAAAAAAAGGTTCCGAATGGCAACTGATTGTACAAAACGTCATCTGACCCACGCCGAGTTGAAGTATTCAACTTCAACTTCAACTTCAACATCATCATCATCACCATATCATCCTTTCAATATCATCGACCGAAACCTGGGCGAATGCAGCCAAAGTGAACGCGAAACCTTTCGCCCACATTCGAGGTCTTCCTAATTTGTGTTCGATGCTTTTATCGTGAACCAACCACTGTGTTAACCGGTATCTAAATGGTTTTGATGTTGTCGGTTGTCGACTGTCATGGATTGGTTGGCCTTTAGCTATGTTTGATATGTTCGCTAGAGAATAAAATAAATAAACTAATTTGTTGAGGAATAATGCAATCAAGGAGGAGTTTTAGGTGAACCTGTTGAAAGGTATCTGATTGACATGACATTATGATTGTATTAAGTAGTTGCAAGGTTGACCAACACTAGATTCAGATGATTTACAAATTCAGGTCAATATTAATAATTAATCATGGGTGTCAATCATTGAAAGTGTAACAACGATTGTAATTTATTTTTTAAATCGTAAAAACACATGTCACACTGTGATAAATCTCTAATGGAAATTGAAAGCTCACACGGTGAGTCCTTTTGCGCAAAATATGAATCAACATCTAACGAGGTAAAAAGCGCACAACAGATTTGTTTCAAAAACATCACAACACTTGATCATCAATCATTAAGTTATTTGCAGGTATTATGTTTCCCTCTAGCTGCCGGCATTTTTTGGCACACTTTTCGACACTCGCAAGTCCTTGCCTTTGACTTTCAGCTGTCAACGGTTCGGAATTTGAAATCCTTTCAAATGTGCTCAAACATTCCATATTCAGCACGAGTGGTAAATTTGTACACGATGAATTTGCGACTAATTTGGAAGACATTCGCGGCTAATGGTGGACGAAAACATTACTCTCATTGCGCTCGAGCAAAATGCACCGATGATTGACACGCAACTTCCTCGGTGCGAAGTGGTGGCTAGTTGGGGTGAGTTCCATCGCCACACAACGAATGTCCTTGCTCCAAATCGCCCGAGGTGTTTCGTGGACAATAAACAAACCGGAATCGGAACGTGCGCGCACAAACACACGCATACTCGACGTGCATCTTTCGTGACCACCGTCAATTAATCACTCGAGATCGTCCTAATGCACGATCGAAGGCACGTTGATGATGGTCAATCTACGATCGGTGCACATGCTTACTCAAACCGCCAACCCGGAATGTCACCACCCCCGGGTGGCGTAGCATAATTTATGCGTCACTTCAGTCTCCCCGACACGGAATCACGCAGGATTTATTGAGTCATTCAGCGGAGTTCGATCCGGCCCGGTTCGTTCAATTGGCCACGAGCGTCGGAACAATGGTTCTCCTCTTTAATCTAGATCTTGGACCGCGCGGCTCGGGGGAAACGTGACTCTCGGGCTCAGCCAGCGCCTCGGAGTCGAAGGTCCGAGACCTCAGCCCGGTCGTAAATAACTTTCGACTCAATTACATCCTCCCGCTTCTTCTTTAATCCGAGGCGCCGGGTCGGAGTCGTGTCGGTGACGCCTTTCGGCGTGCCTAAGCAAACACCAGCGAGCGGCAAATTATGCTTCCGAACAGACCGCGACCGTTCTACCACGCGACCGGCAGCAAGCATAACGAGAAGGAGCCGGGTTTTCCGCTTCACTCTCAATTAGCATACAATTTCGGCTTCGGTAAGGAAGTGATTACGAAATCGTCCAATTTCATCGTCCAACGTCGGGGGCACGGTAGGGCCATGCTCCAATTGACCTCCAAAGATAAAGACGGAACGGGCAGCCTCCTTCTACTCCTCCTCCTCCTCCAAACCGTAGCGGTTTCTTCTGCGTTTTCCCAGCACGAGACAAAGTTTTGCTGCCGGTTTGTTACCATTTTTGCGTTCTCCCTCTTCTTTTTCGAAACATATCATCAAATGAAAACTCATTCGCGCTGAGTGTATGAGACTGTGTGTGTGTGTGTGTTTGTGCATACAATGGTGGGAAAATTGGCCACAGCTCGATTTCGAGACGCCGTGCCGTGCATGGAGCGTTCCGTGCTGCAGCTTTTCCGCGCGAAGCGAAGGAAGTGGGTTACTTTGCATTAGATCAAACTCGAAAAGGTCAGTTCCGTAATTAAGGGGCACGATTCGGTGCAGCGGAAATGTGGAAAAACGGTACCATTCACCTTCCGCAGGCCGCCCCTGGGAAAGGGCTAGATTTTTCCGTCGGTTCAAATGTGCGCCGCACATAACGTTGGAGGCTGTTGGTGATCCATTTTGGTGATAAGATAAAACATGGCGTTCTAGGGGCGATTGCTCAAACCACTCACTCGGGCGGAGAGGCCGAACCTTGGGCGCGGATGGTGACATCTTGGGTGGGTAATTTTGTCGTTGAGTTCATGAATATTGTCACAGTGCTTCGATGCCGCCGATGGTCGGCTGCTTTTAATTGAGGGAAAATGGATTGAGCAAGCTAGTGGAGCATCGCATTGATGTACGACTAATTAGGAGGGTTGAGGAATGGCCACATTTAAATATATTATTGTCCATTTTTTGGCATCATAATTATGCGCAAGACATGCCCTAGCGTTGGCCGAACGATTATGATCGTCTTTAATGATGTTTTTATTGCTGGAATTTTAAAATGAACGTTCCCTTCAAACACATGCCTCTTCTTTGTTTTGTTAAGGATCTATCATCTTCAATAAAGTGTGTCACGGGAAATTGCGCAAATTTAAGTAGTGTGAGAAATACGTTTGAACTTTGTGTATATTAAGCCTTTACCTTTCACCCTTTGACGGTAGTGTACATTCATATTGCTTTTCCAAAATGAATTACTAAATTTTGATTTTCTTAAAAAATTGAAATGATAAAATAATTTAGAAAAGCACATGGAGACTGTCATGTATAGGATTATTCCCCATATAGTAGGTGATAATCCATAATTCTGAGATAAAGTTGAAATGTTTTCGAAGAACAAATATTTATGGTCAGATTTAAAAACCTCGTGAAATAATGACTAAAACCTTGGGTCTTTTGGTTAAGGACAATTTAGGCCAATTATATTTAGAATATGCGGGATTATATTGGCTGGATTTGAAGAGTAGTAACGTTTGACATAAAAAACTAGACAAATGTTGATGGTTTTTCCACCAAAAATTTTTCCGAAAAAAGATAGCATCTTCCTGCTATAAGCAACATGAAGAGTAGCATTTCTTCTAAATTCAGAACAAGTTTGAAAACTTTATCATTAAAATTGAATCCGCCGAGGCCAAAACAACATACCGACTATGTTTCTTTATAGTTAAGAAAAACTTAGAAAGCGTTGATGAAAATTTGTGTTTTTTTAATGCATACGTTATTTACGAAAATAATTGAAATAGTAGTTATAGATAGCAAACATTGCATCGGCAACAATTTTGAATTAAGTTAAATAATTCTAAATAATTCTAAACAATGCAAACGAACAACAATCCTGGAAATACCAACTGCTATATTACAACTCGGCAATTCATTAAAAACCTTATAATCTTTAATGAAACCATTACTACCTGATTAGGTTAAAATGATTAAGCATTCCCTTTCTATTACTGCTTAAATAAACAACC
>KE525248.1:428520-439206 GCA_000441895.2 Anopheles sinensis | reverse complement strand
CTCAACGACGACCGATGGATGAAGATCTTGGGCACCATCAACGGGTGGGCCGCGCTATCCTTTCTCTTTCCCACCCCCAGCCTTCCCTTTGGTTCACTCCTCCATTCGTGTTGTAGTTCAAGTTTCTTTCTCACGTCACTGCTCGACTGCGTCGACAAATTGCATCATTTAATCAAAACGCACGATGCTGACGACGGGTTCGAGAGGAAAACCCCCAACAATGCGAATATTTCCGCCAGGTCGTTTGGTCCGTACGGGTTTTATTCACCACAGTTGTCCCAAGGATCCCGTTCGTGGCTTCCTGCGTTACCGGCATATTATACTTTACGACATAATAACCCGCGTACAATAACTACGAACGTTTGATGCAACGGATCGATACAGCATTTTGTTCCTTTTACATTTTGCGAAATTGCCGGTGTACGTGTTCGTAGTGGACTGCAGACCCTATTTGTATTCTATGAAGGATTTATTATTTTGCAAAATCAGTAGTCTAGTAAGCATCTAAAACTCTTGATTTTACATCATTTCTAGAAAACAAAAATATTTGGTATTTTACTTTCTTTAGCTCTAAATGTGTTTGGGGGTGCCCATGGCGCAGTGGTAGCGCAAGAAAACACCACGCCGTAGGTGTGGGATCGAATCCCGGGTCTTGGCACTCCCCGGTATTTCGAACGGCTGACCACCGGTCTATGATATTACCGTCTTTCGGTCACAGTAACTCTCTACGGAGAGAGGCCTTGTCCCACTTGGGGATGTTGAGCCACAGAAGAAGAAGAAGAAATGTCGCAAACATGTGAATTTGCTTTAAGTTTTACTTACTCCCCACAAATAAAAGTCCTATTTTAGATTAAATCTAATCAGCCTCAACAAAGTTCATGCAGCGGAAAATCTATTCCCAAAATCCAGAAGGAATTAAGTTCAAATTTGTCCACCAGAAACTTCATTCTGGATGTATCCATCTCTATCGAAGTCGGTCCTCGAGGTAGTAAATTTCTTATCGCCCTCCGGTGCACTTCAAGAAGTTGTATCAAACTTTTCCCTTGAGAAAGAAGTATCCATTAACATAGTTTTCAACATGTATGGCTAACCATCATCCAACAGTGTAATTTTCCGAGCGATGAAAGCTTTAGAACGCTTTGCGCTTCCCCTGTGTGTTTTTTTTCATTATTCATACGGAGAACTTGTACATTTCTATTTAATTATTTGAATTATTTGAATATGCTCTAAGTGCTTGTATTAAATTACTTATGATACAATTAATTTTTGTAATGAAAGAATTCCACACCTCATGGCGAAAGAAATAAACAGCCGTTCTGCTTTAGTTTTTGCATTTCACGTACCCGATCGCACTGCACTTTCTTGCTTAATTTCGCTCCAGTGAAAATGAGCTTTAAAAGCGCTCCCTTCAGCAGGAGCACCTTAGATACCAATTTCCAGCAAGATCGAAAGTGTACCGAGCGTACCGGCGGCGCTATTTTGCCCATGTTTTTCGATGCAAATTTTCCGATTATGATTCCCCGCACCGAACGCACCAGGGCAAAGTAATTATAACGCGGTATGAATATGCAGATGAAATGTGTGCAGTCTTCAGCTCTTCTCACTCGACGCAGTCGCTACTCTACTAAAGGCGGGTGAGCGTTTTCCGACCGATGCTCGGAATCACTTTCCCCGGCTGATGCCTCTAAGAAGGCACGGTGTGCACGGGGGAGGAAACAACAAAACCGCCATTAAAATAAACGACTACACCGACACATTTACTAGCGATCGCCGAATAAAGGTGGGAGTCTGTTCTGTCGGATGGGGTTGCACATGCCGACGCCTGGAAAACCCGCATCGTCAAGAAGCTCCCAGTTCGTGCTCGTCCGCATGCATCGATCCGCTAGGATGCGCAATTTGAGAGACTTCTGATGGACGCAGAAGGATGTTCGTTTTATTGCTCTGGCGTTGCTTTTTAAGAAGGAAATTACTCGCCCTCCGTGGAGGGCCCGGCATTAGCTTTTGGCACACTTTTTATAGCTCCGCCATTTGTGCGTACGCGGTTTGGAAGCCGAATGTGGCTCCGGCACGGAATCACTTCACTTCGAGCGAGAGGTCTTTGGAGAACCCATTCCTTGTTCTCTCCTCACCCTGGAGGGAAAACTACAGTTTCATTTCAGCACGTTTCAGCGCGTGTGATCCTCAAGCTATACCTTCGTCCACTCACTAATGTGCCTTGAGAGACGGTTTTGGAGACGGTTGGAAACAAAAACAACAGACTCCGTACAATTATAACCTTTTTCGGTGTGACGAGATGATACGGCGCCCGAAAATGATCCATTTATTCTCCGCCGACAGAAAAATCGTTTCGAGAACCTGTGGCGTCCATTTCATCGTGATCCGAGAATGATGGAGCGAAAATCACCCCCTTGTGCCACCCGCCGGGTGGGTGGCGTCCGGAGTTTTGGGCGGAACGGTCACATATGCGCCAGAGAGGGGTGTGTAGGTTGCGAGCATACTAATCCACCCGCACCCAACTGATGACACAAACGTGACGTTGGCAGTTTTGCAAGGATTTTCACTTTTTGCCGCTCTTCGCCGGTGAAATGAACACACACACATTCACACACGGGGAATGGAAACACAAATTAACTGACCCCGGTGGTGTCTTTTTGTTTCGCTTCTTTCTACTCTCCCGAGGATTACCTGCATTTTCCGGCGCCGGTTTGGATAGCATTATATCTGTTGGGACTGGGAATGACTGGACTGTATGCTTGAGGCTACAACCGAATGGCAGAAAATAACTCAACTGTACAAACATGAGTGGATGTTGAAGCGTGCAACAAATAGTTGACTTGGAATTGGATGTTTTCGGACGTTCAGTTGTTCTTTTGTTGTATTATACTTTATTGTTAACAAACCAGGGAGAAGAGGTCGTTGAATTGATATGTCTAGTTTCAACTATTAGATTACAAAAGTCTGCATTTTTAGTTATATTTTTACACATGTCAGCACATTTGCACCGCATTATTCGAACGTGTTTTAACTTGTTTTCAACTCGCATTGCTCATAGTTGTAGAAATGAATAGTTTTATCTCCCATTTCATTACCTTTACACTGTTTATTGCATTTATTTACGTAGAACATGCTTTCTTCTTATTTAAAATTACAGAAAAGATATGAACAATGTTTTCATTCTTGAATTTATATCCATCATCCCTCCGTACCTGAAGCTGAACGCGGCTATGTTCGGCTAAAAACAGGTGACTGACTGGTGATATAATCTTTCGTGTTATTTTCGGGTTTTATGTAACCGACAAATGGGACCCAAAGCACCCCCCATTCTCGTTCCGGAGAACGAACGGGGAAAACCACTCACCCGGAAGCGGATGAAAAAACGGATGGATGTAAAATGAGCTGCAGCTCGAGAATGTGATGTGGTCGGAAGCAAAAACAACCACAAAAAAGGCACTAAAAATCGGTGGAAAATACACTACTCTGCACATGCACCCCGAGCTCGGGGTTGTGTGTTCCCAGCGGGCGTTTGGCAGCAGTTTTCCCGACTCGTGGGCGAAGAAGGGAGCAACGAGCAGAGAGGGGCGGTGGCTTTTAATCGAGTAAGTGCCCCAGTCTAAGTTGAAATTATGAGTTTCTGTAGCATCAATAAGTGCCACTTTTGCCGAGTGGTTGGCACAAAATTCTGCCAGATCCTGTTCCGGGCCGGGTTTAAGAATAGGGCGTCGGATTTGGCCGCTTTTACGTTTCAACTCTATTCACCACCCTCCGTAAGTGTGTTAGCATGTATGTGTGTGTGTTTGTAGGATTGTGTGAAAAAGTTCCTAATTGCAAAACTACTCGCTTCCCGCTTGCAACAACCGCGAGTTCGACGTGGTTTATTTTTGCTTGCATTAAGCGATTGTCAAGAGTTTTCGAAAAGTTTGTTTCGGGCCCCGTTTCGCTTTTTACACTCGGGCGAGTAAAATACTTTTCCAGCTACTTGTTTTAGCACTAGGAAAGTTAGGTTAATGGATTGAAATAGTTAAACAAAATGGGCATCAACTTCTGTTCGCTAATGTGATTGATGTAACATAATCATGTTTATAACTCGTATGGCACATTATTTCAAAAGTGTTTTCTGCATACTTTTGCACACATGCTGACTAAATTGATTACATACTTCAAATCCCATTGGCCTCCATGTTTGCTTCTGTTGTTTCTGATCACGTAATACTTGCCAGTCCAAAATAAAACGGTAGATTTAAAAAGGTCCACAAGCAAAAGGGTTTTCCGCAGCGATCGTTACCAATTGCTGCGGATTCTACTTGGTTGGTGGGGAAAAAAAACAAGTCAAGGGTCAAAGCGAACCGTCGATCCTTCGGTTGTCATAATAACACGTAACGTATGCGTAAAATGGCATAAGTGCACACCGTATAACTACATTACCCGTTAGTGACGGGAAAGCTGAACACATAATCGAAGCTCGACGGTCGGCCGCTCGCGTGCTCCGCGAACGGTTCGAGTTTTCACACGAGGAAATCGTACAAAATCGATACAACTTCAGTGCGGCCCAGTCCAGCGTCAGTTTTTCTCAAACACGCTCCAAAGGCGCACGTTTGCCGAAGGTTACGGTCAAGCGTGATCCGCGTTGGTAAGAAAACGAAGAAATGAAAATGAAAAACATGAAAAAATAAAAGAATAACAATCGAATGCGAGTGAAAATTTTTAACGACCTTTTTTTAAAGTTTCCCCGGCCAAAGTTGGTTCGCTTCTTTCAACGGATCGATCGGTTCGGTCGAAGCGGAAGCCAACGTGAGCCAAATCACGTGTCTTCAAATCGTGACCTTTCCGAAGTTTTCCCTCCACGCCAAGGAGGCCGCTGGACCACGGGAAATATAGAACACGAATAAGCGGAGCGATGGAAAAATCGCGGATAATTTGTGCAAATACTCGCGAAGCCCAACGACCGACCAACGAGACCGGACGAAGTGTTGTAGCGTGACGGCAAAGAAAAGGGCAGATGAAGAAAAACCGGCGAGGAAAACAATAAGAATTAGAGCACGGGGAGAAAGCAATCCCCGTCGAAGGGAAATGCAAGAACATCCTCCCAGCGCCGACGATCGGACAGCTCCATCGGAAGGAAGCCCATCGGTATGGATTATAACGACACTATTAAGTTTTATGCGAACCATTTCTTTCCATGGGCTCGTGGTTTTTCCGGATCGTTTCCTCCTTCTCCCCGGGCCTCCTTCTGTCCGCCGTTAGAACTCCGACGTGTGTCGGTTCGCTTCCAGCGTCCTTTCCGTCGGATCCACGCAACCTTACTTAGTTGGAGCTGCCTCATTTTTGCCTTTGTCATCCGTTCTTTCGCGTTTTCGCGGGCGTTTTCGCGCGCGTTTTCCAACGACACCGGAATGCGAAAAACATGGCGATGTGACCTCGCGACAATCAGCCATGCCAGGCACGTTTCCGCCAGCTCGGTTGAGTGGGTAGGTGGGTGGGTTCGGTGGTTGGCGGTGATGCAACGTGACGGGATTTGAGCGAACTGACGTGAAGCCTCACCGCTTGGGGGTGTGTGCCTTCCTGTCCTGTCTTCCTTTGCGGGTGCAAATGATTTCCACATTATTGTTGCGACTGCACTGTTTGTGTGGGTGTGTGTCAGCATGTACCCGATGTCGTGGTGTGCGACTATCCTTTCGAGGCTCCATAGATCATCAAATGCGGCGGGCGAGCTGGCCGAGTTGGCAGGTGGAAGCCATTTCGGGGAAGTTTAACAACGTCCTGGAATTGACTTAATTTTTGATTTCGATTCACTGCGACACGTTTCCCAATCAAGTGGGAAATGCAGTGGTTTGCTAACAGTTATCGCGCACCGTGTGTCGTTTTATATATTATTTACGGCGGGATTGTCTGCAGGGGATAAAAATAAGATAAGCGAAATGGTGTGCCATTGAAAACTCTGTCTCGCTCTGTCCTTGTTTCTCTTCCGCTTTAAGGAAAAGTTTTTGTTGTGCAATTTTTTACACATTTTCTGATGCTATCATCTGATATCGAATGTAATTATACACACCTTATTGACAAGTGTTTTATTTCAATGTCTTTTTTATGTTTAAGGGTAAAACACTGCTGGTTTCTACCACTTTAATTTACTTGATTTTTTTTTACTCACGAAGCATTCAAGTTGACTAAATAAAATTGTTATGATTAAAACATATAGAAAACAACACTTTGTTACATGTTTTCTAACGATTTCCAACCCGTTTTCTTGTTTTGTTTTACACTATATTTAAATTTATGATCTTTTGTTTTGCAATATATTTGTATCTATATTTTCCTTCAGATTTTTTTCATAAAAATGCGTATGAGGCAGAGCTTCCCAAATGGGATGATTTATTTAGAATAAAATTCGTTATTTATACTCCTTTGTGACATCCGCAATCGAAGTCCATTATATCGGTCAATATGAATGATTTCTCCATTGCTCCCGGATTAAGTTAAAAAAAGTGGAGGGATGTAATTGTTTTAGTATTTAAATACTGTTACATTACTGACTTATGGTTGTACATTTTTTATGTAACTTTTTTACCTAATTTTTTTTCAATTTAAATTATTCAAAATCAATACGCAGCTATCCAGCGGGAAATACAAAATCAACAAACAGTGCAAATGCAAGAGATCAGCCTAAGCCAACCACTATTTTGATAGTTGCCGTGCATTTTTCATCGAAATCTGTACAAGCTGTTGATTTATTTTTCAGAGTAATCCTCTCAAACCTGCTTCCGTCCGGCACTGGTCGTGGCCCTTGCCCATTCCCTACCCATCCACGTTCCGCAACTTCCGGTTCGATGTCCTCTATCCCTCCCGAAACGGGCGTTCCCCGTTACGTAGCTTCTATAGTGCCTTTTGAATAATTCATCCGGCGAGCACAACGTTATGAATCCGATTGCAAGTGTGAAGCAATAGACCGGATACACCGACTGAACCCTACCGTTCATCCTCGCCACCCCGCTCCCCCTCCATCGATGAAACATTTCATCAAACGCTACAACCGAAAGGTGATGATGCCGGTTGATGTCGTTGTTGCGGTTCGGGCGCAATATTTGAACCCGCCTTCCGTCCTCTGGCGCGGCGCATTATTTGTGCGTGAATGTTTTATGACAACGCGGCTTCCGTTTACCAACGCACCGGGACTGGGACGACTGGGAATCAGGTTAATTGATGATTTTAATTATTAACACTCATCCGCGGCCGATCAGTTGCTTCCGAGTGTGCGGGCTCAGGGCTTTCGGAGAGGGTTTCGATACCGTTCCGCAGCCGTTTGGGGCTGGTGTGTGTGTGTGTGAAGCCAATTGCTTGTGTTGTTGCATTGTTGCTCGCCATTCGACAGTTCCACTTTGTGCTGTGTGAAATAAAAATGAAAATCAAACCTACGCAAAATCCGTTTGGAAATCTCCTCCACACACCATTACCATACGGTATGAAAATGCATAAATTTAAGAGGTGCGCTTGAGTGAAAGGGAGTGGAGGGAAAGTTTTTGTTTCGCTAATGAAAAGTTGCTAAAGAGAAAAACCAAAACGGTTCCTCCGAAAAAACAAGTTTGTGAGGCGTGTCATGGTGGATGCCGTGCGGAGAAATGATAAAATAATAAACACCGATGTCAATGGCAAACTTCCGCGGGGTGCTTTCATTAGCCATTATGAGTGTGGTCCTTCTCTCCTTCACTCACCCGTCCGTCCCAACCCACTCCCAACCGATGGCAACACGGATCGCTGGAGCTTTGGCGCCAGAAATGGAACCCTCTGGCGGATGGCGCTGTGTTGACTTACTCGTATTTTAATTTACTTTTCGCTGATTGCGGGCGCACGATGGGTGAGCATTTTCCCGTGCGCCCTCGCACACATTTTCCAGCAGGAGTGTTTCTTGCGCGACGCTGCTGTCTTTCTGCTGTGGCATTTCGTTCACACCGAATACCGCGAACGAATTTTCTTCGCATGGTACGCGTGGGAAGAACTTACGTTTGTTATTTCAGCCTTTCGTTCTACGTTCCACCGAGTTGAATCACTTTGTCTGCCGTTTAGCTCGTTCTTTAACCAGTTGACGGTTACAGGCTGTAGGCTTCTTGCAGCGATGTGTAATTTTATTTCCCTTTCAAATGTCAAATCCCACCAATGAATCATTTGCAATGCATGCGTGACAAATTTATCTCGTAAATTCGTACCTTGCTAAGGAGAAGCAAATACGACATAATAGACAAATCCTTTACGGACTCCGATTTATGGTTGATGACGACAGGACTTTAGGAAAACACTGGCAGTAAAATGGTGGTGTACGATCGATCGTTGGCCATTCCTTGGCCACGAAATCGTTTTTCCTCCGAATGCCCACAAGTGCGTCGGCATCTCGTCTCAGTCGCATTGTTCACTGTTGATTAGAGGCGAAAGTAGTCGAGTGTTTTTGTGCGCATCATTGTGCCTGTCATCATCATCGCCGATAAATGATACGCTGCGATCGAAGCGAGTAACCATCAACCCGAAATGGGCCACCATTTGTCTTTGCCAAAAACTCGTTCAGCTTCGCTTCATAAGACAAACACTGGTGCTGTATTGTGCTCGTGGTTTGTGTGTATGTTTTTTTTGTCCGTGCAAAACAAATGGTTGATTTATTTTCGATCAGCTGACTAAATTGAGAACAATGTCGAAGGAAAACCATCTCCCGCCCGTTTGGGAAAGCCATTCGAGTTGATGCGCACGTTCGCGCACACAAAAGCACATCCATTATCGGCTGACGTTGATGAGTTGATGTGAGTGTCGCACTGTTAGATTGCTTTTTCCACATCGTCCGTTCTGGGTGGTTTACGGCATGCGTTTGTTGTTTTCTTCGCCCGAAAAATCAACGCCAAAGAGATTTTATTCTCGACGAGCGCAAGAAAGGGGGTGAACGTGTTTAGGTGGTTGGGTTGGTGCGGGGAATCATTCCAACCAACCAGCCAACGGCGGAATTCGGGACTTGAGATTTGCGTCAACAAGCGTGAATAAAAGTTTGCTATTACTTTCCCGATTTGGCACGCAATCGGTTTGAAGGTGGTGGTGCGAAGGGCGCTTGATCGAAGTCGTGCCGTAATTATCGAGCAATTAATTCCGCAGCAGCCCAAGGGATGAGACCTCTTGGGGTTCAGTTGTGCTATTGTTCGGCGCTCGTACGATTCGGAGGAAATACCGCAGGGTGTTCGAAAAACCAGCGGAGATGTCGAAGTTTTTGATCGAAGCTCGTCGAAACCGTTCCGTCGGGTTTTTGCCCGATCCCGTACCTTCCATTAGAGCCCGCTAAAAGCACCTTTTGCGAGCACCCTTCTTCCCCTCAGGCATCCCTCGGAGGTTGAGGAGATTTTCATTTATGGCCTTCCACTTCCACACCACTTCCGCGAACGTTTTGATGCGGAGTTTTTGGTGGTACGCTTTCATTTTCATTATGCTAGGCACCGTTTTCACTTCCCTTTTGTCAACGACAAAACAATCGAACAAATGCCTCAATGGGAGGGGTTGAGCTGCATCGGTGGAGGAAGAGGAATTAGACGCAGATAAAAAAAAAATGCTGCCCGAGAAATACAATGGATCCCAAAACCCGAACCGAAGATGGCCGCCGATGCAGCGGATCTGATCTTGAGCGTCTTTGTGGTGCTGAAATAAAGGAACTCGAGGATTTTCTTTCTTCTCGCTTTTGGCTCGAAACTCGGCGATGGCAGAACCGCCTTAACCCTGACTGGTCCCATCGCCATCGGGAAAGCGAAAGCGGTCTCTTGTAAGAAAATCCCGTCCACACGCACGCAAAATGGAAAGGGAAAAGCCCATAAGCGAAAGATAACGCGGGCTCATTATCGGTTTAATTGAACGTGTTGGTGGACGTGGATGGGTTTTCTGGGTGACCGAGGATTACTTTGGCCGTCGGTTTTTCCTCGCGCGCGCACCATTCTCCCTGCCTTAGAGAGGGTTATCTCTCGGCCGTTATTTTCCCGGGCCCGTTTATGGACCGAAAATAATGGAAAGCCCACCGCTTTCGTTGATGCTGATGGTGATGATGATGATGGGGTGCGTCTCCTCGAGATCCAATGTTCAATTAATTTGCGCACGTGCGTACCGGGCCCTGGTTTTTGCCTTCACAAGCTCGACCGGAATGCTCTAATGTTGTGCTTTTCGATGTGCAAACATAGACCTCCATCCCCCATTTTCGGGGCGGGCCCTCTGTATGTTTCGGCCGGCCAACCAATGCTACCGGTTAGATTCGGTAACGCATTCGAACCAGCCGAGTTGTATCTGGAGCATGACCGACAGCCGCATGTCGTTGTTTCGATCGTGCAAGATGCAATGGGACGGTGCGGGACGGTGCGAGATAACGCCCCGGGTTTGTGGTGCGATCGCTTTCGGACTGGAACCGAGTTTTCGGGCTGAGGTTTTTCTGTTTGGGGCCACTGCGGTGGCGAAAGGTGAAACCGAATCCGAAACCCAGACCGAAACCAACAACATACGCATGGAGGAGGGAGGCTGTGGCGCCTAACCTTGACCGGGTAACCTTCCGGAGTGGCGAAATCTGTGCGAGTGATACATTTTCCAGCAGTGGATGGAAGCTGAATTCGTTGTGAATTTATTCAACCTCATCACGTGTGCACATTACGTAAGGAAGCCTATTAGTGAAGGGTGGAATTATAAAATAAT
>KE525248.1:416469-428500 GCA_000441895.2 Anopheles sinensis | reverse complement strand
CTAGTCGTTTTCCGTTTTTGCAAGGAAAAATCGTTAAAATTTGTCTATTTTTTTTAATGCATACGTTAGTGGCGCACTTAGTCGAGTTACTAACAATTTGATGCAATTTTAAAAATCTATCACAGAATATTTAACAAATTTATACCAATTATGATCTTAACACCATTATTCTTCAGAAAAACATCTATTTATACAGTTTATCATGTAAAATACACGAAAAAAATCGTATTTTTCTTCCCAGCTGGTTGTTCCTGTAATGATGGTATGGTTCCTATAGCGATGTACCGTGTTCCTATAGTGGTGGTAGTACTTGGAAAACTTGGAAAATACTGAATAAATTTTTACTGTAATTTTTTTGGAAGCATATTTCAAACAAAAAGGCCAAATAACTCAGACCAATGCATTGTCTTGGCCATAGACCAACGCATTCCGTCATATAGACCAATGCGTTTTGCGGAGATTGTAAAGCCTTAAGGAAATCTTGGCACTCCTGATAAATTCGTAAGGAATCCAGCATTTTGGTACAACCTGAATTTTGGAGCTTTAATATATTACGGAGTGGCAAGGCTTATCTTTTAAACACTCCGTAAAAGGGCAATGAACATTTCATACTAGTGCAAATAACGCTATCTTATTTATTTCTTCGTTGAGCTAGGATTTTATTCCACTACCTCAACTATTTGTATAGCACCACTATAGGAGCACTTACCCTAGCAGTTATTTCTATCTATTACATATTTTAGCTGCTTTTTTAATAGAGTTTAGTGTGCACTAAAAACACGATCAATACAGAACGGTCAGAATGTAAGTCCATAGCCTTTTCAGTCTAAGGTGCTTCTTGGAAGTGTTTCAAATAAAGTTTTGTCGGAAAGGGACAAAGCATAACTTTAGAGCAATCGTAAAAACATAATTCTTTTCTCCATCCCTTATTCATTGAGTAACGTCGGGGCTAGTTTTAAATATTTTACAGATTACTGTTATAAAGTAAATAAATAATAAAGGCATAGAAGTTCAACATTGTATCAACATGCGTTAATTTCTCCTTATGTGTTTTTCTGTTCATCTGGATGAATTGTGTACTTAATATTAGTTTTGATCTAGAGTTATTTTTGTAAAAGCTTATGTTTTCTTCCATTATTCTATGCACATTCCTGATTGATTTTATGTTTATTTGTTCCCATCACTTTCAAAAACATCTCAAAAATACAGAGGAAATTCCTTTTATTTAATTTTTCAATCAGTTAGACTTTCTTTTTGACAAATGTGACTTTTCTTCATCCTTTTCGCTCTACAAAAAAGGTTCCAACCTTAAATCGCTCCAACCATCATCATCGAAATTGATGGAATATTCTTTAAAAAAAAACCCTGCAATATTTCACCAACCTGCCCAAAGCCATCGTTAACTCGTATTTGAATAGCAAAGCGGTCGTTATCCATTCATTCGCAACAACGAAGGGGAAAAAAAAGAATCCAAATCATTCTTCTGCCATTGCAACTCCCATGACCCCCAAAGGTCCCGGTCCGGATCGTAATGATGATGTTTCCTTTCCTTTGGCGCTGTCGACGAGGAAGTCGCAAATTAATGCTCACTGATTGCCAGGTTGGTGGAACGCGTAAACGCGCGCGGATCTTTGTTCTCCATCCGATCCGTTCCGAGCGCTTCGTGCGTCAGGAATTTCGTTCCGGGGGGAGGGTTTCATCCCTGGATCATCCTAAAAGGGAACCTTGAACTTCGGTGACGCTCGAATCCATTTGGCACCGGGCCAGACAACGCCGGGACAGCAAACCATCAGCATCATCATCAACATCATCATCACCTATCGTCGTGCGAGCTTTTTGCAAGGTTGTTCTTTATTTTCGCTTCTCCTTCCGCGCTGACCAACTGTTGTTGGACGGAATGACATCATTTGTTTGGCACTCGCACTCGCTCCGTCGTCATTCGGTGGCGAGTAAGATTAAGAGGCGATGTGAAGGCTGCTGCCGTCCGAGGGTGGCCGTCCTTGCCCGGCGGTTCCAGTCGTATTTGTGTCCACTGCGAAATCGCTGGCACTGGCGAAGGCCAAGTTCATGCGTCGTTCCGTGCAGCATCCTTGCCACGGAAACCGATTAGACCAATGTGAGCTGGTCGAATCCAAGGCGATTGGCCGTCGGGTAAGCTCGTTTGGCTTGGTCTGAATTCTGTTCTTCATCTGGCAATTGAGCTTTTACGGGGCGTTCGGTGGTTTTCTTTTTCGTCGTATGAGCGTGTGTGTCAGTTAAAACGATTCACCTCGGGTATCGTCCACATGTTTATCGCTAGCGACAGCTCAAGGTTGAGTCTATTTGGGGGCTAAAGTGGATTATAGCACTTGACTACCGACCCTACCCAGCGGATAAGCGTCGGCGAGGCTCTAAATATTGCTCGTTTTCTTGCAGCCACCCCTAGGAGGCACTTCTGCTTCTTGTTGAGGCGCACGACATCACATTAGTTCCACTTGTGTTTCACCGCCCACGGACGTGAATTATCATCATCCGCCCCACGGCGTAGGTTGTCTTCCCAACGATCGAACATTGTGTCGTCGTGGCACCTGGAGACACTGGAGATTAATCATGGATGAAAAATTCCAACGAACCGATTTCGTTGACATGAAACGGACGGTACGTGTTTGTGCACGTTGGCGTTATCTGTATAGCGCTTTCTGAAGGTGCCATATTTTCCAGACACAACACGATTTTCCTCCTTACTTTTTAGCTTGCCGATGAATGGAGAGGACCGCTCGATAGTCTGTAGTATCATCATGTTGTTGTTTTGACGATAGTTATTCATCCGAAATGATACCTTCGTAATTCGGGCAAGATATCAGAGACATCCCCACTTCGTCCGATCGTTTATGCTTTTCAAAAACATCCTCCTACTTTGCTCCTTTGCTTGTCGGTAGTTTATTGAAAATCACAAAATGCAAATGCCTTTCAGCTATCGAAATTGTTGTGACTGCTGAGCCCTAAGAAGGAGTGACTTTACGTCATTAAAAGTCGTCATTAAGGAATGTGGTTTCGCCGGGAACGAGATTTAATTCACTCCCACCCGGACAACACTTGTACCAACTGCATCGTGAAATGTGTTCGTGGTTTTGTCAACCACTACAGCGCGAATGATTGACTTGCTCACATCTCGCATTAGGCTACCATCCGTCTTTCGATACGTGAAAGTGGGCGGCGATGAAAAGCTGTCACATTTTCTCCCCGTCGGTGCCTTGTTTTATGCTTTTTGGTCTATGCGTATGCGCTGCGAAATGGTGGCTTACAGCATGCTGGGGAAACCAACACAAAACACTGGCGGATTGAAACGCGAACGTTTCTAAAGCTGTTCGAGCAGCTTTCGCCGGCCGTCATCAATCAGCAGAACTTTGTCATTACCGTCGCAACATGTGCGACAAATTGAGTTTTCGTTACAAAATCAAAAGCTGTGTGACAGCGTTGGACAACAGGGGAATCCGAATCCTGAACCATAAGGGTCGCGTTTATTCGACTTTGACGAACCACTCAGCACAATTCCGGTAGGGCCTGTCAGGAGTTTCCGCAAAGGAAAGGCGAGGCTTTCTAGTGGAAACAATATAGAAGCAATAGGAATAATGACTTCGCTGATTGAAGGTTGTTTTACACACGTGAGCTGTTTATTAAATTAATCAAATTAAAATAAATTAAATTAAAATTAATAGAAGGTTTTACTTTAAGGCTTGCCAATAAAGATTATAATCACTAGGAAACGATGAATGGAAAATCGGTTCGTAGAATCCGAAATACGTTTCCGAAAAACGATCTGAATCGTTGAAACGAACGCGCATGAGTTTTCAAAAAAAAAACCTATTTGAGGACCTGCTTGATGTAAAATTGATGGTGAAAACTCTTAATAATTTCCCATCCGCGAACACTCCAAGCGCGTGTCAAATTAGAAATGAATAAGCTTCCACTCGCCTGGAGATAGCGCCCGTCCCTTTTTCTCGCCGTTTCGCTTGACAGATCGACAAATCAATCAATTAGACGAGCCCTTCTATTTCCTGTAACACCACCCCGCGTACCATCTCCTCCGCATCCCCAACCCATTCTAATCGAGCTTGCTCGAGTGCACATGCGAGCGCGATGTACTTTCCGAGCCGCGAAAGCCAGCACCAGATTCATCGATTGATTCCTCGCCGGGAAAAGTGTTCCACCCCACCGAGCCTACCGTGGCCACCGGCTACGCCATCGTCATCGTAATCGTGTTACTTTCTGACAATACCGTATCCTGACATACCGCCGTGCGGCGCCGAAGGTGGCCGTCGAACACGACACGGTTCGGTGCCGAATGTAATTTCATTTACTCCCGAATTGCCGCTCGGCGGTTGGCTTTTCGCGAAGCTGCCTCCCTGTCTCCCGACCGGGCGACCTTTTAGGGCAAAATTGGCGAGATGCCGATTTCAATGTGCTCTTCCGGTGAGAAGCGTGTGCGCGCGTTCCCGAAATTGAATTTACATCGACGAAGGATAATGGCATGTACTCAGTGAATTTACAATCCCGTCGAATCTGTTTGTTCCCGATTCCGGGGAGGCGCATTGGAGCTCCTAAGAGAGCCTTTTTATTGGTGAAGTGTGTACCTACGTCATGCTCGGAAGTTCTGAAAATGGAGATTCCATTCAGTATTTAGCTCCATCGGGACGACTGTTTGTGAAAAGCAAGCATTTTCGCTGTCTAATCAAAAATTTTCTTACCGTGGTAAGATGGCTGAGTAATTTAGTTACATATTGAATATCGATTCAATCAAAAGCCGATGTAAGTGCCTTCAATTCATGCTCGGTAAAGGATTTATTTAATTTTAATTCATCCTGATTCGCTTTTCGGTTGTGAAACAAAAGGGTTTTAATTGTAAATGTACGATAAACTTTCTATTTTTGCAACCTTTCAGTGAGCAGTCGGACGGTTATTTTTTTCAAAAACCATCGTTCAGTGCATTCACCGTAGCCTACCTTCAGGCGCCTGCACAGTTTGACGAAAGACAGCTTAATACATTTACTTTCAAAATAGAGTCGTTACACGAGCTGGCATGCTTAAGCTTTTGTTTTCTTTCTCCACATCGCAATCCAAATTCGGCATGTTTAATCAATGCATTTCCAGAGTTAATTGAGATTTCGATACGCGTAGGCTGGGTATTAATTTACGTGCGCGTCGTAATGTACGTTAAATTATGGAACGCGACACCAGTCCGGTGGGAGCGGAGGGCTGGCAGTTCCGCCCACATGAGTTATGTTGCCTTATCGAATATCCATCAACAACCCCCACCCCACGGTGGTACACGGGATGTCACTTCCGGTCGATGAAGCTGGATTGTGACTGCGCGCAGCTTATCGGCGTTGCTTCCTGTAATTGTGTCTGGTAGATGGAAATTTATTCCTCTTCGCTTTCGGCGTGACCCAGGCGGTTCCTTCGTTGGCGTTGCCTACCATTCGATACGTTACGGCACAGCGTGAAGGTGAATTATGAAACACGCGCAACAAGGGCTCCCGGGCGGTGGTTGGGTACGTGATTTGTGCGGCTCAGTTCGATTTCCTTTCCCCCTGCCTGTTTTTTTTTTGTTTTTGTGTGTCGAGATTAAAGTGAATCCCATGTCGGTAATTCGCCGCCCGCGAGGCCATTGGCAGCAATTGCCACCGAATGCTTCCGATTAATGCTACCCGTGTGCGCGGATCCCTCGCGTTCCCGACACGCCCTGATGCCTTTATGGTTCACCATATGCTCCGTTTCGTACCCGTTCTGACCGGTTTCGATGTGTTGCTTATGCGCTTTCGTTTTGTTTCCTTTCTGTACGCTCCATTTCAGCACCACCGTTGGCGGCCGGTGGGGACGATTCGACGATCAACCCGTTCATCCGGTACTGGGAACCGGCCCGGTTCGATCGAGGTCTGCTGGAGCTCGCACATCAGCACCACGAGCAGCACCGGAGGCGACGACGCAGCATCAATTACGAGCACAGCTCCGCCGCATACGGTCCGGCCAACGTTGTGCGGTTAGATTTTCGCGCTCATGATCGGTAAGTTCGGGCGAGAATGGGTACTGCATTTTACTGATTGTTCTACTTGACTACTTTAAGGTAGGGAGACTTTAAAAACAATTATTAAAACTGCTTTGCTACATATTCAAGCCTAAGGAGTACTTTCATCACATAGTAGAGTTAGACGAGATTAATGCAAGTTTTATCATTTTCTACGTTAAATAAGTTTTATCACGGTGTCTATGCTGCAACACAGGATTCTTCAAATTAATATAGTTAAAAGCCTTTAAAGATACACATAAAACCGACCAATAAAGGTCTGCACAACCTCATCCAAATTCAAATTAAAAGCTTGACAATGGCCTTCAAGTGGAAAAGGTAATAAAAAGGTGTTGGATCAAGTAACACTTTTTGATGTGCTGTACTGTGGTACCACATACAGTTTATTGAGCTGAGCCTGTCTGATGGTTTAGTACAGTGTGATAAAATATTTCTATTTGTTCAGCAACATCTTTCGATTTTTTTAGATTTTGTTATACGTATGCTTGTATGACTTTAACTTAAAAGTTTGTTTTTTGATAGTGACTAAAATTTTGTTTCATTTCCTCATTTTTTCAATAATTTTAATATTTTTAAGAAACGAGCTTAATTTTCGTCGTTAATGGATCAATATCCAAATGTTTCATAAAATGATAATTTAGTTTTCAAATGTTAATTGATCGCTTTTTCGTCAGTTTTATACTGTAACTAAACGAGACCTCCCGACGAAACTCGATTCGACTTGAGCAAAATAATGACGATAAATAAAAAATTAATCAAATGAAAATGGCTCCAATCGTAGGCAACCGAAACGTACGCTTTGCTCCGAAAGCCTTCACCGCCGGGCGGCTTCTTATCAGTGAAAAACGAATTCAATTTTCTCCCGGATTCGAAGGCGGGCCCCCCCCAGCATTGGTGCGACAATAAATTGCATCCTCCGGAAACCGATTTGTTTCTCCGAAAGTGCATCGCCACCGACTGACCGCGCCGAGCGCCAAGCTTGCCCGAAACAATTGCGTCATTAGTTTTCTTTCATTTGTATTAAAACAATTTCCCATCCAATCACACGCCACGCAACGGACCACCGGCCGAAATCGGAGCCAACCGTTGTCGTCCGTCCGTCCGTCGGTCGAATAGATTCGTTTGGTCGGCCATCGTCGGTGCACGGTGTGTGGCCCCGCAAGCCCCGAAACCGCCGGACGGTACGAAGGGCGCACACCAGAACCGGCACGAACCCAGGGCAGGAGCGATGCTGCCCATGACGAAAAGTTTCCGGTCGACGATGTTGTCGTTTTCCTCGTGCTCGTTGGTTGTTCTGGTGACGTGGTGACGTTGCTGGTGGAACTTTGAACACGCCAGAGGTACGGTACGTGGTGAGGGAACCTCAGCCTGATGGGATACTTTGTATCCCTCCGCACTTGTGTCCTTCTGGCGTAATCCGCCACCGGCGGTCGACAGATGTTGCATTCGATGTTGTTTGGAAAACCCAACCGCCCTCCATCCCTACATCCTTGCTGCGCCTTTTGTGGGCGACACTGTGGCATCGTCTGACTCCGTCCCCGGAGCCTTCGGAAAGCTTACCCAACATCCGCCTGGCCACACGGTTGCCGTCCGAGGCGTTCCGTGTGGCTGTGTAGCTCATTTTCATTAAACTCTGCCTCTGCCAGGATGTGCACCGACGGAGGAGGAAAAGGTTGGCGGCGGGAGGGGCAGTGGGAACACCACCCGACATGTGTTTCGTGTCACACAAAGTTCTGGCTGGAACATTGTTTTCCCGCACTGATTAGCTCGCGCTGACACGGACCGTCCGAGGCGGTATCTGTCGAGTTTGCAGCGGCCTCAGGATGAGTGCAACGAGCATATCCCACTGCATCTCCTCGCTACATCTGTAGTGTTTCCAGCAAAAAAATTTGGATAATACCTCTCGAAGAGATATATCTGTTTTTTTGGTTTTACCAAACCACGAGGTTTACCTGTGACAAAACTCGCAAACGGAGTGATAATAATGAGAGACTAAATCTGGTACTTTTCAATAACTCAGTTACAAACAGAATCCGATTCACGAATTTCGTCGAATTTCGCCTTTTTCCAATGTGTGATGATGCACGTTACCATCGACCGTTGTGGTCTTTGGAAGTGATACTCCCGATTGGCCTGAATAATCTGGCTCAGAATTGGAGCGAAATTGGAGCACCGCATTGATGCACTGAAGCGACCCGCTAGCGAACGTTGGCCATCGAGGATCACATTTGAGTTGATTAATTTTACACGATAGTTCGTGGGGAAAGTTTCGCTTCCTGTAATATCATACTTCTGCGAACCCATCGAGCTCATGGACGGCACAGGTGTGGAAAACTTTCCCAATTCCATCGGTGTTTCCTATGGAGTTGTTTCCTTCTTTTTTCCCTTTACTTTCCCTGTATCTACTCTCACCCCGAATCGGAGGGTAAAGTATCGAGAAAAACCCGGCGAAAGGTTGGCCGCAAAGACACGGAGCGAGAGTGGGTGGGTATGTAGTTTAACCGCAGGGGCATAAGAGTGGGAGCTCTAAAGGACAACGCTGAAGCTGACGCAGCACTAGCAGCAGCTGGTAACCGATAAGCCTTGTATTCCATTTTATAACCTCGGCAAACTTTATGCTTTACTCCCGGAACTTTTCCGGAGACATAAGTTTCATCTAGGTAACGGTTCCTCGTCTACCGTTCGTCGGTTCAGGGTGGGGTGGGTTGCTCAAAATATTGTCCGGAAAATGAATATCTGACAGGGAGAGCCCCCCCTTTGCAGCTACTGGACGTCCTCGATAGGGTTTTCCGAGTAGGCTCTATTTGGTCGGTTGATTCATGAGCCACATGAGGGCGAGGTCCGCTTCTTCCGTACCAAACCCCGCCGAAAACCTACGAAAAGTGGGCTGGTGGGAAGTTAGTAAAAGTTTTCCCGCTCACCATTGACAATGGAAACGCCGATTTCCGCCGGTGCGCGTACGAACTGTACTGTAAACTTTTTTTTTCGGCCATTGTCTTTTTTCCTTGTATTTCTCGAAACCGGAAGTGTCCGCCGTAGGAACATCTTGGCTATCAGTTGTAGGTTTGGAGATAGTTTCTCCAGCGATACAGAGCGGGACAGAGTGTATGTGTGTGGGTGTGCGGTGGTGGTGTGTATAATTCAACCAGAGTCGCCGGCAGGAAGTTCTCCATCGGCGATGGAGAAAGAATATACATCGGTCGGCAATGGGGGTCATAATAAGTTTAAACAAGCTTCGTTCCACTATCTCCCACTCCATCCATGCGGAGATTCTGTGGTTTTCGGTGACTCAGAACGGGATCCATTGTTCCGTCGGGGTAGTTTTATATGCGAAAAGTTTGCCGGCGTGAAAACTACCCGCGAACTAGTGACAGCGGCCACTCCATTAGCGTCGCACAGACGAAGACACGCCACACGCCTAGGAACGCAAGGAAATGACCCACATGACTCGAGGAATTACCTGAATTCTCATGCATTTCGTTCGCTTGTTTTCCTTCTTTCCAGAGAGTTCCGGCTGGTGCTGCGGGAGGACCCACGGTCGGTGTTCGCTCAGAACGTCCAGATCGAGAGTACCGACGGTCCGATGGACTACGATCTTTCGCGGATCTACACCGGCATCGTGGAAGGTAAGCGTTTGGTTGTTAGTTCTCCGACTAACTCCTTTTTCCGTGTGCACCAGGCAGGGAGTTTGAGGCTCATTACTTCCAGGATACGCTAATCAGAGCCGAGACAAAAGACGTAGCACCGTTTCGAAGGAACACAATTCGCAAACGGGCGGAAGCTCTTTTGTGGAAAGATAAGAACAAATTAATATTCCACCTTCCACCTAAATCACGAATGTGCCTTACTTGGGATCGCGACGCGTAAACGTCCCGAAAATGGATCACATCTTGTAGATGGAGAGAAACAGAGAGGATCTGCTCGTGGGAGTTGATTGCGAAAGTTTCCAAACCGGCATCAAGTCAAGGATTTTACGTCCGACGTCGCTTCCACTACTCCGCGATGAAGAGATTAGCGGAAAGAAGTGCTGGAATGCCGTGCCTTACGCTTCTCCGGAGTGAAGAACTTTGCCAGCTAAAAAAAATGGGGAACTAGGATGTTCTTGATGCGCGAACATTTCCAACGAATGCACTTTTCATCATCCGCACCGGAGCACTTTTCTGCCCGTTGCGCAAATACTTTATTTTGGAAACTTTTACGAGTAGTGCACTGATACACCAATACAGGAGCACACACACACACACACGGTGGGTGGTTCGAGGAAGAGTGCATGGAGTTACGCTTGTAATTACCTTCCGCCAAAAATATTGTACTATCGTTCGTCTTAGAGTTGCGTTTTTCGAGGTTCTTCTGAGGTGGAAAATCGTACTAACTCCCGATAGTATCATTTTCCACATCAAATTTGTAGCTTAGCGCTGATTTCAGTGGTGGAAAATTATTTGCATCGATGGGATACTGGAAAATGTAAATTTTACCCAAAGTTTTCAAGAGTTTTATTGCTTAGTTCAATCGAACAATCACTTGCAGCAAATCATGTGCAGAGTTTAGACAAATATGCAAAAACTCCCATCAGAAGATAATTTCCATTCTTGATGTTTTTTCTCTAGTTGTTTTTTCAGTTAACAAAATAAAATTTAATGAATATTTTTCGTATTTTCGTACATGGAAAACGTTTTGGGATATTCTAAATCGGGTTAACCAGCGTAAATGTTTTCTCTTATTTACGATTTACCTTAGCTTTTCTATACCTTTAGAAAGCTTGTAGAACTCATCCAAAGTTGAACTTACGAAAACGCAAAAAATTTCCTTAAAAAAAGAAAGAAAATACCCATGCTTTTAGCTTCATCCCAAATCTGTAATGCTTAAGCTATGGCACACACTTGAAAACCGCATCCGGACTACGGTGAAGCGTCAACATCGAGGTTTCCCCAGCGTTCCCTACAGTTTGGCTCGGCAAATTGGTAGCTGTGTTCCGGTGGTTGGCAGCAAAAAGGCAAGCCCAAACACTGGCCCGATTTTCTGCTTCTGCTGTCGAAGCTCCCATGGGCAACTCTCGGCCAGAGGCGAATCCGTTCCAGATGGATGTTAGCTCCTGCCCGGATGAGTGTGGGGTGCTGGAGTGCACAGGGACAGGGTTCGAAAAGCGGAAGCAAAAATTCAGTAATTTTATTCATAATGAAAAATAAATGGCTTTTCAACAAGTTTAATTCCCACTCGCGCTGGGAAAACTAAGAGTTTTGGCAATGGGAGGAAAAAAAGTGGAACCGAAACGAAAAACCATGGAACATGCCTGTAGCATTTGTTTTGGGCTTCCCGGGTTTTATTTTTTTTTGCGTCATCCTTTGGCGAGTGCCGTGATGGAATAAGTGTACTAATAGAGTCCTTGACCGAGGCGGGACGATGTAAAAGCGAAACGCGTGGTTTCGGGGCAGGTTGGTCAAATCCCTGTCGGACTATGTAGTTTTTCCGTCATTCGTTCGTCTAAGAGGGGAATCGGGTAGGACAATGAGAAAAGGCTTAATGTGCATTTTCGAATATACCAGTTTTGTTCCCCGGAAAATGGCCTCCATTTTCTTGACTTCCTTTTCTCACTGCGTCTCTCTGTTTTTTATCTCTTCCTATGTTCTCAACACACTTACATAAGCCGGTAGATGTGTGTGTCTGGGTGGGTGTGCGTGTCGCAAATGCATAATAATTTTTGTGATTCGGTTTTTATGCTGCCCAACTTGTAGAAAGTCCTCGAAAAGCCCCGAGGCGGCCCAAGTAGAGTTTCGTCGTGTTTGCGGGATTCAAAATTTGCGGTACGAGATTTTTCCTCGTTAGATTGCGAGCGGCTCGTGGAAGAGTAAACCGTCAAAAGTGTACCGGATGGGATGGCACGATCATGTTAGGTTTCGGTTACCGAGCGGCGAGGGAAATCTTTCTGGCAATTTTTGTTTCCTCGTTCGGATTTCTCGTTCCGGTTGC
>KE525248.1:405486-416449 GCA_000441895.2 Anopheles sinensis | reverse complement strand
TATGGCACACACTTGAAAACCGCATCCGGACTACGGCAAAGCGTCAACATCGAGGTTTCCCCGGCGTTCCCTACAGGTTGGCTCGGCAAATTGGTAGCTGTGTTCCGGTGGTTGGCAGCAAAAAGGCAAGCACAAACACTCGCCCGATTTTCTGCTTCTGCTGTCGAAGCTCCCATGGGCAACTCTCGGCCAGAGGCGAATCCGTTCCAGATGGATGTTAGCTCCTGCCCGGATGAGTGTGGGGTGCTGGAGTGCACAGGGTCAGAGAGGGATGGAGGGAGACGTCGTACCGTCCTACATACGACAAACCCAAACTCCAACATCACTACCATCACCACCACCACCAAACACCGTTCGAAAAGCGGAAGCAAAAATTCAGTAATTTTATTCATAATGAAAAATAAATGGCTTTTCAACAAGTTTAATTCCCACTCGCGCTGGGAAAACTAAGAGTTTTGGCAATGGGAGGAAAAAAAGTGGAACCGAAACGAAAAACCATGGAACATGCCTGTAGCATTTGTTTTGGGCTTCCCGGGTTTTATTTTTTTTGCGTCATCCTTTGGCGTGTGCCGTGATGGAATAAGTGTACTAATAGAGTCCTTGACCGAGGCGGGACGATGTAAAAGCGGAACGCGTGGTTTCGGGGCAGGTTGGTCAAATCCCTGTCGGACTATGTAGTTTTTCCTTCATTCGTCCGTCTAAGAGGGGAATCGGGTAGGACAATGAGAAAAGGCTTAATGTGCATTTTCGAATATACCAGTTTTGTTCCCCGGAAAATGGCCTCCATTTTCTTGACTTCCTGTTCTCACTGCGTCACTCTATTTTTTATCTCTTCCTATGTTCTCCACACACTTACATAAGCCGGTAGATGTGTGTGTCTGGCTGGGTGTGCGTGTCGCAAATGCATAATAATTTTTGTGATTCGGTTTTTATGCTGCCCAACTTGTGGAAAGTCCTCGAAAAGCCCCGAGGCGGTCCAAGGAGAGTTTCGTCGTGTTTGCGGGATTCAAAATTTGCGGTACGGGATTTTTGCCTCGTCAGATTGCGAGCGGCTCGTGGAAGGGTAAACCGTCAAAAGTGTACCGGATGGGATGGCACGATCATGTTAGGTTTCGGTTACCGAGCGGCGAGGGAAATCTTTCTGGCAATTTTTGTTTTCCTCGTTTTCCGTCGGCGGTGGACTTCTCGTTCCGGTTTCAATTTTACCCCCACTATTGCTACGTGAAGTCGGGAAAACTAATTTCGTTCTTCAGTTTTTTAAAGTAATTTGCGAGCCCGGCGTCCCGCTTCGTCGATTGCTTTCCGTTTTAAACCGTGACGGTTGGGGATTTCGGTGCGCTGCCTGTGCTCCAATGGCAGCACAGCATTGTCGTTGCATTATTAGTGCAATTGTCCCCGGTGAAGCTGCCAGATGCAAATGATACACTTGCCCCCAGCTTGCCACTGCACGTACATACGAACACTCATCCGCACCGGTGCTTTCGGGCTCGTTCAGTTCGCTAGGAATGTTTTTATTTTTATTTTCCCACCCTCGCATCCCGCTATTTGGTGAGGAGAAATTTTCCGACTGAGTGCACGAATTGTTCTCGCCGGGGATGGCATTCGCCAAGCGTGCCGTTCTCATCAACGGTGGTCTCCTGCTCATCAGCAGCAGCACCGTCATCATCGCCCCGGGACGGTTGGGGTTTTTCCCCCGACAGTGGAACGATTCGTTGGCACCGAACTTAACACTTTTCCTGTCATCCTGGCGTCCGGCGCTCGATTGTCGTTCCGTCGACGAACGTTCGCTTTCGGGATGTGGTGATGTGGCCGTCAGCCTTTCGCAGTAGCGAAACCCGGCGCTGAGCGAGGAATAATTCGCAGGATACTATTTTCCGGTACGAGTTGTCGCAAACCGCTTGGGGCCGCAAGGACTCGGTGTCGTTGCATTTCTCTTCAGTCGTAGTTCAACTGGTGGCGTTTTTAAAAACACTGTTTCTAGAGGAAATGTTTCATTTTATGCATACACAAAAATGCATTTTCAAAATGAAATTTTAATTTGCATATAAGTGTATGAATGATATTCTTCAATGCACTTAAAGCTGATTTCTTAATTTATAACTGTGTGATAAAACTCATAGTTTTAACTCATAGTTAATAATACGCTCCAGGGGTTAGACTATTCCATTCCTTTGCGATATGATTTAAATCACCAAAAATTTTATCATTTTCGAGTACGATTGGTTCATTTTGCCACCGTTCAGGAATGGCATGAAAATCGATGGCACGAGAAAAATGGCAATCAATCGTTTTGCATTTCCTTCCAAATTGCCCTTGATGTGAGATCATCCTACGTTGTTTCCAAAGCGTGAAGCTGAATGTGCAGATTGAGAGATAAAAGTCCCGATATCATCATTACCGCCTGGATGTTGTTCTTCAGCTTGTTTTTATTTTCCACTGTCTGTATCTATATGTGTGGTTTTCCCCGTTTTTCGCAACCTTTAACTCGTTCTCTGGCGAACGCGAAGTTCGAAAATCGGATGCCGCATTATCGGGTATGGCTGCTCGGAGGTACTTCTCGCACCTCTGGTGTCCCTTTCCTTCCTTCGGCTACGAAAGCCCCACGAACCCAGGCTTCTCCTTCGGCCAGGCATCTGATTGCAGCTTCCGCGGATCGATAAATATTCATTCGATTTGATTTCATTAGTCTGCTCGATGGCCCCGTACCTCGAGGACGCGGGTTTCATGCCAATTTTCTTGGAAGCAAGAATTGGGTAGCAGGTGCGCAAATATGTATGTAACGAGCTCACGTGTTGGGCGCTCCTCCCAGGTCGCCGATTGACACTCTTTATGGAGGGCTTCATCGAACGAGTAACCGGTTCACGTACGGCACGTTAGCTGGTGCTCGAAATAATGGTAAACATTTTTTGGAAAGCAACGTTTTTAGCACTCGAGAGCACGGTTTTTTTGACAGGTTTATGAGTACAGAACCGGGGTGGAAATAGAAACGTTTAGAGAACGAAATCAGAAGATGTTGTTTAGCCCCATTCATTTTCAAGGTAAAATGTGCCATTTAACCCAGGTGTACGAAACGCTTTCCATCATTAAGACTGATGATTTGTAACATAATGTTTTATGTTTTTATATTAATGTGTGTGTCAATTTCGATTGAAATTTATGTCGAGTTACTGTTATTGACAGAAATAAAAGTTGCTACTTTTAAATGAAGCACACAAACTACTTAAAAAATGAAAATGGACATAAAAATCAATTAGCTTTAAAAATACTTTCGGTACTGATAATTTTCAGTATGAAACTTCTCAAGCTACAAAATCGCTCAACGAAGCTTAAGCCAAATTAATTTAAAGCAGCTTCTAATGATTGGTGACTTTCAACCATATTTAACTCAAATATGCCTGGAAACTATTCATAAAGTACAATACAACAGCAAAACAATTAGTTTTCACGAAAATAACAAATCGATTATTCCTGGATATAAGGACCCTGAAATTGTTAAAGGCGAAATAACGGGAACATTTAGTGTATTCCACCAACTGAACAAGCAATTGAGGCGTTCGGTTCGAAGTTCTGAAATCGTTTGACAGTTTTACTATAACGGAATGATACAATCGTTTAAATCACCTTTCATGAATCGAAAAACTAATAAAATTTTCGCTCCGTGAAAAATGAATTCAAACGAAACAGCTTCCAAACCGAACACATTCGGGGAAACTAGCGAACAAACAAAATAATTAGCATTGTTAAACGCACGGCTACGGTACCGTTCCCAACCGCACCTACCGTCCACCCAATCGTTGGAAAAACAATCGTTTCGTTACTGTCTCTAACGGTGAGTTTCATAAATCAACAGGATGTTCGTTGGCTTCCTCCGAAACGGCGAACAAAACGGAGCTGGTAAACAACAAAAAAAAGCACACAAACGGCGTCCTATCGAGGTGGCGCTTTTCTTTTGCACCCTCGCGAGAACAACGGGGAAACACGTAAACGAGCGCCATTCGGTTCGGTGTCCTGTCGTCCTGATGGTCCCGGGACCGACGCATTTCACTCCCGCCAGCGATGCACATTCCGAAGCGCACCGGTTGCAAGAGCTCGCGCGTTAGGAAGTGCATGAATAAGTGAAAACCGTGATGCACTCGCCGTGCGCTCGTTCATTTGCCACGCTCGCTGCACGATTGAAGGTAGAACCGGAAGCATCGTTGCACTTGCAAGCGAGGGCATTCTGAAAGGAAATAAAAGAATAAGAGACTTCTCTCGTCATTCACCGGGTGGGATGCAGTTTTCACCTTTCACAAAGGGTGCATTTTTTCCCACCCAGCTCGGTGTGCCTCAAAGCGGGAGAAATGGTAGGAAACGGCATCCTTGCCATCGAAATGTACCGTGCGTTGGAGTTTCGCGACCGTGTTGGGGAAAGATGCAGATGAATGTTCGCAACTGAACGTGAAAGAGCCGGTGTGTAGAGCGGAGCGATATGTTAAATTGTGCCACGAAATAATTGACTTTTGGGGAAGCATTCTCTCGAGTTTGCATTGTGCGGGAAGTGAGCTCTTGAGCTACACGACAGCCTCAAACTGGTGGTCGCTAGCGAGAAAGAATTCCCTCGTGTTCGCTTTGTTTCTCCGCCCCGTCCAGTACATGTGAAGTATCGATATTGTTTCGACATCCCTAAACACACGATCCGGTGGGACACTGCTTTAAGTGAAGTAGTTTTCTACCTTCCCTCGGTTCAGGAATTATTCCCGTTCGATTTCCTCAGAAAACCGGTGCGATCAGCGTGATCTTCGATGCCCCGGTAATGAACGGTTCCGAAGGAATGAAGCCCGGCCAAGGATTTTCTGCCACAATGACGTCCAATCCAATTATGAATCGTTTGTGCCACTCCGAGTACCGCTGACTCGGCTGTTTTGGATCTGATTTTCGGTACACAAACCCACAAAGCATCACACACACACACACGCATACACACCCACCACCACCGTTCGATTGGCCGTACTCTCTTATCCTTGTTTGTCCAGGGACTTCGGTAGCTACGGAGACGACTATCTTTATGTATATATGAGGTGATAACGAATCCTAGAAAGCACGTACCGAACCCCACCCTCCACCGAACACGGAAACGCTCGCTCCCGGTTGATGTTGATGAGGGTGCGGAAAATATTACAACCTTGTTCGGGTAGGATAAGAGCGGAAAAGGAGGAAAAGGGGATATCGGGGCGGTTCTGAATTGATTATTGGCTTGAGCTTACCTCAGGAGGGGAGTAGAAGAGGGGTGAATGCTCCCAGAAGAGGGAATAGCATCCGAATCTGGTCCCTTTTTCTGGCATTGTAGCACTACCGGTTGCAACAATAAGCCAATTATTTTGCTCGAAAACGCTAGAAATTATCACCCACCCTCAGACCTCGCCCGTGCCCAGCACACAGTGGGAGAGATTAGGTCGAAAACGCAAAAAAACTGGCATCGATAGAAGGGACATTCGTGACAATTGACTGTGGTCGACATCTGTGGACAATTATTATGATAAGTGTGCAAATTGTTTTGGTTTTATTCGGGTATTGTCGGGCTTAAAAATGTTGGTTAATCAAACCAATTTTAAACTTAATGGGTAACTGTACCAATAGTGGCGCACTTAGTCATGTTACTATCCACCACCATTGTTGCAATTTATAAGTGTCCATAACAGAATATTTTACATGTTTATATTAGTTATGATCGAAACACCATTATTCTTCAGAAAAAATCTATTTTCACCGCTTATCATCAAAAATACTCAAAAAAACGTTAATTTCTTCCCGGTTGTTCCTATAATGGTGGTGGGGTTCGTATAGTGGTGGTATCGTGTTCCTATAGTGACGGTAGTACTTGGGAAACTTGGAAAATACTGAATATATTTTGATTGTAATTTATTTTTGAAGCATATTTCAAACTGAACGGCCAATTTACTCAAAGAACAATGCATTGGCTTGACTATAGAACAATACATTGATCTCATAGACCAATGCTTTTTGCGATGATTTAAAGTCTTAAGGATATCATGGAACTCTTGATAAATTCTTATGGATTCCAGCATTTATGTGCAACCTGTATGGAAAATATTAATTTTGGTGCCTTAATATATTACGGAGACGCAAGATTTATCTTTTGAACGCTCCGTAAAAAATCGAAGAACATTTCATACAAGGACAAATAACACAATTGTATTTATTTCTTCGTATAGGGATTTTATTCTACTACCTCCCTACTTTGATGCCATTTTAATGAATTTTAATTAGTAATTTTATTAGTTTTTAATTGTAGCAAACTAAAATATTCTTATAAACACCAACAACAAAGGGCAATATTTCATAGCAACGTCTGGTAAATTAACTTTGAAGGTATCAAATTATTATTGTGAATTAAAATTTATGCAAATCTAATAACAAACATGTTGGTAGCATCATTTCTAAATTTTAAAGAGAGTAGTGAATCCTTCCTATTATTCATATCCTCCTCGGCGACCAGCCCACTGTGCGCTTCCCCGTTGGACGGGATGTGGTTTTTGCGCTGCGGGCGTCGGTTCGCTGGGAAAAACCAACGGCAGCGGCACGTAGTTGGCAAATATTGAACCTGAAAATCGGATCACTTGTAGCACCGCGCGTACTGCGTTCCATTCCGTTCGACTCGCAGTAATTTATTGATCTAATTAGCATAATTGGAAATGCTGATCATAATCACAGTTATTCGCAAACCGCAACGCCCGGTACCGTCCTCTAATGAGGAGGGGATTTTTCCTGGTCGTTATTCATTCACGCCCGCCGTAATCCTTAGCTGGAACCATCTCCCCCTCCCTCCTCTCTCTCTTATTACCCCATGCTTCCTGTTCCATGTTGAAACCGTTTCGTGTGGGGTAAATTTTCGGCGCACGCATGTATTACAGCTCGCTCGGACGGTCGGGCATGTAGGAAAACGGAAATATATGACCGAAAAAAGTCCATATTCCGAAATGTATGTGTGTGTGTGTATGTAAGGGGAGGAGTAGCCCTAATTGAAAAGCTCTCCAATGTTGATCCCCGTGCCGTGTCGTGATTGAGGCGGAGCAGATCGCGCGCCCGGTTGAGGAATGTCCGGTGATGGGCAGGGTTCTACATTAACCTGATTTTTGGCATCCGGTGGGATTACATTAACGATTGGCTAGTTCCCGGTGCGTTCGCTCGGGTCGTGGGATTAGCAGCCTATGTGTTATTTTTAGTTGCGATTAGTAGGAAAAGCTTTGTTTTCTAATTCGAAAGGGGTTTCTCAAGGGCGTACTTGTACTGGGTGGGTGTAGGTCCTGGTTCCAGATTAGTTTCCCGAATCGTTTAGCTACCATTGTTGAGTGATTTGAGCTCGTAAAGCAAATTGTATAAACGTTTTGCAGTTTTTCGGTCCGTTTTCGGCAGTTTTTGGCTTTATTTGGCTCGAATATAAACTGTGGATTTTTTGGGCCCTAAAACGGCAAAAGCACACCCACAAACAGACACGCGGACGACACCGACACGAAGTCTAATTAAAACACATAAATTATCCTAACGGAACGAAACCGGACGCACCTCCAGAGCGATGGCACCGTCGACGGCGGTTTTCTTTGTGTGTTTGTGTGACTTGTAGCGTTTATTTTTCATTCTTCGTCCCTACTTCCATCGGTCTTCGTGCATGTTTTTCGCTTCGTTCGCGGACGAAATGTCCTTTCCATCCACTTTCCCCCAGCGTCGGATATCCTGTTGGATCCCCCACAGGACACACCGTTAGACAGTGAACGAAAGCTTGTACCGAAAATGAGTGGCTTCGGTGTGTTGGTATAGGTCCTTGAGTATGCCTTGCCGCTGTTTATATTTACACCATTCTCAACCTACATCCACAAACATTCACTCTCGCAAGTCGGTGTCGGTGGCCTCCCCTTCCGGGTTCGGTGTTTTCGGTCGCTCGCTTTTCCCGAGCAACGAGATTTTTATGCTTCCGGCCGAGTTCATGACCCTGTCGTTTGAAGAAGCGCGAAATAATGCGAGGAATTTCGCGGAGCCATTCATATTTTATTATTCCGTTTTCACTTGCTCTTCCGCTGGAATACGCCGGGCTATGTACGGCATGCATAAACTGCACATGAGACCATAAATTATGTTCCAAATAGTTCATGTCACATCTATTTTTTACGCTCCGTCGCGTACATTTGCTCCACTGGAGGCGAACCTTATCAACGAAAATGATGACTGTTAAAGTGTTCGAAACTTTAAAGTACTGTGAATTATCTTGCTTTAGTTTGATGTTGAAATAGTATGGATGTATTTGATCAGACAAAAATCTCAAAGATCAAGACGGCTTACCTTTTCGTTCCCTTTTTCCATGTGAACGATTACTGCGTCAAATTTAACGGTCATTTTGAATAGAAATTTACTGAAATGTTTTTCGAAACACATGCTCGTGAAAAACTCTACGATGCTTCTAAGTTCAAAGTTCATTTCAAACGTGTTTCTATTTTTTGTTCCGTTGCTGCCAAAGAGAATTTCAGATCCGACCCTCGTGATGGAATGTATTTATTTGATGTGCAAGATATGCTGAGGCATCCTTCGGTATGCTTCTGCCGGTGAAAGCCGTTGCTGAAATTAATTATGAAGCAACCGTTCCCATCATCAGACATGCAGCCGGGATCTGGGTTTTGTCCACGGTGTGCTGTCTGTGTGTGTGTGGGTGGTTTCCGTGGGCTAAGCATCCTTTGCGTCATATGAAGAAATCCTTGCTTAGAATTCCAGCTAAAGCCAATTATGCCTCAAAGGTGAAGTTAGAAAGGGTTTTGTTGATTTCTTTTCCAGAAGGACTTTAATTTTCGTTATCTTCACATCTGATTTTCAGCCCAATCGCAGTTCAAAGAGTGTTTAACAGCCTTTTGATGGCCTTAACAGTTTTAATTAATTCTTGCAATCGTAAAATTTGCAAATGTAGCACCAAATTATGAATTTTCCTTTCCTAAGTTGTAATAAAATCAGTAATCTGTTTATTATTCGCTCACTCGTGTAAATCTCTCAAATCCCCTTCCTTAGCTCATTAGACGGTGTTTCGGAACGGTAGGAGAATGGCTGCGATTAATCCGAAGTTGTTAATTTGCCTTAAAGCATAAGTTAAACAAGAACGAAAAAAATAAATGCTTCATTGCAAAAGATTATTCCTCGTCGCACGTTCTTCGCCCATCTGGCCCGCTTGCGCTAGTTAGGAAAAGTGTCCGAACGATTCCATAAAGAAATGATGCTGCTTCGCAAGTGTGGCCAAGCTTGCGCATCCCATCCCATAACTAATGGGCTCGGCTGGAAGCGTGAACGAATGACGGGCCAGTAGCTTCCAGCCACCCATTTTTCCATTTTCCACTGCCCGCTCTCATGGGTCCGGAAATGTTTCATTCTTTTAATTTAAATTTAGTTATCACTAATTACCATCTTGCCCTTCATCCGGCCAGATTCCGGAACCGCGCGCTACTTGCTGGCTGTGTTTGTGTGTGTGTGTATGCATTGACCAAGGAACTACGTTGGGGTTCGTCCGTTCCTTCTAACTTTTTCCCTCTTTCACTTCCAACGACGCCACAGATAAGTTGTAATTAAGTAGTTTTTTATTCGTTCGCCAAAGCGGAGTCCTGCTGATCCTAGCGCTCGTGGGCGAAGGTCCTTCGAGCTCCCGAGTTTTATTTTTCCACCCTTCCATGGGTAAGTCTGTGTTTTTTCTCGATTCCTTTGAACGCCCAGTTTGGGAAGTTTTTTTTATTGTGACCGACAAAATTCCGCATCGTACCGAAAGACGATAGTATTTTTTATCGGCCAAAACTGTTTTCCCTTCGAAGCGAACGGTTTTTGCCCGAGGGATGCGGGGTGGGTGAGGTGGCCACGAGCAACCCGCGGTGAGTTATTCACGAACGATCGCCAATTAACGCACCGGACACTTAACGACGGTGTGACACACTGGGTGGGCTTGCGGTGCGGTGATAACGGCGAGAATGTTTTCCACCACTTTTTCTTGCCCCGAGTGCGGTAGCATTGCAGTTTGTTTTTCTGTCCATTTTCCGGGCATTGGACAAATATTGGAGCTTGTCGAGTGCAGTGTCCGGCTCGATGACACTGTTGTCACATCCCCCCGGGGGGAACGGGAGGAGGCTTTTGTGGGGTCGTCCATTCGAGTGACCAAATCGAGTTTACCACCGTTGTGTTTTTCTCCTTCCTCCACCATATTTCACCTGCGGCCTCAGTGATGCATCATCCATCGAGGGCGAATGTTCTGATTGTGATGTTTTTCCATCCGTCTGGTATCTTTTTTCTTTCTCTCTCTCCCCCGTATTCGTTACCACACATCAAACTGGCTTAATTTCCTCCCGGGGGGGAGAGACATGTTTATACCTTCTCACCACATTCAATCGGCAATCGGAACGGCGGTCAAACACATTCCGCCGCGAGGGCTTTTCCAATTTTTGTTTTCCTTTTTCCGCACATCCCGTTTATTATGGTTACGGCCGAGTGCGAAGGTATAAATAACGGAAATGCGTCGGTGAAATGTATTTATTTTCCACCTTCCCGTTGCGTTTTCCCCAACCCCACCCGGTCCAAGAGTTCGGTGCAAACGCGTAACCACAAAACGTCAACCGAATCGATTCCCTTTGCTCGATTTTATTGCGTTTGAATACATTTGCATTTCGATAATGGTTGCGCTTGGAGAGGATCCAAATCGTATTATGGCGCTTCGGAAAGTGGGCTCCGGGTCATCCTTGAACCTATCGGACCTTCGGAAAAAGGGATTATTCGCTTGCTGTCGCCGTCGAAGGTCAGTTACGATGAAACATCCTTCGTCGACGTCAACTATGAACCCGCTGTCAACGCTTGGAAGACGGCCAACTATATGAAGTTCTACCCGGCGTTGGCAGTGTCTCCAGATTATCCTTCAGAGCCGCAAGGACATCGCCACACACACACAGGCGTT
>KE525248.1:379495-391159 GCA_000441895.2 Anopheles sinensis | reverse complement strand
CCGTCAAAATATTTTTTAAGTACTTAAGTGATGTTACTTTACAATAAAACTTACTTCATTCAATTAACTTGGTTAACTTTTTTCTTATCGTCGGTGAAAATTTGTCTATTTTTTTAATGCATACGTTACCGTACCGTTTAACCATCGTAAGCGGCTTAACCGTACGGCGACACGAGTGTGTGTGTGTGTGTGTGCTGCGTATGTACATTGTAGCGAAATGGGGATTACAGGATCAGCGCTTCGGGTTCTTTATGTTCGAGGCGAGGCGGAGTTTGTTCAACAATGTCACCATGCCGGCCTCGTTCTTCGAGTGTGCACGGGGGTACGCTTTTGTATGTGTATGTGTGTCCTTGTGTATGTGTGCACGCATGGGGGATTTTTGTCATGTCTTTTCGACAAATCAATTGATGACCGCTTGTCCGCTTTTCCGCACGCACCCGCCCGATTCCGCGTTCGATAATCCTTTGCACGATAATCCCTTTTCCGGCAGCGTACATTTTCGAACCAGTTTTTTGGGCCTTTTTTTTATTATTTGTATCAACCTACTATTTACGGGATCCATATCCTCGTTCCATTCGTTGTTGGCTCAATCCTTTCCGATAGCATATGCAACCGGCCCCTTTTCTCCACTCGGCCTCGAAGTGAAAAGGCTTCATCCTTTTGCTACCGAGGGTCAGGGGGAAGAAGGGATGGAGAACGGGTTTTAGATAGGAAAAGTGTATTTCATTGTCAAGACTTTCTTTTTCCAGTTCCATTCCACACCGGAATGCTAATTTTCCGTCTACTTTCTTGCCGGTTTCGGGTTATGATATGCGAATGCGATACCGAATCAAGCCTTATGTGTGTGTGTGTGTGTGTGTTTAGCTTTCCCTCCCATTTTTCCTTTTCACTTATTTATGCTGTCCAACTGGTTCTCAATATTTTCTACTTTCGGGGGCTTCGGGTATCTTTCGGGCTAACATGCAACATCCGTGACGAGTTCAAAAGAATTGATTGAGCAAAACCGAACCCTAGCACAAACCCGGTGGCGTGTGTCTCACCATGTCAGCCGACCTAAACCGAGGGCGGCATGTGTCCGTGCCGGGGGGTGTTTCTTTTTCATAGTCCCCGAAATATGCATACGACGATCGGGTTTTGGCGGACCATTATTTATGAAGCCGGTAAAGGATACGCGAACGGTGCATGTGTGTTCTTGAGGCCGTATGGGAAACGGAACATCCGCCTCAACCCAACGAGGCGCATGATGGCGCGGTAAATCAAGGTTGGTGCACACCCATCTGCGGACCGTGAAATGGCAGAATTTTGGGGCAAGGCGTGTCTAATGAAGCTAGAGTTCATTTTGGGCCTGGACTTCTACTGGTTCTATTAGTGTTGCCTTTTGCCTGGACGGTGTATGGTTATTAGAGCATGCAAACGATGATACATGCGAGCTTTCGGTAGGACTTAGGATAATGATGTATAGAGCGAGCTGAAACGCACCAGATTGATCGACTCGTGGCGCAGCATGACGTATGGCTTTTTGATGATACAAATTTAATTCCCCACGCGTTTTTCTTCCCTTCCCGTTGCAGGCGATGAGCACTCGCACGTCCACGGAGTGCTGACCAGCGACAACCTGTTCGACGGTACGGTTGTCACGAACCTAGAGCAATATTATATCGAACCGGCCGCCCGGTACTCGCCGGAGCTGGAGCGCCGGCACGGTGTCCAGTACTGTGATCTACAAACTCAGCGACGTTAAGATACACCAGAACCACCACCACCACCATCACCACCACCACCACAACCATGACCACCAGCAGCGGGCGGGGGAGGAAGGTGGCAGTTCAGCGGAGGAAGCCAACGCGAGTAGCAGTAGTAGTGACCCTCGGGCGGGTGCGATTTCCGGCGGGCGTGTGTTAAATTTAGTAAAAAAATCAGTCTAGCGCTAGCATTCAATTCAATCAAAAGTCTGACGACGACGACGGAGGGCGGCCGACGACGATGCGCAAGACGCGCAGGAAACGCTGGCTCGAGGAGGTAAGTGACATCAAGGCGATGGAGGAGAGGGATATTGAATCAGCATATTCACGCGTGAGCAACATTAGACGCCATAAAATGGGAAGTTATCCCTCAAATATTCACCACAACATCGACCACCTTCCCGAGGGTGGGGGGAACGCAGCTGGGATGCGGAAAGAGGACATAATGTGTCCAACGCCTTGACAAAAAGGACGAACGACGTAGGCAAACTTTTGCTTGACGTTACAAAATTACTTTCCAACGATTCCAACGAGGAGAAGGTAGCGTTCGGCGGCCGGAAGCCCCGCACGTAGTGTTTGGTGGGTTTTTATTTTTCTGTGCGGGAAAAGTTTGTGGAAAAACAACATAACGTCGGCGAAAAATGGATGGAAACGGCACGCATCCGCCCGATCCCCTTCGGAACCGCAGAACCCCGAGCCGTTTCGCACCTGAGCGTGTCAAAGTTTTACGACGGGACCGTAAAACGACACGTGGGCAAATTGTCTCTACCGCGTGCGTCACGACCGACGACCAACCTTCGGCGTACCGGACCGGTGTGGGATTAGTGTCGTCCTTGCCGCCTCACTCCACAAAACAAGAAAAGGTTAAACAAAAAATGCCACCACCAGTTCGTCATTGGAAAGTTGGACCTCGAGCTGGAAGCTGGCTGTCCACGGAGTACGTGCCGCGGTGTGCATTTCATTAAGTATTGCACGAATCGGCGAACGACTCGGGTGAGGTGTGAAGTCATCCGACGAAAAGGGTCCCACCATCACCACCACCGTCCTGGGGTGGCTGATCATTTTTCCCAACCGGCAGATTACTAATCCGTGGGAGATCAGCGCCAGAAACATGACACGAATATCCATTCACATTTGTCCACCATTCATTCGTCGGAGTTGGCACGGCCTTGAACTTCACCCCAGGATTAATATTGTCACCGCCGGCTCGAAGTGCTGGTCACCAAATGGCAAGGGTGGCGGCAACCGGCGGCATATTTGTCCCATTTGTCAGCATATTCAGATGATTGGAGTTTCCTGCTGAATGAGCTTTTCGTTTAAGTTTTGCGTTTCCATTGGAGAGCGGGAGAACTTATTAGTAGCGCCGTGCGACGACAAAGACTGCAATTTACACGGATCATCGTGAACAGGCTCATTCTCCATACCGAGCGGATTTTCGGACAGAATTTCAGGTTGGATTGCTGACAATGTGAACGGTCAGTGGCAAGACCAATTTCCGTGGAATCTTATAAGGTCTTTTTTTCTGGGAAACTCGAGGCTTCATTGGTAGGAGTTTTTCCTTCGTATTTCTTGCTTGATTAATTCTGCTCGACTAGACTAGCATACATAGTTTTTTGTTATAAAAATGGTTATGTTGTTTAATTTACTTCAACCTTACCAATGATGGTGATGAAAGAGTTTATAAACGATTTAATGTAACATCGCCTTTAATATGCCTTTAATATTCACCTTTGTTTCCATATAGGCAGTACGATGTTTTGTGCGGTCCATAGCGAACGCTTATATAAAGCCTTTTCCCGAGAAACTTATTCCACTTGTAAGGTTTCCTTGCTTCTGTTGCGCTAAGCATTTGCTTTTGTTATTGTACCTTTCATAAGTGCTGCCTGATTGGTGCTTCTCGATAAGTAACTTTCTTTAAATTATCCGACGAACTTGTAAACTTTAATCTTTTACTTTCTTTACGTGGTACAACATTCTCTATACTGAACTTGGCCTCTCTCCATAGAGAGTTACTGTTACCGCAAGACGGTAATATTATAGAAAGGTTTGATTTACTTAAACCTTAACCATGAAAGAGATAAAAGAGTTTATGAAATAGACTCAATATAAAATAAAATCGTAGAGGATGTAACTTGTTATCATTGTCGAGTCGAATATCGCTTTGCTCTACAGATTTTTCTCATTCCAAGAATCACTACCGCTCGACGCACATCGAGTGCGCTGTCGAGAACTAAGGCGTGTGTAAGTTTGTGCGAAATGTAAAAATGGCAAAGCTCTCAAAATATAGGTTTTTGTCTATATTCAAGCACGCTTAAAATCAATGATAGATTTGATACAAAGGACCGTTGTCAGTCAATTACACTTTCGAAAATTTTCAATATCAATTCTGACGGATCCTCCAGGTAGTTTACTGGAATAAGATTGACGATTTTACTCACCAGTGATAGCTATCACTCAGTGAAGTTCGATGTGACAATCAGAATAGGTCTCATAATCTAGTACTGTTTTGAAAAATGTTTCTAACTTATTCTCATTGCTTGGTTCTTTACGTCAGCAGTGACAGATTTCCCAATCATTTCCGACTTTAAATATGCATACTTGCTTTCCATGAAACGGCAGAAAAACCGATCACAAACCGTTCACTAACGACCCCGTTACCCCATTAGTCATGTTCCACATCCTCTCGGTGTCCTTTGATCTGCCGATCTTGCCATCAGCGGACGATGTGTATCTGCAGTGTTTTGAATGCACTTTTTCCATCTTTTTCTTTCTCCTTTTCTTTCCATTCCTGTATCAACCCAACCAAACTCCGCATCCTGTACGATTGTGGTTCCCAATAAATGCCGGATCCTTCGTCGGTTCCGTCTCCGGCTGGTACCGTTTGTTCGCTCCAGCGAGCGCTCGAGAACCCATTCTTAAGCACTTCTCAATCGCCTCAAGCACATGCAAACATGCCCCGGCAAAGGGTTGATCGATTTCGTTTGAAGTCCCAACTCCACCGTGCGGAATGTAACCCAGAGGCTCAACCGAAACCTCCTCCATCGACCCGCGCGCTCCTCGTTCTAGGATTAGTTCTTGTGGACGAATTCTACGATGGAAGGAACGAACGAACCGAGCGAACGACGACGCAAACGAATGAGTGATTTTCGAAACGATTGCTTTTGCAGTGGAAATCCGTTGCCTGGAGCCGTTGGGAACGGTCGGTGGCGAGAACGTGCCTCGTCTGCAACATGTGCTTCCCCCCACCCCCCCCCTCCCCTTTTTTTTCGAAACGAAGAAGTTTCTTTTACTTGAGAAATTTTCATCTTTTAAATGTTAGTTTAGCAGAAAGTCTTCACCGTGTGGAGTGCTCCTCCATTGCCATTCCTGGAGCTCGAGCAAATGGCCTCGCCTCCGGGCGTCCTTCCTCCCCTCCTTCCCTCACGCACCCTGCCAGGGCACACTCCAATCAGCACGCGGACCACACGTAATTCCCACCGCCGACCATTTTCGATCCGGGCGCGCTAAAAGGTCGCCCGGAGCGCAACCGGAAAGCTTTTAGCCTTTTAGTTATTTACAAAGCTTACGCTTCGATGGCATTTGTGAGTTCCGGCGGTTCCCCCGCTCCCCCCGGTTCGAATCGTTCCGCTTGTTCGAAAAGTGAAAAAGACGAACGCAAACGAGAGCGGGGGAAAAAAGGAACAGCCGAGTCGAAAAAAGAAATGGGACGAATTCTTTTCTTTGCCATCCAACCAAACTACCACCTTTGCGTCGGGCGGATTGTGCAGTGGGAACGTTCCAATCCGAAGGGACCGATTGCCGCGCGTCGTCGCCCCTCCCCTGCCCCCGGAGGGGAACGGGGTTGAAATGAATGTCAAATCGAATTCTGCAAACGACGACATCGAACGACGGGGCCCAGCTATTGACACAAAGATGCACCTCTTTTGCTATTTTCCTGCTCCGGGCCGGCGTTTTCTCTTGATCGGGACTGAACAAGGGGGTGGGAGTGAGTGGTGAAGCAGGAAAATAAGGACTTGCCATCCCTCGAATGCTACCCGAGCGGTCCGATGCCATTGTGAGATTGCTGGAAAAAGATTCAACCGGAAGTGGAAAGCGTATTTACATTTCAATGAGTCAATTCTCCCAAGGGGTTATGGACGCGACGGAGGGTAGGGGAGTATTGGGGCAGCTGTGTGTTTGCTGAGTGGCCCGAACGGTTGCCACTCGAACGGCCAGATTGCATTACTTCACCTAAGGAGCCCACCGTTCCACGGCATCGGCAAGGGACGGTTCCGTTCCTTAAGAGCATCCGCAAGATCTTGCTCTCCTTATCCCTCGATCTGGGTTCAGCTTTTCCTAGCGGAACGGAACCATTACTTCACGTCGGCAAGCAACGCACAGTGACCGGTACTTTCCTGCTCATCCAGAGGTCCATTAATGAGTCCCCGAGCTGAAGCATCTGGATCGATCCAAGGGTCGTTTCCGTGGGGGTTTCATCTCCCTCTCAGAATCGTAGTTTAAATTTAGAAAGATTCATTACGTCTATAAATGTAATGCGGTCCGGTGTTCGAATGGTACGGAATAAAAATTCCTTCCTTTTCCCCCCCGGGAGAGGCCCAACAACGAGGACTCGAGCTGGGTGCTAATTTTCCCAGCAAAACCAGAAGCCCCTTGTTGGCGCAAAGAATAACTTGCCCCTGGCACGCACATTACATAAATAGAGATTCTTTTGTGTGGTTCCCAAGCGGGCCAGAACTGTTGTTTTCCCCCCATGTGCACAGACACACAAACACACGCATGGCCAGCAAGGAACGAAGGTGGCTCGTTAACACGGCACCGGATGTGTCCGGGCAGACCAAGAAGGTTCTATAATTGTGTTAATTAATTGGCATGCTTGAAAATCATCACTCTTCCACCCGGCCGGCCCATCCTCCCCCATAGCTTTCCATCCGAATGAATTGGTCGAGGGATTTATGTTGGTTTGAAAGCGTTGACCGGAACCGAACCACTCCAGTCTCCGGATCGTCTTCCGGACGGAAATTCTAATCCCGTGCTGGGGAACTATTTTCGAGCCAAATCCCTTAACGATGAGTTCCTTGTCTTGCATTGCACGTTTCGAGCTCGTTAAAGTTGTTGAAGCAAGCACATTCTAATTAGATCCTCTTATGCTCTCGTCCCTCCGCCCTCTCTCTCTCCGCAGGTGCAGGAAAGCAGAAACCCTTCGCTGCCGCTGGACCTTGAAGTGCCGTACAACAATGACTACACGATAGTGCGCAGCAACGGCAAGACGCAACCGGGCGAAGGGGCGGCATCCCAGCCGACCCGACCCACCATCAACCGGACGATCAACCGGGGCATCATCGGTGGGACGGGCGGGAACGGACCGCCGATTCGGGCCCCGACGCCGACGATAAACAATCGCAAGAATCACTTCCTGCTGTACAACGTGTACAATCCGCAGGGCAGCGGAAGCACCATCATCACCGGCGGAGGAATGGTGGCAGGCGGTGGCGGACTGGTGCCGGAAGTGAGCAGATTCCGTGGACGCGCCCGGTAAACACGACCGGCACGAGCCACAACAAGGACCACTACGTCGAGATCATCACCAAGAACGGATCGACGCGCAAGAACGTCGTCCCCGTCAGCGACCACCCGGACGTGATGGTGAACGGCAACATCAACCTGAACGTGCGGAACGAGCTGCACGATCATCACCACCATCACCATCAGCAGCAGCAGCAACAGCAGCAGCAGCAAAAGTCGTTGGCCAACTCGCTGTACGATCGGAAGAGCACGTGTATGTTGTATCTGCAGGCGGATCATACCTTCTTCCAGAAGCTGGGCTCGGATGAGGCGAGCATCGAGTCCATCACCCGGCATGTGCAGCGGGCCAACTTCATCTACTCAAAGACAGGTGAGTGAACAATGAAATGACCTGGACTAATCAAATGGTTCTATTGTGAAGTTGTCACAAATATGGGAGATTTTTTAGATTAAATTGATAATTTTCACTTTCTGACTTAACACTTTGACCGCCGTGTCACCCAAAAAGTGGGTGATAGCAACAATGCTCATCAGCCCTAGACACTAAGATAGTAGTGAACTTAGTGGACAAAATTGCTAAAAGGTACCTTTTGGCAAGCCTGATTTTTGTTTAGTTTTCGAAAACCGTAGGTTCAATAAATTTGATAACCTATTTTTAACACGTTGACTGCCATGGCTTTCATTTTTGAAGGCCAACTGCCATCAGTTCTAAAAAGTTTTCACCCCATAAATTAAAGAAAATGTAACATAAAAGCTGCGGTAATTTGGAAAACTCATTCTTTGGGAGACTTAAGCCTTGCATGGCCTTAGAAAACGGTCGGTTAAATATATGTTATCACCAAATTTAATCGAAGAAGATTGTACTAAAAAAGTGTGCTAAAACCGCTTGGCAGTCAACGTGTTAACAAATACGATTTTTCTAAAAATTTGTACCAAAACAGCATGGCAGTATACGTGTTATAGAATGCCTAATAGAATTACATTTCATTTTGTCCTAAACTGACAACAATCTTAAAATATTTATAAAAGTTTGTGACGCTTTTACACATTCTTTTGCATTACTTTACTTCAATTTGTACTTATTTTATTAACATTTTATTGCGTTACGAAGTGAACACTACACTGGGCGGAACAAGCATTTCATACCATTTAACCAATTTTCGACTCACGCGAATACATTTCCATACTTTCTAGTCATTCATTCGTGACAGATAAAACGATTGTATCGTTTGCATATAATCGTTAAGCTCAGGCGTCTACACTACAAATATTTAAATGTCCCCGGCTTAACGTTACTCGAAAGGTCACTACTTGAGCTGGTGGATCCGAATTATAAGCTTCTTAGCACCCGCCTAATCTTTTTTCCCATTTTAGCCACTGCACCGTAAGGACTCCCATTCTCATAATCAACATTTCGCCGATAATCCGTGACATTTTCCTTTGAAAAAAATGGTGGGATTATTCCGATCTGCCTTGCAAATTGCACCACGATCTCGACCGATTGCGCTTGCATCCAATTGCTAATGGTGATGGTGGTTCGTTCCACCCGTGTATCGCTTCCCTTCCCCCCTCGCACGACATTCCATTGGTGCCGTGAAAATGCATAAGCATATCGTTCGATTTAAGTAATATTTTATTGTGCCACCATTTCGCCCTCGTCGAGTCGGTCGGTCGGTCGGATCGGGTGGCCCTTTTCGCAAATAGCTCGAATTTTCCGACCCCCAGACAATGGCCGATAAGCTCTCGAGCGTCATGAATCTCTTAACCTTGCAATTCTAACCTCTCCGCCGTTAGTGTTCTGCACTGCAAAGAACGCAAAAGGAAATATGCTAGTGGGTGGAATGTGGATTACGAATTTTACGCTGGCGTATGCATGCTCAGACCATCTTTACCATGCGTCCCCGGTTTCCGGAGTGTTGTTCCTTCCGCGTCTTTTTGTTGTCCGAAAGAGGGACTTAAATCGGAATAACCCATTCCCTTCCCTTCCATCGTCCCATTCGTTCCCTTCGAAACCCCTCGAAGTGCGGTAGACTTTTGCTAAAAGAAACCCATTTATGGCGTTACATGTTTTCTCGTTCGCTACTCGATCGGCTTCGGAAGCACAACAACCCATCTCCAGGCTCTAGGCTAGGCGCGTCGGCAGGGACGGGCTCGGCGACGGAGGCGGGTGTGTATGTGTATTTTATTCTTGAACATTTGCAATTTTTCGTCCTATTTTCGTTCGAATCCAAACGAATACGTTCCCGGCACGGCATCCACATTTGCCGAATGCGAAACCGTGGGCGGAAAGGCAGGTTTTCCTTTTCCTCGCAACCGAGCACAAAATTGGAAACAGTTGGGACCATCCCTCCCGGACCCGGGAAAGCGTGCTGCTAGGCGTTCGCGTACTGTGTGGTTCTCACTCAGCCTGCTGCCGTGTAATGCCGTGGCGCAGAATAGGGTTCCTGTTACTTTCTTTTTCCGATGTCACAGCCCTGCAATGGACGAGGCCAGTTATGGTGCCGGAAGGAAAGGGGGAGGTTTGATTCTTCAGGTGTTTCCCCAGCAGCGAATAGGAAAAACGGTCTGATTGATAACATCGTTGCCTGCTTACGCTAGATGTTGCCTCCTTCGCGTTTCCCCGCCTTTGTTCGAAAAACGTTTCTACAACGGAACAATAGCACGGAACAAAAACTCCGTTTATATTTCCAGCAAATAGCAAAGAAAAAACAAAGATCCAAAAAAGCACATTACTAGGAAAATAACCACAACGGGCCGCGCCAGAAGGAATGGGCTTGGATGTTTCCGCTTTTGTTGAAACAGGTTGTTTATTTTGTTGCAGTTACGCCGTTGTGTGGCACGTTAGGATAGAACCGAAGAGTAGAGTATGTTTATTTATTTCCTGGGAACGAAGAACCGTTGCTTTCAAGTTCGAAAATCACAAACAAATAGCGCCGACGGTTTTGTCCTTTGCCTTGTGCTTCACTTTTCCGTTTGCACCAGTAAGCAAAATGCAAAACAGAAACCATTTTATCGACGGTAGGCGTAGGGTGTTTGATAAGGAATCTGTGATTGCTATCCGTTTAGCATATTTGAGGAGGAGACTTTTTACATATTTCTTGGTAGAAAAGAATGGCATTTTTATATTTTCAAGGTTGATTTTGTATAAAATTATTAGAAACTGGTTATATTGTACTTGAACTAACTTTTTGAAATTAACACATAAAATCGATAAAGTGGACTTTTATATTTTGTTGGAAGTTAAAAGTAAGTTAAAAAATATAATAGGTTCATTTATGCATGGTTAAGTTTCAAATAACATTTTTTTTAGTATTCAATCGAATGGGATTGAAAAATGGTCAATTATTTTACTTCATGCTTATCATATCAATACTGTTGGTCAATACGATCGAAGCAAACGGAAGGAAAATGGTGTTTAAAACCACGAAAACTCATCATCGGCTGCTCTTCGAAGCGCACTACACAAACACTTGGTCCGATCGTTGATTGCGTGTTCCGTGTCATTCCACGCAAATCGCGAAAGGAGCCGTTGTTTTCCTTTGGCAAACAGCATTTGCATGCCGTTTCCAGTGATTGTTCCGCTCGAAGGCTAAATATCTCGCATCGAACGATCATATCGCAATCTTGGATCTCGTTTCGCCGATGACTTACTGAACCGCTGGAATCGTGTTGCCGGAAACGTCACTCTAGAGCTTAATTAAACGACACCCTAAACCATCATCCCGATTCGATGCTGACTCGTGGCGTGTGAAAATCAATCAGATACCGATACGCTTGATCGGACCGTCCGGACGCTCGGTGGTTTCCGGCCGCGCTCGCTCCCGCTCCCGAATGATGTCCCCTCGATGGTTTCTTGACGGCATTCCAGCGCGTTGGTCCTTCAATCCAAAATTTACCGCAGTTATTTTCCGGTCGACACGAATCGTTCCTACTCGCTCCGCTGAGGACGCGTCGGTGAATGTTTCATCCCCGGAACGCGAAGCTCGAAGAAATCTGAGAGGATTTAATTCAATTCCACCGTCCTCCAGGCGAGCGAGGTCATCCCCACCCTCGACTCGACAGCCCGATATCGATGGAAGTAAGCGGTGAGCTAGCTTCCCACCGAAAAGGGTCAACGGAAGCGACATTCCAGCAGCGGCACACGGGGTAAAAGTCAATTTCCTACGATGTTTTCCAGTTCACTGACCCCCGGGAATCGTCTTTACCGTGCGTCGCCCGCTTCCGATTCGCTGCCTCGTCGATCACTCACTTTCCGGGCGAGCTCTTTTCGCTGTGTTTTGCTCGAAAAAACATAAATAAATATCATCCTCTTTCCCGATGGCGGAAAGTTGTTCAACCTTAAGAGCCTTAGCGTACGCTCGTGATTTGTTGAACACGAATTTTCTCCGTTTAATCTTGC
>KE525248.1:348377-372451 GCA_000441895.2 Anopheles sinensis | reverse complement strand
CGGGATCAAAATTGAGACGTTGGGAGCGCATTTTAATTGTCTCTGTACATTGTACAAAAATGGCACAGAATAAATTGAAATGTGTTGCAATTATTCAAAGCGTAGAACACGCTTCAAAGGACAAAGAAGAAAGATAAAAAAGAGAGAAACAGATCGGGTTCAGGGCAGTTGGATGAGTAAATAAAAATAGCACTGAAAGCAAACATCAACGTCAATCATGCGTTCGGGCGGATGCTGCCATGCAAGGAAATCTATGGTTATTGCTTTGCGCCATAATAATAATAATATTGGTTGGTTTATTTATTCGTGATTGATTTAACGCACATGAGCGTATGTGATCGGCATAAAATATGTAAATTTCATGCTTCGTGAGAATGGTCTCATTGCTAATGGTAGAGTGGATCATAATCCGGGAACAAACAGTATCGAAATGACTAATCCGTGCACGACTCTATATCCGAAATGTACCGATGAGCACGTATTATTAGTATCATTAAAGTTATACTCGTTACATGTGCCACAAAAGGAGATGGTTTACGCAGTTTACGCATAAGCTGCGTATAATAATCAATTACATGAATAAAATATTCACCAACTAATAGTTATTTGAATTTACAGCAAAGCACAAATAAGTAAAGCCATTCTATGCTTCTATAAGATTTTCCTACTGTTGAGCGGTTTATTGGCTTTTTTGTGGAAAATTCTCTTAATTTGAAATTGATATTTCAATTGCAAGGTTTTATTTATAATATGAATTATAGAATTCAATGTAAAAGATATTTATTATTTTATTCTTTTAACATTTGAAAAATTGTCTTTGGAAAGTTGGAAGTTGGTTGGTAGTCATACATCGTTGCGTACCAGTAAGTGTAAAAGAAAAATCGCCCCGTTGGGTATACGAATCCTGCCGAACGAATGCTTGACCGGTTCATGTTAAATATCCATTCGTTCTCCCAGGCCCATTACCACACGGCACATAATTTATTTCGTACCATTACTTCGTCTAATTAATACTCAATGCAACCGCCGGTGTTTACTCCTGGGGCGAACCCATTTTCCATTTCCCGTTACGAGCCGAAGCCCCGATGCAGCTTACGGAGATGTGGGCGGAAGTCCGGCAAATTTGCTAAACTAAACGAACCGTGCAACACCTAAGCAGCCGCTCCAGGCACTGCCCAGCGCCTGGCGTCTCGCTTCGGGACCGACGTACAAGAGAGTGTCGACTGATGGCGCAGTAATGCCAACCCTGGGGAGTCGGGGTTGAAGGAAATGGAATCTGATGTTTTTACACAAATGAGTCCTGCCCACCATTGCATGTGTTCGGTGTCACGCTGCTTGGGAAAAACGCCCGGCAACCCACAGAAGACGAGTTTCGAAGAGTGGTAAACCGAGAGTGTGGCCATTCGATAAATTCACCATTGACTTGCCGGTGGGAACCGGTTCTTTGCCGGCGGCACCCGAACACAGGGAATAGGGAAAAAGCGTTTACATTTAAGAAGTGCCGAGCGAAACACCAAAGACACCGGAACCATGCACTGGCAGAGAAAGTTAAGCCCAGTTCTAATCTTTTGGCCACCGACCATACACTTTTCTGGCTTCCCGCCGGCCCGAACCGGAAACGCATTGATGCTTTCGGTACTTAGCTGCATTCTGGCAGGCCGTTGGCAGAGTACCTACCGGTTGAAGCAACAATGGATAAGTGAACATGTAGTTCACCAACCAGACCAACAAGCTTATTGGTGGATGCCATTAAAGGGCCCTCTGGCCGTATTTATCCGAAATGTGAGCATGGAAATGGAAAAAAAGGTGATTTGAAAGGGATGCCTAAATTCTTTACGGTGTTTATCAGCATACACTCGGGGAGATTATACTCCGGTGAACTCCCATTTGAATGCCCCATTATATTTCTATGAAAAGCGCTCTAAAAGCACTGCCAACTCAATGGAAGTAGTTTGTAAAGGATTGAACATATTTTTGAACAAGAATGAATACACATTTGCGTAATTAAACGTTGATCAACTACATGATTGCTCCTTTTTATTTCAACTATTTGACCCATTGTTAGAGGTTTACATTTTCGATTCCCTTCGAAAAAGAGTGTTCTATTTACTGAAATGTACCACTTTGGAGGTAATATAGCTCATGGATTAAAGCATTTCCACATTTATCCATTTGTACAATGTAAAGAGAAACCCCTTTGCCATACATATCAGTTTTTCGATTCGGATGAAAATAATCATCTGCCTTCGCCCGGTTTTCCTAACCTAACCCGGTGTTCCCAACCATCAGGCCGAAACGTCAGTCATTAAGGTACGAGAAGAAAGGCAAACATTCAACAAATGTCATCATGCTTCCATGGCCACATCCGGCGCGCACGGAATGGCCCCCGGCACATCCCCACTCGACGCATAAGAGTGTGCTTCAGTAAGTGAGAATGGCAGAGAGAAAAAGGGAGGGAAGAAGAGAGAAAGTGATGGAGAAGTAAACTGTCACCTGCAGGCATTACCGTGCACAAAGGAAAGAATGGTTTAGTGCAAGGCGTAACGAACGTACAGAGCTCGAGGAACCAAGGGAAATGTAGGAAGGGAACATGAGAATACGACAAACCATCGTTCGTAGTGCATGACGACGATGATGGCGAGGAGAGTTATCCTGGTGGCGCTTTGTATGTTTACACCTTTTCTACTTACCTCTGCTACTCGATTCCGTATGCAGTCCAAGGGTGGAGCAGAGCGTGGCACCTCCTAAGCAATCGTAACCCCAACGTGTCCCACACCTCGCTGGGTCGTGATGCGACAGGAAAACTGCATTTCCGGACCACCAACCTCGCACCGTGAATCTCGGGCAACGTTCGGGTGGAATCTGCAAATTTGCCACCATCGTAGAATAGAGTGTGCTGACGAGCGTGGATGCACCTGATGAATCCCAGCGGATCAAACGGAAATGGGGAAATGTGGGTTTCGAGTGTTGATGGTGTTTGTGTGTAGGACGGGACAAAAACGAAGTGAAAGACGTGTTCCACAAACAGTCACACAATTGTCAAGAGACTACATGTCGCAGATTGGCGATTAACTTTTGCTAATAACACACGGTATTCTCGATCAATCGTGGACTTTTTCTCACCTCTTTTTTTCGTTTGCTATCCCGTAAATTCTCTTGTCTCCCTTTTTGACAAAATGACAAACAGGTCATCTAATTCTCTACAAGTTTTCCTTCATTTACAACCACAGCTCTATTAACTCATCCAATGTTTGTCGTTTCCTTTCCCGCCTTCTTACACAGATTTCAACGGCGACGGCAAACCGGACAACATCACCTTCATGATCAAACGCATCAAGGTGCACAACCAGAACGCGCTGAAAGATCCCTCGTACCGGTTTCCCGGCAGCTACGGTGTGGAAAAGTTCCTAGAGCTGTTTTCAGGTAAGTGGTGTTTTTGGGGAGAAGAGTAAGAACACAATAAGATGAAATCCCATACCGAAACGCTGGCATGGAATGGGTCGAATAATTTTCCACCTTTTATTAGAACCGGTATCGTAGGTAAATAATAATAAAATGGCGCTTGCGAGAGGGGCCGGGTGCGGAGGAAAATGATCCAATAAATCCTAACCAAAACAAACCAAAAAAAAAAACGAAAATCTCTTACGGGAACCCCGCAATCGAATCCGGAAGGGTCGAATAATTCGGCCGAATGAATCGAAGGCGAAAGTCAATTGGGGGAAAACCCGATGACTGGCGATGCATATTTCATTGAAGGTCGTTTCAATGCCGGCCCTCACTGGAATGGCGGGGGGGGGGGTCTGTGTGCGTGCATGGGCAAAGCGGACCGTTTGTGGATCGGGAAACTCGATTCCTGCCAAGTGTCCTTCTCCGTTCGTGAGCTGTCTCATTTTTCACCACCATCGTGGAGACTCGGGCGTCGGGCAAACGACCGAGCGAGCGAGTGGAAGTGCGTCCTACGTCAATTTGGCTCGATATCGTTTCGAGCGATTTTGCAAGTTGGCCCGTACGCTATCATCGCTAGTCCTGGTACGTATGGAACGTAACCGAACCCTCACGTTGAGTGGAATCTAAGCGTGAAGGGCCACCCTCTATAGGAATGCAAATATGCGCCATTTTTTGTGAGGAAAAACAGGACGGTGGTGTGTCGAGAGGGACACGGCGTCTTAAGTAACAGAAAAAGTAAATTGATGAACAAAACTAAAATGATTGTGAAACCAACTTCAAAATTGTATTTTAGATTACTAAAGTTGTCAGGCATCGATGGTATGGATGAAGTTAGTATAAAAATTGCTTTTATAATTTCTTCTACAAGAACATCAAAACACACTATAACAAGAATCCAAGCAATTAGCATAATTCACTTCTTTAAATCAAATACAATAGAAATAGAACTTTCAAGTATTCTTCATAATTTAGCCATAATCCATGCCATAAACAAAAATCATTGCAAGTAATAGTCTTTTGATGGTGGTCGAGTTCTGTGTGCAGGATCTTTAGCAAAAAGGATCGCTTGAATTTTCCACCGTAAAAACCATACGCAGACACACACACATGCAGTTATTTTCCATGCGAGATTGCGTTGAAAAACGGGTCAAATTTTTGATCCCATTACTTTCCCAAGCAAAAACCGATGCCATACGGGTGCTCGAGAGTAACGTAATAAGATAGAAAATTGCCAAAACGATGATTTACCATTTTCCGTCCAATTTAGGTCGTGATTTATTGCATACGACCACTTCGCATTCTCCACGTGGCGTACGTACGTACAACGGACTGAATAACTGGCCACGAGTGCAGCGGCGTTGTTCGATGGAAGGGTTTCCCATCGTTTGGAGAAGCCCCTGCAGGGGGGAGGGAAAGTTTCTCCAGAAAGTATGTGTTGGAACGCGAAGGAACACAGTACCAACACACACGCGGCGTCTGAAATAGACTTTTCCTTCGCTCGGATCGAACGCTTCCACGCACGAACCATCGTTTGGAGAAGGCAAAATCGACCGATTGGCTCTTAAATTGAAGCACGAGTGAGCTGAACTTGGAGCTCTATCGGAAGCGAAAACACAAATGAACCGAACACTACTTGATTCGCTTTATGAACGCAGCCATTCCATCTTTCGATCCGTTCACTTTCTGATCGAACTGCTTCCAGAACAATCATTTGTTTAATGAAGATTTGTTGATTCTAGCTGTCGATAAAGCAATAGAATACAAATAAGCAGTGTAAACATGAATGTTTACAAAATGTCTTTAGAATTACAAACATTATTTTACCTTACCAAAATCATTCTGTTGTTGTATCGCCGGAAGCATCCAGGAGAACATCATTCCGCTTTTCGATTGAAAATTTCTCTGAAAAATGCTCATAATTAAAATAACCTACAGTGATGTGATTTAAGGTGGAACATGCTGCTTGAAAGCAATTGAAAATATTCCTCGCAAAGAAGACCAACGAGAAGACAAACTTACACAATCGGTTCAATTACGCCGCCCTATCGATTATGCACACAGCTCTCGTACGTTGGAACCATGTACTTGATGTTCAGGTATGCATCCGGGCCTCCGCACCGCTCGAGCAGCTCCAGCGTTTCGTTGATCAAGTCCCCGACCCGTCGACCGGCCCGGAAGTCAATCTGATCGCCGATGTTGACGCGCCACTGCTTGAACAGGTTCAGCGTCGGAAGCAGCTGCCGGTAGTACGGCACCAGCACGATGCCAATCGAGGGTCCTGCGAATGGAAAACGAAGCGGTCGGCAACAGTTTGGTCGAGGTTCCTTCCCATTCGCTCCGTTTGATTGTCAATTAAAACATCATTGTATAATTGACGGGCGCAGGACGCCTCGGAACAAAAATCCAATGCACGAAACGTCAAGACGTGGCGTTAAATAATAATTACATGCTTCCCACACCACCGTGGAATTACCGGCGAACCGAGTAGCATTCCTCCGGTAGGGAACACACAAGCAGACAACCGTGAAGGCCGACAAACATGTGTGCCTTTCTGTGGAGATTGCTGTTTTTTTCCTCCCCATTCATGAAATTACATTCGCCCGGCCGGGAATGTTTCCCGTTTTTCCCTGTGGTCATTTCGGGCTAGCATGAAATGTACAAAAGTAGCATAAAATCACACATACACACACCCCATTTTCTTGCACAAAAATGCCACGCTCGTACGGCGCCGGGTTTTGCTGGCGACCGCCGGAGGCGCATCCCGGGTACGCTTTTGTTCTGGCAATTTTCCACCGCATTTCATTTCTCCCCTCCCCCTCCATCTGCACCCTATGGTGCTTCCCTTGGGGTCGGGAACACCGTTTCTCTTAGCTGTTTTCCTTTTTCGCTGTCGTTCCACACGTCACATTCGACGGGGAAAATGGCACCATGTCAGCGGTTTTTTCCGCTGCATATGGAAAAACCTCCGTCCTGTTGGCGGCATTTCATCGGACCCAGTGACGCAATGGTATGGGTTTTCCTCATATATTTTTGTTTTTTTACAAGTGTGTCTCCTATTGTATGGTTTGTTATGGTTTCCTTTCTCCCCGTTACCTTATCGTTCGTGTTTCTTTCGCTCAGAAATCTTTCCATCGCTTTCCCCCGCACCAGTTGCAGTATATTCGCATCCACACTCCACCGGAGTTCATGTAGCAAATAAACAAACGGAACCAGTTAGGTTTTTTGCCACCTTCCCATTCACGGGAGTTTTCACATATTTCCACCGTTTTTATCTATCCATTTTGCTGGTGGTATGGATAAGGTGAGCGGATAACTCGTCTATTGGGACGGTAGGAGGCCATTCTCCACCCTCCTTTAATTTTATCGTGTTACACACCTTCACAGGAATTTTCTTTACAAATTTGCGCCAACCACAGCGGCGCTGGACCGTCACATCATAACCGCGTAAAATGTTGTAAAATAATGATGGCAACAGTAAAAATCATAAAATAATACTACCCCCAACCAACCACCCTCTTGCCACCAACGAGTGGAAAAATGAGAAAACGAACATACCACGGGAGTTTTGTGCTTTTACAAGCCGCTCACCGTTTCCCTTAGAACCTTTGGACGGAACGAGTTCCGCCCGGGAGCCTCCATACACTTTGTAGACTCTTGGTGGAAGATGATTTTTTCTGCTAAGGGGTTTCTTGTTGCATTGAATTCATAAGCGGAAAAAAGAGAGACCAACTTTCAACTCGATCCTTTCGCGAACGGTGTGGTGCACCATTTAAGCGCAGTATGGTACAGGAAAAACAAAGCCATACTGTGTGCGATCACAGATTCCATACAAAACATGATGATAAAATGCTCATGTTTACAGAGTGTGCTCACTCTGTAAGAAAACCAAAAAACCTAAGCACACGTCGGTGATTTACTTTACCATGGGTCCATTTGCAAGCTTTTTTGAAGAAAATTGAATTTGAAAACAATGTACTGACATTGAAATTGAAAGCCTAGCCATCTTACAGCTACCGTAAATTATGAGATGAATATGTTGCTTGTTTTCAATCGCTCTTCTTTAATGAATTTAAGGTGGCACTATTTGCTTAAAAATGATACATTTTCATGGCAAATTTATAATATTTTTCGGCATCAGGCCAGTGTTTATCGGTTCATTGATTGATCCCACCTCGGTTCGGTTTGGAATGCGGTGCAGGGTCAATTATTTATCACTCGATTCAGTCACAGCAAAATTACATACTAACGATTGCTGACAACGGGCTGAAATCCCGTGGGATTAACGATGGGCTCGGGTAACGTTTTCCCTTATTTTATAATGATCCCCACAACGCCGGGTGTAGGAGAGTGAATATTTTCAATTAGCTGTCACAACTGACAGTGGCCCTCAACGCTCCCCGTCCATGGGGTGGAGTATAATCCCGCAGAACGAGAGCGTTTGTCATGTTCCAACGTTAATGGAAAATTAAAATTTAATTTCCCTCCCCAAACCCCGGAATGGCTTTCTCTCCCGCGTACGTGTGTAAAATCGTCTCACGGGGAAACGACTGCGGGGTGGGTTGGTGTGGTGGGGGTTGGTCGCGACGTGAGCGAACGGACTCGCATAAGCAAGACATTATTGCATGGGCGGTGGTGGGTTGTTAAAAAATGTCACTCACACACACACACTCCCATTCCAAGAAGAAGGAAGATAGAGCGAGGAATCCTGCAAGAAACGAGACCATTTTTCCGGGCTGCTCAAAAGCTCCAAGTACGAACAAGAAGCTGTCGAAGCACTCGAGGCATTAAAACAATCCCAACAGGTGCCGGAACCATAAAAGCGCTATCAGTAAGTGGCGCCCGTTGCATGCGGTTCCGCTGCGACGCACTTCCGAGAACGGCCCGGGCAGAAAGTGCCGGAAGGGAACCCCATGGCGGGGCGTCGAGAAAGTGAGAGACGTTCGCCTTTAATGGACGTTCCATTGGGATCTTTCCTTTTTTTCCCCTCCTTGTTGCTATCGCCATTTTGTTGTTTTCATTTCATTTCTACCGTCCATAAACAAAATTAATTAAACGCCCACTACCGGCCCTGCGCCGCCGGTGCACCGCAGGCAGACCGGGTAATGGCCAGCATCCGTCTGCCAGGATCAGTCCTTTTTTGGTGTCGTCGGTTTATTGGGAACGGTTTTTAGATTTGTGCCCGAAACGAACGGAAAATGATTACTGATGGCAGATTTCAGCTGGGAGTTTTCCTCGAATTTTATTGAAATCGGACGGCGGCTCGTTAAAATACCCGAATCGTATAATCTGATGCTAGTTTACGTTGATTTTAATTACGATAGGTAAGAAGGGACAAGGAGGAAATTTAACAATTAAATTGGAAGAGCCGTTTTCGTGAAGCGGATTAATTTAATATGCTTACCAAAGGTTGAGACGAAAACATTCCGTTGAGTACCCAAAAGTACCAAATAAAATCATCCAGCTCTACCTAGGAAAATGTTCGTGTGGCTCCAATGAAGGGTGTCTAATCTGTGCTACTCTTGTGCGTTATCAAATAAAATAATGAATATGCCAATAACGGGAGGGGGCTAATGTTATCACCCACCCGGGATGGGCACTTATGCCGTCACAAAACAGTAGCTTAAATTAACCGCCAACAAAAGTGTCGACCGGCAGCTCGTTCGGTGACTGCAAAATAATCTTCAGCCAACCCACCGATAACCGCAAACGAAGCGGTTCAACGCCGCAGCGGTTAAATTGTACCCAAGGAGTCGGAGGTCCTTTATCCGGTTTGGGTTTTTCGGAGACCGGAGATGAGTCAGACACGAACCGCAACACACCCACCAAGAGATTGGCGGGAAGACATTCACCATGTCTGAAGAACGAGGGAGGAGGGGATCATTTCCTTATACTTACCGACTCGCAGCAGCTGCTGTAACGCTCGTAACGTGGCCATGATAACGTCCGGATTTCTCGTGCCCAGCGCGTCCCTCATCGGCAGTATCAGCATCGGTACGGTTTCGAGTATCTGCGGAACGGGGAATGAAGCGCCGGTGAGAACGTGGTGGGTGATGGATGGAAATTAAGCGAAATATAACTTATACACTCCATCTGCCATTCGCTTATCATTTGCTGTTCCGTCTGTTTTACCGTTTCCAAAACCCGTGCTTAATCGTAATCGCAGTTCACGCCGAATGAGGATGGTGGAAAAAGTCCAGCAGATTATGATAACAGCGCAAATCGGGTGGAAGTAACGACCGCAATTATAATCACTGTCGTTCAACTCCGTGCGGACGGTCCGAATTGTTGTTGTGTCGTTTGTGACAACTCTACTCGAAAGCCCTAGATCTATCTCTTCGCTCTCGGGAGTGCTTTTTCCGAGTTGTCCTCGAAAAAAGCACGCTTCCGTTGGTGCGACACAACGCTCGCCCTCGTTACCCATTAAAGGACCGTTTTCCGAGGGGGTTTCTCTTGAAGCCTCACTGTTGTACACTTTTATCTCATCCTCGAATCCTCGACTTTGGCCCAGAACGATTTAATTTGGTGATAGTTAACCGGAGGCTGGCCGTGCGGTCCCGGGGTTCTTCATCCCCGGCGGGTACTAATCTTTAGTGGGCGCACGGATATCGGCTCGCTCGACCGTAGAAGACTATGTTGTTTCGACGGCGAGTGACGATCCGAAAGTAAATTAATTTTTTCATCCGATTCCCCTGAACTGTTCCGAGCGGGAGTCAACCGAGGTGAAGTAAGCCCTGAGGTTTCGATGGCTTCTTTCTGCTGCGAGAACTGGGATGGAGTAGAGTCACCTAATGTTGATGATGCAAACAAGCATCTGCGTTGAAGAAGGAGAGGGTAGGGCGAGGTCTGGGGAGGGACTGTGCCCAGCGGTCGCCTGGCGTCATCAGCATTAGCATCGTCGCCCACCCAACCATCATCACGGAACACGGACACAGCGCGCTAATCTTCATCAAATTAATTTATTAAATTATTTACCATCATTGAGTCGGCTTTTTTGGAGCGGAAAAATCAAGTGGCCAGCGCATTCGGCCGCCAGGGCAAGGTCCGCTTGGTCAGGCGGGGCTGGGCGAGTGGCATGTGAAGGGTTTGCTAGCTAAAAGGATAAGGAAATCGGAATACGGGTCAATCTAATTTTCACAATCCGGCGAACGATCAGCCTTCGGCGCGCCGTCGGACCGAGTGCCGATGTTTTGCAGTAAGCCATACCAGGGTTTTTGAGGGGAAAAACAGTCCTTGAACTGGGATTGAGTGAAGATTACCCCCTAGCAGCACCACTGTCAAGCCACCGTCGAATCGCGTGGTCGCTGAAAGGAACGTCACCAAACCGTCCAACAAACAAGCTAATGAAGAGAGAACAAGCGGTGGTAGAGGGGAAAACCGCGGCCTCAGGGAGTAAAGTTTAGTCCATTAGCAAAATGGTTAACTCTTGCCTGCGGGCCCTGCGACCGGTGACGCTGGTTCGCTCCCATCCGTCCTAACTGCTAAAGTTTATTAATTTTAAGTTTTCACCATCGTCACTCGGAACTCCGAAAAGGAGTCAACGAAACCACCATATTGGCAGGTGGCCAGCAGGGATCAATAATTTTACATCGTTTTACGAACGAGAGCACCCAATGGTAAGGAGGGAGTTATTGGAGATTTGGAGGAGGGGTTATAAAAATATGTCAACTTCCCAAGGGATGGATTTTCCGAACCGTTGCGCGAAACCGAAATGGGCTAAACGGTTTGGCAAGTGGAAACGGTTTTCGCAACAAAGGCGGCAAACAAAAGTGCGGACCAAGCGGGAAAGCCAAGTTCAGTAGCTTCGAGTGGAGTAATTAAGTATACGAAAGTTTATCTCTGGGCGCCGATCAGATACAATGGTGAAAACTTCGGTTGACAATCGTCTTCTCCAACCGCAAGGAAGGAAACCGGCGAAAAGGGAACTAAACGAACGAATGAATGAATGGCCTAGCGAAGTGCCGGAAAGCCCTGTGAATGATGCTTTTGCATGCAGCTGAATCATTAATTCTAGCTCCATTTCGTCCACCCCACTGGGTGGGTGGTTGGGGTGAATGGTTACCGGAGGCAACTCAAAGCCAACGCGTTCTACGCTACGTCTTTCTTCGTGCTGCCAGAGACAAACGAACCCGTAAAGCACGGTGTTTGGGTGTTTGACAGTCGCTGTGTCGGAAATGTATATATACAGAGAGAGAGATGTATAAAAGCCCGCGGTGTAGACCCGAACACCACCACCACCACTCCCCTTGGCCACGTCCCAGGAGGTGCGAGCGTATCATGGCTCGGGAAAGAAAACTTCATTTGAATATTAAATGATTTATGTTTATGCGATCGCAGCCCGGTGATGGAGCGACCCTGTCGGAAGACGATACGGTTTCCACTTTCCTCCTCCCCTATTCCTAGGAGGAGAAAGAGGAGGTGGGAGGGAGGGTAGGGTCAAGTCAAGCTGCTGTCCGTTTCGCCGACGGTGGAGGATTAGCGAGATTTCGGTTTTCGGCGTGGGATGGTAAGAACTCCGCAGGGATCGGTAGCGGAAAATGTTTGTTTCAGATTTGATTTGGGTAGGGATTTTCTTTTTTTCCCGACCAATCGATCTTTTTTTCCCGACCAATCGGGGGTGGGAAACTTCGTGATTTTTTTTTCTTTTTCATGGAAAATGCGTAGCGTCGCTTAAGCCGTCGAAGAAGAATTTGTCATTTAAGGTTAGAAAAGACCAACGTTGAATCGGTCGAAGGACGGGAAAGTTGCAGCACACTTGACATCGTTCTGCTCGACCTCATCGTGTCCTTTCCCCTGGTCCCTCCCACCCCAACGGCGTGCAAAGCGTCGAACTGGGACAAATTTCGAATTTTCTTAACTCTCATTATGATGAATTTGTATGGAAATCGTGGCAATATTTGAATATTGTTATCATCGTTTCACGGAGCGCCAAAGTTTTTGTGCAAGGGCATGCCACAACCACGGACGCCTCCGGATGCTTGAGACGAGAAAAGTTCCCTCCACCGCAAGCCCCACGCTCCCTACAAGTGAATCGCGGTGGAAAATGCGATTGCAGCTCGAGCGTCAATGGCGAAAAGTTTTTGATTCCCGCTTGAATCGATGACTTTTTGCTAAACTGTATAAGCCCTTGCCCGGCGCAGCTGCCTGCCTCCGTCACAGTTGGCAACTTTGGTACCACCTTCCACAAAGGGGGTGGAAAAGTTGAGTCTAATTTCTTATTCCGTTTGTTTTGCAACAAGGGGCACATGCATCACACTCCCGTTGAGCTCGATGTAAGGAGATTCACCTGCCGGCAAAGGGGCAGGCTTATGTACCAAGGGCTGCGTTGGTTCTCGCCCATCCGGGAGCGACAATGATGGGGTAGACAACACCCTCACGTCAGAAGGCGCTCGATAGTAAATCCACTTTGCCGTGGCCTCGGATCCGTGGTAAAGCCTTTCCTTCTCGAACCGATCGTCGTCGGGTGTAGGAAACTTGAACGTTTTCTAACAAACGAACGAATGACGTTCGAAAGCGGGCATTAGTTGGATTTGCATGTGCCCGGAAAAGTCACAAATCGTGCGGAGGAAGAAAACGAAATTTAAAATTTAAATCCGAAAGGCTTCAAACGGTACATTTCACTGCGTAAGCCTTGAGCCAACCGAGCTCGGGGCCCCGGGTAGTTGTGCCTGTTTTGCAACCTGTTGGAACACCTTTGAAGCGAAATGAATCTTTTGTGCTCGGAAAGCAAGCAGGGGGATTTCCTGTGGAAATTCCGCCCGGTAGAGTGATATGATGATTAACATCAGTATGTTTTACGGCCGATGAAAGAAGACAAGCTCCACAATTCCCCACTCAAATATCTCTTACGTTGACTCACCTTCGGCCTCATCTGAAAGAGATTGATCTAGTCCACTGTACGATGAGCTTTGACTATTTATGGACCCCGGATCCCGAAGTCCCAGCATTAATTTACCGATTTGCTGAAGATGGAACCACTACCACAACCAGGTCATGGTGGGATGCAGATTGCACCAGAGTCGGGTCATTCGCTCAGAAAAAGTGCAGTTACCTTCCCAAGCGTATCTCGAGCCGGCCCTGGTCCCAGGTGATGGTGATTATTAGCTAGCTTCAAGCGTTCGGTCCATCGTTCGCCCGCATCGAGAGTGATGATTTCTCTTTCATCAACTCACCCCCAACGGTCGGTCCGATCAGGGTCGGGGGAGAGGGGGCGCTGTGAGACGCATCGGCTTTCGAGAATGAGGTCAACGGCGCAGGAGAACCACAGAGGCCAACCGAGTGTCAGGCGAGTCATATTTTATGACACTCTCTAGCTGGGACGATTTGGGGATAGAACGAAAGTGAGTGAAGTATTGGCCATGTTTACTTACTCCATTTACGCCATCACTGGCGTTCTCTCTCAGGCCGGGACGATCCATTCCGCAGCCAAGGACATGGAGGAGATGGAGATGTGAAAAACAGAAACCTAGACCAGTCAATCGAGGAAGCCATGTAAGGTTGCCCGGGAATGGCGAGAATGGCGAAGGTCAGCCAAAGAGGGAAGCCAGCGGGCAACTTACACGCCGACGTCAACATTCCGACCAACAACCGCGTGATGATGGCCAGGGTTCAACCTACATTGAAAGCCTCACAAGGGCTGGAGGGGCCTTCGTGTGTGCGTGTGGTAAAACGAGCGACTGATAGCAAGCGACAGCGAATTGTGCCAACGTAGCCCGCGGCTCACGGCCAACATTGAACGTCACGTTTCACAACCAAGGACGAATGGAGAGTGTGACACGTTGGACAGGATTCGTTGCCTTTTTTTCCTCTACTATGCTTTTTCCTCTGTCCATCAAAATAAATCCTCCCTCGTGCGGGCGAAAGTTTTGGGGGGAAAAATAAACCGAAATGGATGGGGATTTCCCGAAAATGCGGCAATAAATCTTGCCCACTAGGGAAAGCTTGATGGGTCGCTGGATGGAAGATGGGCCCGATTCACCGACTGGAGAGGCAACAAAACAGCGAGCGCCAACACTAAACCACCATTAGCCATTTTGCCGAAAAAGCTCCATCCGGTGATCTGTCGCATGGCGGGCGATGCATTATTACACGCGTCCAGCTACAAACACAAAAGCGAACGGTGGAGTGTGCAACAGAAGTTCATCTGCATTTTTGGCGCAACAGTCCCGGGCTGACGCTACCGAAAACCCTCCACCGTACAGGCGAACCAGATTGCATTAGCGTCTGTCAGTGTGTCCTGCGAGCGAGTTGCATTAGTTTCCAACTGAGAGCATGCTTCCATCCCACAACGTACATCACTTGCAAATGCAATTTCAAGCAGCACTCGTTCGAACACTCGGCGCTGCACCGGGGGAGAGACGAGTGTCGAGGTGTATTGTCATTAGACATCGCTGTCAACGGGCCTGTACAGCGTTTGTTGCCACTGCAAAAGTGGCCAATGAATGATTCGCCCGGAAGCGAACGGGAAAAGCAAAAAGGCTTTTCCACCACGTTCACTTCGAACTGTCGCGAGGAGCTTTTCCCGTTTGGCCGAGCCTGGTGCTATGCAACAGTTGGCAAGGGACGTTCGTATGGGTTGGTATTGTGTTTTTGCCGCTTCTGTTAGCTCCAGAAGGGCTCTTGCTGGCACTCGTGTCCCGACAATGGCCAGCAATTAAGTGCCAGTCCAAATTAAGTCTTTCAAACTGCAAAATAATTTTCTTGGCGACGTTTTGCAACTTTCAGGAACAATTTAATTTTACATGCATCGTCAATGAAGTTGGTCATGATTAAAAGCACTTGTTTGTTGCGTTACTGTATTGCATACGACTAGTATTGGGCCGTGTGCTACTATGCTACCCAACACACACAGCACAGAAAAGTATACCAAATCCATAGCTAAGCATAGGAATAAATGTATGAAGCGTTCTTTGGAATTTTGAACAACGTTGTCACACAATCTCGTATTATTATTTGTATGAAAAAACTGCCACTATATGAAAGGCATGGAATAAAAGGTTAATATTGAAGCGCAAAAGGCGCGGTTCAAATGCAAGAACAAAAGTTCCCCAACCAATCCACATACCCAATCCAAACATAAACTGATTTGACTTATTATTGATGTCAAATCAGATTGACTTATATTTGATGTATTATTCCTTTGCGAGTGTACTGAAAAGCTGGCAACATAGAAACAAGGCAAGAAATAGGTTAACAACAAGCAAATTAGCTAAAATATTGTTTTTCAAACAAAATTTTGAGTAAACATCAATGTACTGAGTATTTTAAAATGTGTAAGTGTATAAACGTATAAGAGATCTAAATAAACAATTGATTCCAAGTCAAATAAACAGCAAACTTCAAGCAGTGTTAAAAGTCCTTATCGAGCAAACATAAAATAAGGCAATATTATGCACTTCATCCGAGTTGTTGAACGAACACTTTGCTTACACTTTTCAAATAAAAATGTGATGCTTATTATATGGAGATGTTGCATGACTGTATGACACTTTATTGTGTTACCACAAATGCACAGCATAGTAAACTGTGTGTGGTACCTCAGTACGGCACACCAAAAAGTGTTACTTAACCCAACACTAATTGGAGCTGGAGGATTTCCACGAAGTTAAATTTTAAACTCGTTACAGACAAGAAATAATTTCCTGCACGATGGAGGCGCATGGTCATTTATAGATTTTATTTTAGACTGCGCACCAAGAAGTGTTACTTGACCCAGCACTACATACGGACTGGTGTTCTTTGCGCAAATGCACGGCTTACTTAGCTATCACCATTTCACTTTTCAACCATCAAAAAGTCCTGGAAAATCCGTACGTACAAATTATTGATGTACGATACATTATCTTCCCCGTTGCCAACAACAAAGTTGCTCCATTTTGAAAAGGGTTCATTAAAACCTGACTCACCTGTCGTTCGGTTCCAACCGCCAGCAGATCCTTGACGCCGTGTCGGGCAAACTCTCGGTACGGAAATGTCACTTCACACAACCTGGAATTATGCATCCGGAGCGCGTTAGTTAGAATAGAATTCGGAATTCGTCGCATATGACGTCGTTGCCAAACGTACCCGTCGAAAAACAGCGGCAAAAAGCGCCGATAGTTCAGCTGCTCCGGGGGCGTGTGCCACTTGATGAAGTGCCACAAGCCGCGAGGGCCACATTCGCGCGATACCGGCACGTCACCGCGCAGATAGAACCGCCGGAAGCGCGAAATTCGTGGCCCCCGGATGCGGGTCACCGGATTGGGACACGGTGGAAGCATCCGGACGCACCGCTGGTACGCCGACTGCACTGTGAACGCCGGAACGGGACGACACAGCTCGGGACAGGTGCGAATCTTGCACCAGCACGACGCCATCGTCGATCGGGATTCAAACGTTCGCTGGTCGATTGAAAATAATTGGTACAAACGAGGAGGTTTTGTGCCACTTGTGAAATTTGTAGAGCCCGTTTGCTTATCGGGAAAAATAATTTGTCACTTAAAATTTAACACTTCACGCCACGGGATCCAAAACAACTTTAACAGCACGTTAGCGAAACGCTCGCGAACCAAAGCCTACTGGGTGTCATTTCATCAACCGCTTTTCTTTATCCACATTTGCAGAGGAAGACTACGACGCGTTCTGCCTGGCGTACATGTTCACGTACCGCGACTTCGAGATGGGCACGCTCGGGCTGGCCTGGACCGGCGATCTCAAGAATGCGGGCGGTGTTTGCGAGAAGAACGGGGTAAGTTGACGTCACCCGGAATGTCCGGAATTTGTGCTACACAGCTATTCTTATCCAAGTGGCGAACGGCGAACCATTAATTCATTTTGGTTTAGTTTACAATCCGAATACGACACCGCGTTAATTAATAAGTGCTTCGAAGCGGGATGACTTCCCGAAAAAAGGGGCTGATTCATGCCACGCCGAAAAGTCGCAGTGTCGAAAAACAGCGCTTGCCTTGCGACGGTTTCTGGTGAAATTTAAAACCTTTCCTCCAGCGAAACGTAGCGCCTGCCATTATTAATGTTCGTCCTGTAATTGGGCTGTCTAATCTGCAACAAATCTTCCGGTGACTGTACCGCCGGCCCTATCGAGATCCAATTTGGCACACTTGTTTGTCGGAAGCGAACCCAACGGATGGCCGCGCGATAGGAAGCTACATCAAATTTAATGACCACTCATCGCATCCCATCCTTCGCCGTGTGGTGGTGGTGGTGGTTTGGCATTTTATTTTTGCTATTTTAGCAGACACTACACCGTTCGTTCACTCCCTCCCTCCTGTCCGTTTGCTCTACGGGTCTGATTTTTATGATTATTGGCTCAGACACGGATGGAAGAAGCTTTCCATTAAATTTCAATACCCGCCCCAAGCGGAACAGCTTGCCGCACGTGTGTGTGTGTGTGTATGTGTTGAGTACGCTGATATGAGAGGTGCCCGGGTGGTAACTTATTTAATGCGCCAACGAGAAGACTTCCGCCCGAACGGTCGAAAGGGAGCGCCATTTTATTATCCCACACTCACATACACACACCGAACTGATGGCGGCGATCGGGCGGAAATCGGGCATCCAGCATCACACAGATTATTATGCCGACAGACAGGCAAAACCATCCGATTTTATTGACGCCCAACTTCGATGAGCTTCGAGCTGCGAATCCGATGTTTGGGCTGGGATTTGGTCGACGATTGCGATTCCCCCCTGACGGATCGATGCTATCGCCACTCGACGCCCCCTAAAGCCTTGGGGTATGCGAGCAAAGGATTTGCCTCCGGGGGAGCAGCGCTAGGTCAGCAGATTTGAAATCATTTGAATTGCCAAATGATTATATCCCGCCATGCGGGGAGGGGATCCTTTTGAGGTTGTTTTTATTTCCGTAGCATCCTTCCAAGTGGTGGACTTTAATAAAAATGGGAATCATTTCCCTTGTGTGCTAGAAAGCGACCCGGGGTTTTCCCTGAAGTACTGCGAAGCCATCTTTCATTACGCCACCCGCCAATGTGTGCTCGATTTCAATTAACTCACTTGCGCGCGCATCCGAACGGAAGTGGAAGTCCTTCAGCCTTGATGGTTGGAATGGTGAATCTGACTGCATCAATAAACCGTCGAGTGTCGGTCGGGGTCTATTCATGATACGAATCGGCCCTCCTTCCTTCGGTGCCCGGTGGCTCATCAAGGATCCGTCGGTGCATCGATAATGATGCCCGCTTTGGCGCTGATATTGATACCATGCCGGTGCGAACGAGGCGAACGATGCTACCGTCGGTTGAGTAAATATTCTACAACTCCACTGAAGCCGAGGGTGAGTCCTTCTTTGCTCTTTGAGTATTTGTTGGCAGTTTGTTTTTTTCCGTTCGCTCTTCCCTCGTTGTGGTTTACTTTTTACTCGTCCCGTATGGCTGGTTTTAGCAAAATGAATGGCACTGTCAAGAGTGTCGCCCATTACGGCGACTGCAGGGTACTCATCCCGTCCGAACGACAACAACTGGTGCTACAACGCAACCGATGCATCTCTTTTTAGTTAAGGACTAGATACGTCGAAAGGAAAATTCAAATGAAAAATTCCACCAACGCCAGCGGTTTCGATTACCTCGTCTGCGCACTATGGTACACTGGAATGCAATAGATGGACAATTCACGTTCTGGGAAATTTTCTCGAGGATTAAATTCACTGTTCAAACTGGAACAACCCTTAATTTTCGCTTTATTTCAAAACTGTTGGAAATCTATTTTCTCCATTATTTCAAAATGCAGCACAAATGTAAAGTTTCCTTAAAACCGTTGCAATATTTTAGCCATTTTTACATTTCCCTCGCAATATGTTGATTTTAAACAGCAGTATTTTTGTCATCATATATTATAGCCGCTTGATAATGATTAAATTCCGGTCAAATCCACATTACTAATACTTGTAGCTCTTGATAGGCATATAAGACACGGACTTTATCTGTCACCTTTGACCGTCCGATTACTGTCATATCGCGTTTGGCAGACACATTCCTTCCTACAAATCGGAACCTAGCATGCCTGGCTTCGCTTTGCTGTGGTCTGGAAGTTATCTGTCAAAGTGCCGATTTGTTACTAATCGCTTTGTAGTTGAAACTAATTCTAGTTTTGTTACTATACTAAGATAAATACGCTAAATTCAAGCAATTAAAAAAAAATATTAAATAACCGCAAAACCCATTTGGTAGAACTTTGCGTTATTACACGACCGGGTGGAAGTTATATGTCAGAGCCAATTTTTACAATAATCGGACGGTCAAAGATGACAAATAAAGTCCGTGTCTGATAGGGGCATGAAGGAGCTAGCAAAGATAAAGGCTCGTAGCACGGACTTCGATCGAAGAAATTCGTTCGAATCGAGCTGTCAATTTCCATACAAAAAAAAAATAATTGTCCGGTTCCTTTGACGTTATATGTATGAAAATGGACAGCTCGATTCAATCGAATTTCTACGATCGAAGTCCGTGTTACGAGCCAGAATTTTTAGAATTTTTTGTACTAGTGTTTTGAAACTATTCATGTGCTTTTCCGAGTCATCCGAGGAGATTATATACATCAAAACTTTAAAAAAAAAACATTGACCACTGTTTACTTTCAATCTAATAAAAATTGATATATGTTTAAAATCTATGATATGTCAAGCATGTAATGTTTAGGAAAACTCTGCTGAAATGCTTGCATAACAAATTGTATTTATAAAATTCTTTTTTTCTAATTCTTTATATAAAACGTTGGACAGAAAGGCTACCATTACTTCCACTGTGCGTGGCAGTCGTAAGGAGTCTAGTTTATTTTTTGCCCAAGTGTCTAACTTTTTGATACGTCTGGAGTGGGTTTGATGTGCACGATGGTGACGATTGGATGTTCGCGTGTACTTGAATAGTCCTTCAGCTTTTTCGGCTGGATTTTGTTTTTTGTTTTCAAACTCCGTACACGGTTCATACAATTTCTATCGCGTCGGGTTCAGCAGGAATTGCCAGACAAAAGCCAAACCAACGCTCGGACCGACGCCAGACTTGTTGAATTTGGTCTGCGTTTCTTTTTTTCCCTCCGCTGGCTTTGTTCTAGCCCGAAAACTAACTAGGATCATTTCAACTCATTAGCCAGCCTGACGCGTTCGGGGGTTTGGTGGAAAATACCACGTCGCGGGAGAGACACGGCGGATGGCTTTTGTGCCTTTTTCTTCAATCGTCCTTTTTTTCTGCAATTCCTTTGTCCAGGACGTGGTCCCGGCTTAATCCGACCGGGAGGTCCAGCTCCGGTCTCCGGACCATGTTATACGGATTCCGTGGAAAGCGAAAGTTTCATCCGCTGGCTGGAAGAATTATGGGTCGCCATTTTCTTCGGGCGCCCGGTGCGTCGGCTCGGGGCCCTAATGGCGCACCGAGTGGGGTGGAAACAGATGACAGGTCGTAAAAACTCTTGGCCCCCGTCGATCGCCAGCGACCTCCGGGCCGAGCTCGTGGTAGGCAAGAGGACAAGAGGACATGAAACACTTTCCAGCTTTTTTCCACCCCTTTCTCGGTTCAACCCCCTTTTGTTCTAAGCTACCCTTTTGTTCTGCCGGGGTCATTCTGTCCGACGAAAAATGGCGTTTTGTTAGTTTGGCTGCTTGCTTTACGTTTTGTCTTTCGTCTTTTCTGCTCGCCAATGGAAAGGCTTGTGATATATATATTTTCTCCGTTGTCATTTTCCATGCTATGATGGTACGCAATTGTTCACACACCGCAATGACAAACATCCCGGGCGCGGATGACGGAGATGGATTGGAGTCACCGTGAAGATACTCCACCAAGCGGATTTTCCTCCTCTCTGAAGACACGGGTGCCAATTTGCACACCGTCCGGTTCGGTTGGCTGCTTCGGTTGTGTAATAAAAGCCCCGAACATCTGGACCGAACCCCATTCAAGATCGAGGACATCCTAAATCATTTGTCAACCCATGCTGACGATAAACTCGGATTTATCGTGCCGGAGGTGCTGCGCATCGGTAATATTCGGGTGGATGCTTTTACGAGTCCACCCGTTTGATGAAGCAAGCTTTTGCCTTCCGGGTCGCACTAGTGTTCAACCGACAAAGAAAATAAAGAATTTAGCTTCGACTGCTTCGTCGTCCGTTGCGGAGCTAGGAAACGAGTCTTTGGCGTTTTCCGGCGTCACGTTCTCGGGATACAAATTCCGTACGTTTGCAGAAAAGGTGCGATGAGCTTCGGTGTTACACATTTTTGATCGCTTTCTTTGGCGCCCGTCGCGAAAGCGTGCAGACATTCGAGGCACAACGACATAGTGGCACGTTGTTGTTTGATGTAGCGACTATTTTTCCTCGGGTATGAAAAGAGAGAAAGGAAATAGAAATTCCGAAATACCGGCGGATGCAGCTACTTTTGGTTTCAAGAGAAGAAAAATCTATAGGACCCCATTTTTAAGAGCGTTCAATCAATTGTATCCCTTTTTTCTACATCTTTCTATGCTCAAATACCAAGTATCTCCACCCGTTCATGCTGTTCAAGTGCACTAAAACTGCTGAAAAGGTCCACCGGATGGCTTCCCCATCAGAGCCACCGTCATCCACCAAATGTCCCTTTTCTTTGGCTTACCGTTGTTACCTCGACGGTGTTGAAGACTTCAGGGTACAAAGAAACAAAACAATCCTTCCACCCACCGTCCCACCAACCGTCCTTCCTGACCTCCTCGTTGAAGGAAATGCAATTTCCGTCTCAATTACGGTGTGTCAGCAGTACGGTCGGGTCCGGTGGCCACGAAACATAGACCCAGCTCACGACGACCATATTGTTCCGTCCAGCGTCCAGCAGACTGGAGGAGGTAGCAAGTGGACCGACCCGAAGACCGGGCGCGATACTCGGATGGTCGAAGGAATTGAATTTTAATCCAATCTGAAGGCGACTAAACTTTTAGCTGATTGTGTACAACCTCCGGCGCTCCGACGATGGGCGAGGGCTAGAAGAATGACTTATTTCTGGAGTGGATTTCTTCACCTCCCCTGCTCCGTGGCCTCCGGATGAACTCCAAACTACCGTTCTTGTTGTTTTCAAGCTGTGGAGCTTTGTAAAGTTCGTTGAAAGATTTATGGTCTCTAAATAGCGCTCAATGGTTGAATTTTTAATCAATCACAATCGCTTACAGCGGATGATCCGGGAGTTCAATTTAAAGATATGCTCCTTAATTCAAACTGAACCATGCGTGAATTTTTTTTATCTTTTAACTACTCTTTACGCTTATCTCATTCGCTTAAAGTCTGCGAGTGGTTTTCTGTCGGTCTTCTTCCATGAGCTTTCCCTGTCGATGTACGGACAAGTGTTGAATGCGAAGGAATAATTTCATTCCGTTTACGAGCTCGAGCCTCCCCCTTTCCCTCCACCACCTCCCCCAACCGTGCCTCCTGCAAGTGCTGGACCGAATTAAATAAGCCCGCCGACGATTGGGTGTCGTAAAAAAGCAAATTACATTCGCCCGTTCGTCATCGTCCCGGTCGTCATCAATTTCCACTAAGAGTGACGCCAGCAATCCCTCCGAAATATCTCGCACAATTTATTGGCATTTCCTTCACCGCACCCGCTCGCCGCACACCCGTCATCCGTCATCTAAGCCTCGGTTGGGCCCGTTCCGCAGATCGGAAGTGTCGATCGATAGTGATTTATTTCGCTCACGGATGATGTTTGCCCGCCCGGATGAATGAATTTCCGTCCCATCGACAACCGCATTAGCCTATCGAGCCCTTGTGTAAGTCCGGGGGTCGAGGGGTCGAAGAAAACCAAACGGCACTGGTCGGGGTGGTTTTTCCGAGTGCGTACTTCTGGAGTGGGAAGCCTCAGGAAAAGAAAACAACGGAAACGGACGAATGAATCGGAAAGAAATGCGCTCAGCTTGTACGTCCTGCAGCCGTTTGCTTGAAGGAGAAGAAAGGAAAACCTTTGTCATCATTGCGAACATGGTTGGGTCTTTCATGTATTTTCCCCCTCCCCCACGAAAGATGTTCACGCCAACATCATCACGAACCTCCCGGTTGTCGGCTTTTCCGCAGCTGCCACTTCTTGAGCTCTACGCAATAACGGAGGCGCGCTGAAGCAGTTGCTTCCAAACTGAATTTATGACCACCTCTGACATTGACTTAACCGAAAACCGCCACTGCGATCTCTTTAATGTGTCTGCCAGCGCAACAAGATGATAACGGCACGGAACGGAATGGATATCCATTTTTTTGTTTTGCCGCCACCCGTTCTCTACATCGGACTGGGCCATGGAAGCGACCACCGATGACGGGCCAGTTTCAACGTTGGCCCGAACCGGAGAGGGCGGACATATATATTCTCCGATGTAACGACAGCGAAACCGACGGCGGGCAAACGGTACGGCTTGATGGAGGTGAAATAACGTGCTGCAGTACAGATAACGTTCGGATGGGAGGGAAAGGGGAGGAGGGAAGCGAGCAGACCACTGGACAGAGTGCGCCGGAAAAAGGGCCACCGTGTAACAACGGCTGCGAGCGAGAGAATAAAGAATATCAATAGAGACATTCATACAACTTTTATGGACAAGAAATGATAATTTACAACCCTCCGGAGGCAGTTAGTTATGATAGCTCCGGCACAGGTACCCCGTCCGCAACACCCCCCCCCCCCT